>JAWNND010000723.1:0-600000 GCA_035043265.1 Drosophila testacea
AAACCGTGATGTTTGAATAAAGACTGAAGGTGGAATGCATATCTTCCTTTATATTCCATGTCAAAGAGCATATGGCTAATACAAAAAAATTAAATATTTCATTATACTTTTGATTAACGCACTATTAGATCGTTTCGTTCTGAACGGGTCATCGAAATGAAAGAATCAACTTATTCAGTATTTCATTAACTATATCGTATATTTTGTTCAGTTGTACCTAATTCAGCTCTGAAGTCGCTCAACAGTTTCCTTGAAACTATTTAATTTAAGTAATTTGTTGAAGTTTAAATGAGAATCTATCGATATCGATATATCCATATGGCTTTAACACCATTTTGCCATAGGTGGCGTTGTTTGTTGAAAATTAAGCGACCGGTAAATTTAAAAACATTGCCTTGATCGATCAATTTGATTTTGTACTATGCGGTTTTTTTTTGGTGGGTGCATGTATGCCTGTGTGTTGTGCGTTTGAACCTGCAAGCGGCAAGAGCCCCTAAAAGCCGAAAATGAGAGTAGGTGGAAATTTCCCTTTAAGTGACGTCACAATTCCCTCACAATAATAAAGTCCAGCTACGCACTCTTATTGGTTCGTAACTGCTGCAGGTACTGTATGCCTGTATGCGTATCGAAGGGCTCTCTAAGCAGTGGATCAACATCCACATAGAGCGCTGCTTAGAGAGCCCTTCCTTGCGCATACAGGAACCAATAAGAGCTAGTTGTTAGTCCTCTCTAGGTATGGCAGGCGCCGTACACTGTATGCGTGATTGACGGCTCCATACATGCAGCGCCATACACTGTATGACGGCCCTCTAAGCAGCACTTTCGCTCTGTGGATCATAGCTGTTCCAATCAGCGACCACTGCTTAGAGAAGTGCTGATCCTCTCCGAAGCTCACTCTGCCCATGCACACATACATACAAATGTGTGCTTCTAAATTTATTTATGTACGCTTGCTAAAAAAAAATTTTTACCTACGGCACTTTTTGTCATACACTTATGTCTCCTACAGGGGAAAAAATAACATTAACAATAACACCAACAACAAAAAACAACAACAACTGTAAATTTATTCGATTACAATATATAAATTAGCAAGAAATGTAATAAAATAAAATGGTTTGAATATCCGCGCCAAGCTATTAAGTTGAAACGGACACTATACAGCACTGCTTATGAAATACTGTCGGTGTCTCGCTCTAACACAGTGCATAGAGCGGCTGGCACGCTGAGCTATTTGTATAGAATCGGTCAACTTATCGGTCTCAATATCTCGAGAGCCGAGCGGAAAATCAAAAAATTGTATTTAATTTTTTCGTCTTATTTCGACGTGTTCTACCGGAATCCGTCGTCAGATCTTGTCGCACCCCTTATCGTAATCTTGCCAATTGTTTTAATTCGGTTTGTTTCTTTACATTCTTTTAAATAGCGATATATCGTCGATGACATATTTATGAAAGATACTATCGATAATTTGACACAATTTCAATTTGCGCTTTCCAGCACTAACGTTGTTTTTATATAGCAAAATTAAAACTCTGGCAGCGCTGTCAGTCATGTTTTGCTCATGGATACGTAATATTAGTAAAATTCAGAATCACACACAAATTACAACAAAATGCTATACAATTGGCGAACAAATACGACATTTAAGAGCTTTAAGAGGTGTACAAAATGAAGTCAACGGCCGAGCACCGGTGGAACAGGCACAGCCTGACATGTCAACAGAACACCGGCTAGCTGAGCAAAAGAGAAACCAGAAAGATATTGCACTAGATTTTGGTAACCGAGAGGCGCAGGTGCCCACCTTTAATCTCGCTGCTCATGTAAACAACTCCGTGACATTGCAGCAGCTGCTGAGCCTGGGCGTAGATCTGCACAGTATTGAACGTCGAAAGGGCCTGGGCGACTTTGTGCTGAAATTGGACTTCGAGCAGAATGTGAAACCATATTTGACGTTCCTTGCGGATCAGGGTGTATCGCCAGACGACTTTGGCAAGATGATTACAAAGAATCCGCTATTGTTTAAGGAAGATCTGGATGATTTACAGACCCGTATGGAGTACCTGAAAAGTAAACGATTCTCGGATGAGGCACGACAACGTATTCTAACACACAATCCATATTGGCTGATGTTCTCCACTCGTCGAATTGATCGTCGTTTGGGCTACTTTCAAAAGGAATTCTACTTGAGTGCTCATGATCTGCGCCTGTTGGCCACAAAAGAGCCACGCCTTATTACCTATAACATGGAGCATATACGCAAATCTGTGTTTACGCTGCGCGAAGAAATGGGTTTCAGTTCCAAGGAGCTTCAGTCGCTGATTGTCCGCAAGCCACGTCTAATGATGATATGTAAGTAAAGTAATTCTACAATATACACTTCACTTACCGGTTATTATACTCTCTACAGCACCGGACGACATTATTGAACGATTCAGCTATGTCCACAATGACATGGGACTAAGCCATAAGCAGATTGTGCAGTGTCCAGAACTCTTGGCCTCCCGCGAATTCCGACTGCGAGAGCGGCACGAATTCCTCAAATTATTGGGTCGTGCGCAATATGACCCACAAAAGGATTTGTACGTTTCGCCAATCGACGTTGTTCAGGGCAATAATTTTTATTTTGTGCGCAACGTGGCTAAAAGTGATTTGCAAACATTTGATTTGTTTTTAAAAACACGTTAATAAAAGTTTTACAACGATAACAGTTCTGCAATTGTATCTATCTGGCAACGCCGTCAACTACTGTTAAGTTTGACATTCTTCTTCTTCGTGTTTCGCTTTTGTTTTCGTCTCGTCGTATTTTTGTTGTGCTTGCGAACAGTCATCTTCGTGTTTTTCAACGAACCGTTTGTGTTTTCTGCTGCTTCCAGCAGCTTTGAAATAACTACGCATTAGGTTTTTTATGCAGCGTGCGTAAAAGAAAATTGTGTATTATACTACATTTGTACTAAATTAAAGCGCATATTATTAATTAAACTCAAGAGCATAGAGCAAACGACAGCTGCTAAAGTTAGCCAAAAGCACAAGAAATAAAGCAAGCAGTGAAGACGGAACAGGAACTGCAAAAAGTAAAACGCATATTCTCACGCATACAACTAAACCGAAACAAACACAAACACAGAGACACACAAACACAGAGAGACGACGGCATATGTGCAATAAAAGGGCCGTTGTGGCAAAAAGTTTAGTTTAATCTACATAAATTTAATCGTACGCCGCAATAACAAGAAACAAGTTATCATTAGTCGACGTGTTTAGTACAAAAAATAACGAAGCTATAAAAGAATTTTGACTGCTGTACGAACGTATCGTACCATAACATACACAAACAAAAACACTCACAGAAAAACAAAATGTCTACGACACCAAAATCGACTGAAGATTTGCTGGGTGGTAAGTTTGCGATCATACAAACACAGGCACATAAACGTATACGTGTGAATGTGTCTGTGTTGAGTGTGGGTATTTGTCAATAATAATAACAATGCACATACGAGTGTTGTTGACGTGTTGTTATTGTTATTATTGTTAGTGTCTAGTTAAAAATAGATGTTGGTTTTGATTTGTTTGTTGTAGTAATAATACTATATATATATATATATATATATATATGTGTTATATATATATGCCGTACTATATATGTGTGTTTTTAACTGTATCCACATCTCCCATTGCACTTGCCCATATACGATTTCAAGGCTCCACTTTGTGTTGTTGTTGTCAGTCTTGTTTTGTTTACAATACTTCATTCTCTCTCTTGCGCAGCGCGTCAAACCGACAGAAACAACAAAGACTCGCAACTTCGCCGCAGACAAAGGCGAATATCAAAGAGCAAAGAAGAAAGAAGTCGCCATTCATACGTGTCCCTCTCATGCCTTCCTTTTTTTTACACTTGCACTTTAAATTCGTTTATTGTTAAATTTATCTTATTTCGCCTAATTGACGTCAAGTCAGCTTATTTTGACTGTACGTATTTAAATGTGTTTGCAAAGTTCATTTAAAGGCAATTGTGGGAGGGCATTTGCCTTTAAGCACTTGCTTTTTTGTTTTTGCTTTTTCGCATAGTCCAGAAATTGCGACTTTAGCCTAGCCGCAATTTGTGTATGACGCTCAAGTTTATTATCAAAAACGTGTGTATGTATATGTACATATTTATAATATGTATTTTGTTTATGTGTATATGTCTGTTTGATAAAAGCAAGCAAATCTGAGCCCAATACCTATACGAAGTCAACAAAAGGCGGTTCATTGGGCTCAACGCTTGAGAGACTCGGCTCAGGGTTTAACAGCTGCGCATGATGCACTCACTCACACTCACGCACAATTATAAGGAGAAAGAGAGAGAGTGAAAGAGAGGCACTATGCCTACGTGCCGTGAGTCAGCAAGGCAAAGTCTACCCTTATTATTGTTGATGGCAATGGTACCTGTTAATGGATCGCCTTTTTTATTGTTTTGGGTTTACCTGGACAAACATAGACCAGGGGCTACCTGTTAAATATTAGTTTGCATTTGTGAAAGTCTGATCTGGTATGTGAATTTCAGTATATATTTGGTTGTCAGTACATAAAGATGATCGGTCTGCCACGTGAGTGACATTTTGCAACCTGTGGTGTAATTAAATGTATTTGTTAAATAGTTGTTGGTGATTTTCAATGGTTGCTGTAGCATTTGTCATGCATTTTCCACGCTTTTTCATTTGCAATCGCCTGTTTAACTAGAAATTTGAAATTTGTTGATAACCATACACCAGACAAAACAAAACATGCATTTTTTCTATATACTAAAACGGAAATTGTGTTTTTTGTTTACCTTATCAATGGCGCGCACGCTCCCACAAATACGTACATGCACACGCACACACACATATGTAAAAGACAAAAGCAAACACAACAAAAACAATGGGGGCGGCATTTTGGTTATTTATTCTATCCATCTACGCGCAGCTGTTAAAAATAACTGACGTTGTCAACAGTGTTGCCAAACAACAAAATAAAAAGCTAGAACAGCCGAAAAAAGTCAAAACAAACTTAATTAAAAAAAACAACAACAACAAAAGTCTGCCGGCGAAAAGAAGCAAACACATCAAATAAAATTTCTCACCTTGTTGCCTTGTCAACTCGCATACATTAATATGTATATATGAATAAACTGCTGCTAAGAACGCGGAACATAAGTGGCTTTTGGCAATGCTGTTAATTTATTTGTTTACCAACACTAGTTATAACTGCTGCTTAATTTGAAAACAAAATTTATTGAATTCTTATGTATTTTACAGAATCTTGGATTGAATTAAGCAATACAGCCGCCATGGCTGGCATTAAGAGTCCCGACAGAATAACCCCGCTGCCTTTTAGCAATGGTGAGGAATATTTGCGTTTGTTGCGCGAGGCGCAACGGGAATCAAATCAATCCAGTCGTGTTGTATCCTTGGCCAGTTCTCGACGTGACACGCCTCGAGACAGCCCCAAAAGTCCACCAAACAGTCCACAATCGGAGCAGTGTCCAGATGATGAGTTGCGAAATGTATATATCAATTATTGGACTAAGGTAAGCATAAAGATAATCTCAATGTCCTCGAATTTGGCACTTGAACCAATTATCTTAATTATACGTATGTATATGCATAAACAAAACAATTTTCAACAGGCTGGTGATAAACAAAACACCGATAATGGTGATTGGTTGCAGAACTGGAATCGCGGCCTTGAGGAACAGCCACCAAAGTAAGTAATCATCATATACACATAAATATTTACTTATATTATATTGAATCGATTTCATTTGTTTGCAGAGATTGGAAATTCGAGCGTAACAGCGATGGCGATGAGGATGAGAAGAAGAAGACAACGGGTTATTCCATACGCTTGAAGCGTCTGGGCGCAAATTCGTTGTTCTCCCGCGAAATTCTTTACTCGCTGCTGGTTACCAATGTCCTCTCGCTGCTCCTTGGCGCCGGATTTGGGTAAATTCAAAGCAAATACCAAATCTATATACAAAACTTAAACCATGATATATTTTTATTTTTAGATTGTGGTTGAGCAAGCGCGGTATACTCCTTACCCGCGTGGTCATTGACTGAAAGACGCCATAAACAATAAACGTTTTCAATAAACAATATGCACATCAATCCATCAATAAATAAGTAAAAAGAGAAGAAAAAAAAACAGAACATTAAACGTTCCATATACAGAAACAGATCGAGATACACCGAGAGAGAAAGAGAGGCGCATTGTCAATAACCAGCCAAACGTATTCCATTTCATCCCGTAACGACTTTTAACCTACTCATCAGCCACATTTTAAAACATATATATAATAATAATAATACTAGTAAACATAAGCAGCTAATACCTAGGCAAAGGGTTCAACAGATATTTCAATATACATATATTTTATACAACTTTTATATAAAGAAAAAAAACAACATCTTCATAAACAGAGAGTTGAGGTCGCACACTTGAAATAGAGTCTATATTAAAGATCTTTTACGATATTTTGTTCAGCCAACCATTCACAATCAATCATTCGCCAAAAAAAATCATTCTTAGAACTTTTGACTATATTACATTACATATACATATATACATACACATACATAGGCATATTGTAGTTGAATCATAGAGATACAAGTGTACATCAATCATATATATATCTATATATTTTATGCATCAGACACATTTGGATTTTCTAGCATATAAAAGTGAAAACTGAGGACGAGTTTAAAAGGGATTGTACCCTGAGAAAAAATACACACACACACACATTAGTTTTAAGCTATGAATGTAATCATTTTTATATTAAAAAATATTTTTCAACATTTATTTAAAAGCATATAACGTATTTGTTATTTAAATCGGCAATAGAGTGTCTAGACTCTAGAGGGTATGACGTACTTTTACTTGTTTCATTATAAAGTGCAATTTAGGGTCAACAAGTGACTAAGAAATTTGTATTTACACAATTTGTAACAGGAAATTTCTATTGGGCTTTGTTTAAAAAACAAAAACAAAGCTGTTTATCAGTGAAAATCAAGCTGCTACTTTTGTTTATGATGAAATAAGTGCAATTAAATGATAATTAAACACTTGAATGTTTGCAATTATCAAAAAGTACTTCAGCACAATGTCAATAGCAGTGGCAACTAGTTAAATGCATTGCCATTTTTAGATATACATTTATAATCCAATCAATAACCTAATCACTTTGTTATCGTTGATTAAAAAACCAACAAAACAACGAGTTCAACGGCCATAAGTTCAACGATCTGGCAGCACCAGCCAAATTTAAAAATATACGTTAGGTTGACAGCGCTCGTTACTTTTTTGAGCTGCAGTCAAATTTACAAATTAAGACCCCAAGTGATTAAAAATAAATCAAGACACTAGATTGTTGCATAGCATTTAATTTGTATTAAGTAATAGTGACTAAATACTTAGGTGATTAACACAGTTTCAAAACTAATACATATATGGCAACTGATGCCAAAATGGGGCGCTTTGTTTATGGGTTCTGCTGTCGGATATTTTAAATAACGCAGTAAGATTCAACAATAATTAATTATTGTTTATTTAATTGTTGACAAGTGAAAAGAAAGCGATCGCCAGGTGATCGTTTCTTTTCAAGCTTTGATTTCTTGCTATGAGACAGCCATTAAAAGGTGAATGAATTGAGGCAAATGATTTGCCAATTTAAGTACAGCACATGGTAATATATAACTAGGTTTATATAATTGTTTATATATATATAGATGAATATCTAAAGATCATATAACTATGTTTGAGCCTGTTTCATAGACATCGAGAGTGTGTGAAAAAGAGTTTTGACTATTTGTATACGCTAGAGAATTGAGCCTCAGCCTGGGCTATTCCTTGCCACCATCGGCTGGATAATTTTGTGCGGTGGGTGTGGCCGCTGTCACCGACTCGGCATTTAAGGTATCTGGCGGTGGTGTTGGTGTACGCAGTGCACGCTCAAAATCAGCCACCAGCTCATCATCCTCAGGACATTGGTGCATTTCATCTGGCTGCCAATTGTCCAACGCCGCATCCACATCGAACTGCGGTGATTGCAACGATTCTCCGGTTACATCCACCAGACGTGTACGCAATCTATTCGAGATTTGCTCCAACTCTGTAAACTTACGCTTAATGGCCTGTCCCAGCTGCAAATGCCGGAGTTCCAGGGATTGCTCAAACTGATCAATGGCACTGTCCACATTACCCGTGGAGGAAAGCGAGGAGGAGGAGGAGGAGCCGGCACTAACAGGCAACGGCTGCACATGGATCTCCAGGCCGCCGGTAACACGTCCATTGAAATCAACAATATTGTGCCAGCCGCTGGGAAAGCTGCCAGTATTGCTTCGATTTAGATTTAAGGCGGCAAATCCTATGATGGCATCCTCCAGAGGCGTTGGCTCCGTGCTTGTGCCTGCACTCAACGCTGTCTTCTTCCAAAGCTTCAGCACGAAAAGCTTTTGGGGCTGCAATTAGTAGAAAAAGTAAGTCAGTCGCCGCCAATTTAACGAGAAAGGAAGTTTGGCAGTGATGCCAGGTACGACGACAGGTCAAAACTTTGATTTAAACGGTACTCACATTGCTTAGAAAATCGGCGGCAATTTCAACTTGGAATTTGCTGTGCCATTGCGGTGTCGTTGAACGTTCCACAATGGGCGTGGCATAGACCAATCCTTCGTGCGACTTATAGGTCTGCGAATTGCAGCTGTGAGCCTGAAAGGTCACATATGTGTTGGGCGGTTCATTGGGTGGAAAACGTTTGGCTGCCGCCTGACGTTTGGCCTGCTTCTTGCCGGATTTACCATAGCCCGGATTCAAAGGCAACCCGGCAGCACCTACAATATGCAGAATGAAGCTAAACTGACTTTCCGTAGATGGTGCAGTGGCAACTGGCATTGGTACAGAAGGACACTGGGTTGCAGGTACACTGAGTGCATTCTGCAACATGTCCAACAGATCTGTAGTGCGTCTTAGCGGTTGTTGATTGTTATCCAAGTCAAAGCCACGCATCTGCTTCAATTGGGCTATTTGCGACTCGCTGCCAATGGCTAGAAGCACCTTAAGCTCGCCCAGTTGTGCTTGCGTCTCGGGATGTAAAATAGGCGTCCAACCATCAATGGAAATTACGGGCAGCTAAAGAAAAAGAGGACGAGGGTTAGTTATGTTCCAAAATGTTAAAGAAAATTATCTGCATGGGTATACAAATATGATTTTATTCTTCCTACCTTGCCCTTGCACAGATGATTGGTAATGCTGGCATCTTTGTAGGCTATGTAGAACTGATGCAGTGGCAGCTTTACCTTGCCACCAAGTGGACGCAACTCCAGCACTAGATGTTGACGCTCCACGCTGTGCAGAAACTTGTCATCGTTGATAATGGCAAACTGTTCCTGAAGCTGAAACTCGCCTTGTGGATTCATTTGGACGCTCAGAGGATGCGGTTGCCAGAAGGGTTGCAACACTAGTTCCTTGCAACCATTGGCATCTTCTGGTGACAGATGACGTGTCTCACTGGCATAGATATAGCCACGTAGCAGACGCACTTTGGTCGTCTCGGCCATGAAATTAACACTCTCCAATGAGGCTTTGTTATTGTTGTTATTTTTAGATGGCGGAGGCAACGATGGCGACGTTGTTGAAGCGGCTCTTGAGTTGTTGCTTTCGTTATTGTTGTTGTTACTGTTGTTATTGTTGGCTGCAAAAGAGAAAGCAGGACAAGATTAGCATCAGTTCGCGACAAATCAAACGTATGTACATATATAGGAACAGACAGCTGCACCTTGAACCCCTACCCCTACTTGGCATATGCCATGTGCTAAAAAGCCGTATAAAATATTGAATCAGCGTCGGGACAATTCGTTATCACCATCTCCTGGTAATATACAATGACGACAGGGGGGGTTAAGAGGGCTTCCACAATGAGATTGTCGATGGCAATCGAGCGAATCAAGTGAATGGGACCGTGCACAAGCGATTAGACCATGTGCTCAGCTCATGTATTGACAACTGGATTTGTTATATCAAACTATGTGAATAAATATATGGAATAGGGAAGCGGAATTTTGTCCGGGCCAAAAATTAGAATAACGTTAAGCACAGTGGAATGAAAGCCTAGAGATGGATGAATAACAAAATTCCAAAAAAGTTAAGACTAAAGAATTTAACTGTAAAAATATATTTGAAAATTATTGCCAATTACTTGATTTTGTCAAGAGTTAGATTTATCTTGAAACGGACAGAATAATCGAATAAGATTTTGAAGAATTTCTCAGCAAGACTTCAATTTTGTTTAAAAAGAATAATATAATTTAAGGCGATTGCTAATGTCTTTAAGAATAAAGAATTTAACTTTAAAAACATATATATTTTTTAATATTTGAAAAAAAAAAAAAGTATTAAGATTATGAGTGCAAAATAACAAATCCAAAAAGATTTCAAAAATTTTAGATTATAAAAGTTAGCTTAAAAAATATATTTTTAAGAAATTGTTAATAGCATTACTTCAGCCACTGTGGAATGTTGTTTGAAAAGAACTAAAAAGTTTTACAATTTTACCCAACTTTAGTTTTAATGGCTCTACTTCTTAAGCAAGTAAGTTTTGTTTCATATAAAACTATTAGAAACTACTAATTCTAGCCCTTTAATTATAAAAAATATATACATATGTATATGAATATACACAAGTTATTTACTCTTCCGGCACAGTAAATAATAATAAATAATCACACGTTTTCTTGCGAAAAATTTTTTGCGTAAAATAAACATTATGTTAAATATTTAACATTTTTACAATAATTTACCCAAGTCTTTATAATTTTTGTTGCAATCCGGCCACTTTCATCCCACTGTGCGGCAAACTTAAAATTTATCGTTATAAATAAACATAAATGAATATAAATAAATATTGGCAGTAGCTGTTGGCAGAAAGCTAAATAAACAAGTTGAAAGAATAAAAAATAAAAAAGACGAAACATTTGTTTTGTTTTCTTCGTTTTTCCAAATCAAATGAAAATTTTTTATTGAGCTTAACATGATGATGGGCAGCACTTTAATAAAGGCGACCAGAATGTGATAAAGACTGAGGATGAATAGAGAAGTGGTCAACATTGTGGTGACGTCAGAGTGCATATTGTTGTAGTTGTTGTCGTTGTAGTTTTTGTTGCAGATGTTGTTGTGTGGCTGTTGTTGTTGTCGGGTTTGTTGTTTATCTTGTTGTTGTTGTTGCAGCTGTTTGCACCCACGCGAATTTAGTCATATATATTCACCTGAGGCAGCTGCACTGTGGTAGCTCTTGTTGTTGTTGTTATTATTGTTGGTCTCATTGGCCAAAGCCTTGGACAACATCAGCTGTTGATCGGCCCGCAAACTAATCTTCAGATACAAACTGGCCAAATGGACATCCCGACGTTGAATGGCAATGCATTTGCACTGTTCAAGCAAGGATGCCTGATACAATTCGTTGAGAGGAAGGCATCCCATGCCGAGCATCTCGTTGAGACAGGTTCCGGGTTCACGCCACCATATAGTAAAGTGAATGCTTCCCATCTCTGATACTTCCTGATCCATGTCCAGCTTGGGCAGATTCACCTCCCGTTGTTGAGTCTGTCCAAAGCGAGTGCATTGGGTGAGACTTTGGAATTTCTCCGATTCGAATTGCATGATGTGGAACATGGGAGCACGTGGCACAGAATTGATTAGCTCATCAGATAGTTGACACTCTACGGTGAAAATGGGACGAACTTCGCTCTGAAGCAGCTCCATGCGTTTGGTGCCCTCCGCCTGCAGGGTCAACGCCTCCAAATGTAACTGCAAGGCATTCACTTGCTTGAACAGATCAGGAGTTACCTGATCCTGTTCCCCATTGACTGCTGGCAGCTCCTGTTCCGATAGATCCTGCTCCGGCCACAGTTGCTGCTGCTGCTGCTTCTTCAGCTGCTCCATTGCGGGCTCTCCCGCAGTGGCAAACAGTGCCACCAAATCCGCATCCAATTTCTTCATTGCCTCCATTATCTCGATTTTAGCTGGCGCAGCAATTGCTGATCCGATTGACTTGGCTGTACCTGAAACAGTTCAATAATTGATTAATTGCAAATACTTGAAGGTATAAAAACTTCTAGGAGCTTTACAATTTAATGTATTTAAGCGGAGCGTATTGCGTGTCCGATCAACGCAACGTGGTTTTCTATAATGAAACTACGGTGTCAACTCTTCGGTAGTAAGCTCTCTCTCTCACTCTCTCTCTTCTCCTCCCTCTGCTGGTTAGTTGATGGTGCCGGCAACAGTCGCCGTTAATCGCAGTTTATGCTTTGCTTTGCCATTCCAGCACACAAGCAAACGCTCTCTCGCTCTCCCTCTCTTTTTGTTACACAAAAAGCACGCCGATGTTGTAATACTCTCAAAAAGCTATCGTAAGCAACTGTACTTAAATCGTTATTACGCAGTTGTAATAGAATTCACTCACAATAAAGATTATAATCGATTGATTGACCTTCCTTTACTTACATTTTCAATTTTTAATCCAATATCAAGTAATTTTATCAAAAGTTTACCGAAAATTTTGTTTACTGAATATAATTTTGTATGGAATTCAGATTTCTAAAATTTACTAGATTATTCTGAAGATTAATATATGTAAACATCTTCCAAACTTTATCAACAATTTGCTTTTTACCTCAGTATAAATCTGAATAGGTCTCAAACACAGTTTACCAGCAAGCCAATCCACATTTTTAAGGGTATAACAAGTTTGGCAACCTAATTGAACCCAGAAGTCATCAAATTTCGCATTGGAAAAGTTCCAAAGTACATAAATGAAAATGTAACGGATTTATGTGTAAGTTAACACAAGTTAACACAAGTGCAAATGTAATTTGATATCACACCAGCCACAGAAGCTGACATTGCTCTGGGCTGGATGTCTTGCACAACGGCAGCGCACGAGGCGCAAGCTAAGCATTTTAGCGGCCGTTGTGAGTTGAATACAATAGCTTAAGTCTTTTCCATTTGTATCCCTTAGCTTTAGTTTTATTCTGAAATCTGATTGAGGCACATCTGCCCAAGATTCTCGCGTATATTTAACTCACTCGCTGAGCTCGAACGGCCAGTGTTTCATAAAGCCCATTATAAGTGGCAATATTGTAATCAATATAATATAAGAAATAAATAAATAAATAATTAATCATAATCCAACCTATTAGAGTTTTAATTACAAACCTACTAGTGTTTCTAAAAACTGATAATTTGTATTTACAAAATGTGATACCATATAGAAAGTGTGTTTACGATTGAAAGATTTGTTATGATAGCGTAAGAATTGCAAGCGTAGTTTAGAATAAGATTGTAGTACGATTAATGATGAAATATTTTCAAGGTTAGAATTGGTTTTTTTAATTTATTTGCCTAGCAACACAATACGAGATAAGCTAATGTTTCCAGGTTCAATGACATAACTAGGGGGAGATTCTATAGCACCAGACGTAACCAGTTAACGGTAGATGATAGTGTAAAACCGTCAACGTTATCTATGTATAGCTGATTAAAAACCATAGAAATTCACATAGCCAGTAAAAGGTAAATGAGAAACGAAAGCTGAAATAAGAGACATAGGGAGGAGAGGATTACTTATCAAGGCCTAGGCCTATTGATTACAGCTCATTGTCAGTGAGGGTGTTATGTGGTGCTACTTAAAACATTCTCAAATGTTCTTTGTATTCCGTTTTGATATTCTATACGCAATTAGTCAGTTTACAGATGGTCTGCTTATCTAAATACATATAACATATCATATACCGTTTACCGTAGATAATAAAGCAGACTCGCAGACTTAGTAGCTGCGATTACTAAACACATGGTTTATACTGGGCTTTTCCACTAATGGCCTTCAGAGTCTGACGCAGAATTTATCTGAATCGAAATAAAAACAAAAAAAGCTCAGCCGGCAAACGGTCGGAAAGCTGAGACAACAAAAACAAGCGTGGAATAGAGCATAAAAGCGAGATAGCGTTTCACACATTTGTATGTATGTAAGCGAGTGTGTGTGTGAGAGCGCTAAGTTGTGGTAGACAGGAGCGGACTTAAAAGTTGCAGAGGGAATGAAATTTAGCCTAGAGGCCAGGAGTGGACTTTAAAAGCCAGAGGTTAATACAAATTTTATTTAAACTGACTAGTTTATTTTACCAATAACAAACCTTTACAAAGACCCATAATGTCCATTATTGTGACGAAGGAGATCCTACTTAATATAAGACAAATTTAAAATTTAAAAAACTATATATATAGTAGCATTTGAAACATTGTAACAGTAATTTGGAAATTCAGGGATTTCAATGGTAGCGTTTTCAAGTGTCTACAAGTCTTAAGCAAGTTGATGGATATAAGATATTATTGTCAAGGCATCATTCGAAACAGACTATCAATTGCAATAATTGTGCATTTAAGCGACAACTTCGCCTGTCGATGCATTCCTTTAAATTTAGTCAATATTTTATGAGCCAGGTGAGTCAACAAAAATCTTAATATGCACTTTTTATACTTAAAAGCATTGGTATATTGATATACAACTCGATCCAATTGGACTATCGTAGCAAATTTTCAGTTCTTCCTGTATATATAAGCACTTTTCGTTATACTTCCTTTCTAGTTACTAGGATATAAAATCAAAACAGCGTTAAATTAATTAAGATTCATATTATTAAGCATTAGAACTACTAAATAGGCTACCAACCTATTAAAAATAATCATATGCATTATTTTAAGCACTTTTTAATTGAAATTATAGAAATTCATTTGCAGCTGTCAGTTTTAAGACCCTACCGCTAACCAATGAATACAATGTTAGTGGCCCTACATCCTGCAATCTTAACTCCGCTACGTAGTATAATATTTGTATGTCGCCTCTCAGTCTCTCGTTTAGCTTGCAGTGCAAATTTATTATCGACTGCACGTGCTTTCTACATACATATATCAAACTATTTCTGGGATTTTTGTGTTTCCTTTTTACTTCTTTATTCGTATTCTCGGCATTAGCTTTGGCAGACGCGATGGAAAGTTTTGTGACCGTTAAAATCGGCAAGAAATCGTCAGAGACGTTTGAATAAAAAAACCGATGAGATGACGCTGAGTAGACAAAAATGAATCGGTAGACTATTAAAAGCATTGCAATTGTTGTTAATAAATTAAATTTGGCGAAACATTTAATTGCCAAGGCAAAGGCGAAGGCTAAACAAACAAATCTATGCATATTACGTAAGAGTCAACAAACTTTCAAGAGCTTGTGCAGAATTTTGATAGATACAAAAACATACTACGTACATATAGATATGTATGAATCTTGGTGTATAAAAAATAAGTATAAATTTATAAATAAATAACATGAAAATGCCGCACAAAACCAAAATAAACAGACGCAGCGACGGCAACGAACTCGAGAGCGTCGCGACGCATCGTTGCTGTAATCAGTTCAGGGCTGTTTTGCCATTTTAGCCATCTTTTAGCCAGACTTGGCCATTTTGTAATTGCAGAAGCAATAAAATGTTACTAAATGTTATAAACTAGAAATCTGTTCATTTAATAAGAGGATTTGTGCTCTGTTTAGATAGCGAGATAGCGTCAGCATACTTCAGATATAACTTATTGGCAAAGAAACAAAGGTTTTCGAATATTTGAATGAATGAAAATGATGTGGACTAAGATTGCTTTACAGCAGTATCCAATCTGTAAACTCAGAAAAGCTACAGAAAATGTAAATTATAAAATGAAATGTGTGGCTTTAATTCACATTTCAAAATCATTAAAAAATTTGGTGGAAGTCAGATAAATATGTTTTCGTATGTTGATTCTGTCGAACAGTTTGTATAATTGGCAGAATTCCATCATATTGGTATTGTTATTTCATATAAAACGATTAATATATTTAGCTAATTTAATTATTGTGTAGTGATTTCTAGCTACATTTTTGAATCAAATTAGCTAACTCTTTTGACACTTTGTTTTCCGGCAACACTGGTTCAGGGAGAGAGAGAGCACGGCAGAAGAGAGCATACATATGAAAGTAAAAAGCTTCTCTTATTGAAAGCGACGTCACTCACCTGAAATGCGCTCGCCCGGCTGCGACTGAGAACAGTTGTTGATGGTCAACTGATGCTGATGATCCTGCAGCAGTGCAGCCGGCAGCGAGGTGGGCGGGGGCAGCTTTGGCTGCACTGTTGCAGCCCCAATTCGTACGGTTTTATTTGCGCTGGCAGCGGCAGCGGCAAATAGCATTTTAAAGCGCAATTGAATTTCACCGACTTTCAGCTGCTGTTGCTGTTGCACTTGACCCGACGTGCCACTAATCTTGACGTGACGATATAAAGCATAAATTTTGGTTTTATACTCGAAATTGCAACCGTTGACGTAGTTTGCTGCGTATTTGCGCAGCAGCGGCGCCGGCAGAGACAGACGTGCTGCTCCTGATGCTGCTGTGGGCGTTGATTGTTGATCTTGGGCGTGGGCGTGGTCCTTGACGTTGCTGTTGTTCTTGGTGCTTCTTTTGCTGCCTCTGCTGGCGACAATTTCAATGGACGGACACTCTCGCAAATAGTCTAAGAATAGCGCGAGGCTTTTGCTGCGCACACAATAACGTAATTTATTATGATGATTATGATGCTGCTGTTGATGACGATTATTATGCTGTTTTAGCTGATACTGCTTTATGTTTTTCTGTTGCTGTTGTTGTTGTTGCCGACTTGGGCTTTGCTGTCTGCCACTAAAAGAGAGCTTTTTAATGCTGTTACTTCTGCTGCTTTTGCTCCTCCTACTGCTGCTGCTGCAGGCGTCACAGCTGATGCTGACGCTTGCTGCTGTCTCCCACTGTTCACCCCACCAGATGATTTTAGCTGTTACAGCACCAACACCCGACGCCCCCGCACTGTGTTGGGACAATGACGAGGCTTTCGGTTGCCCAGGGCTTTCGTATAGGGACGCTGACGTTTGCGCTTTGATCGATTTATCTGTTATGAAATTGATGCGGCTCACTTCGATTTCTAAGAACGAAAATTTATCTTTGTCTGTATCGGCTAATTCATTCGATTTGCAATACGTATATACATTCGGCGTTAGTGTATATTCAGCTTTCATAATTATTTATGCACTTGCACTTGCCATTTTTGTGTTAGCGCGCCGCATCTCACACACACACGCGCAAACATATATATAACACAACGCACACACTCACTTGCACAAACACTGATTTCGCACTGAGCGCGTGCACTTTTTTCACTGGTATTTAGAATAAAAGAAGTTGACTCTTTTTTAAATCGAATTTTCAGCCGCTTTTGCGGTGTGAATTTTCCGTGTCGCGCACCTTGCACAGGCGTAAGGTTGAAGGAAAACTGCAAAAGCTTTTGCCGCTAGGAAATAAGAATTACCTCAAAAATGTTTGCAAGTGTTGCCTGCATCTGTCGAAATGTCGCTTTGTTTTGGTTTTTTTAGGGTTGCGCAGGAAAAAAGCACGGTATGGCAGCACAAGTCAAGTTTGCACAATGTTGCCACACGTTAACTAGCCAGTGCTGGAAAGCGTATCCAGATAAACAGCATGAAAGCATGAAAGCATGGAAGGGCAACGCGCGCTTATTTAAAAATAAAATAGAAAACTATTTTTTAAGTAATAACCGATTGTTTTAGCAACAAATATTGAAATTCGAAATTAGATAAATTCAAGAGGATTCTTTTACATATCTTTCGTCTTTGTAGCCCTTACGGGGGCCTAGTTCCTTCAAATGAGTCCCAAAACATCTGCAAATTTCAGGAGAGGTAAAGAAAATTTTACAAAAAATCTATGCAAAATTTCAACGATTCTTATTTTCAAGTGAATTTCTCGAGTGTCCAAGCGAAAAAATTTCGGCGTCCCTCGATTTCGGTGACCAGAGTTGTCAGGTGTGTCCAATTTTGGCGCCACCTCTTGTTCTCTAGCGCTTCTTTTTTAGAGCTACAATTTTGTCGTGGTACTGGCAACTCTGCTGTGTGGTGTCTGTCGTCTGCTGGGTCTTGTTGTCATCTGTCCTCCTGTATTTACAGTTGCAAATTTTGAATTGAAAAGTTACAAAATTTGTTGCAAGATTGAAAACCCAATCAGATTAATAAGTAGTAATGCTTAAATTATTAAATGACCATGTCAGTTTTCAAAACGGATTTATATATTTTTCTTTAATTAATTGACTAAGCTTTTGTTTTTTTTTTAATTATCAGACATTTTATTTAAAGCGATAAACGCACTAAGAATTTCCCATTAACAACGTTCAGGCAAACAAACGCAGCTCATCGCGTGATTCAATCGTTTTTGGTGGCGATGCAGCCTCAAATTCACCCAATTCAGCATCATAGTACAGGGCAGCGCGATAGGGACGAAGCTCCCATGGCACCTGATCCTCCATATTCGTCAGCTGGACACCCAAATCCTCTAGTGTAGGCACTCCAGGCAGCACCTTATCGGTGATATACTCTCGCTCAACGCGATCGACAGACAGACCGGCAATTGGGGCTCCAGGACAAATCAAGTTGGTGAACTTGACCTTCCACATGAAAGTGGGATCGTAGCGCAAGTCGTAGCGCTGATAACCCCAGCGTTTTTGATCCTTGCGCATCAGGCGATGGAACCAATCGACCAGCTCGCTCAGCTGATAACGTTTGGGTCTGCAGAAGAATATAGTTACTAGATATTTAAAAAAATGTAAGGCAATACGCTTACCCTACAGCCTGGTAGACGCGTCCAGCGCTATCAGGATCCTTGGCAGCATTGACAATAGCCTGTGCCACGTCCGAAACAAATACGGGCTGCTTCACTGTGCACTCTCCCTTGCGCCACAGTGGCATGGAACGGAACTGGCGACGCCAGATGTGTGCATAGTAGCGCAGAAAGCGATCTTCCGAGCCATAGATGTCCGCTGGACGGATGATCGTGGCATTGGGGAAGGCATCGCGGACCTGCAATTCACCTTCGTATTTGCTTTTAAGCCATGGGCTACCACCGGAGACGTACACCGGCGGGGGATTGGCTTCGACATTCAGGGAGGAAACGTGTATGAAACGCTCCACGCCGACATCACGGCAAATGCTACAAATAGTAAAATTTAAAGTCAATTAAAAATTCAGATCGAAGGTGAGCTGTATACCTGGCCAGACGCGCAGCGCCGTTTACATGTACATCCTTGAATTTAAAATTCTTGGTCTCGTAGTCACGTCCCACCAAATTGATGACAACATTCGAGTGTTTAACGGCATCCCGGATGGAGCGTGGATCATCCAGATTGTAAAAATGGAAGAGAACTTGTCCCAAATCACCACAAACCTTTAAACGAATCACTTCGGAGTCATCACCACGATACGGCAATATTAATTGGGATCCCTGCTTGCCAAGCTTGTTGCACACGTAGCGTCCCACGAAACCGGTGGCACCGAAAACTGTTGCCACAATTCCGTTAAAACTGCTGCGTCCGCCTGTACCGCGCTTCATGGCAGACAGATTGGTTGTCTTCAATGGACGTGGTGCGTCCGCATCTGGTGGAGCAGCTGCATAGCCGCGCATGCACAGCACACCCACGACACCGCTGCCATGGTGTTCTACAATCAAAAATCAGAGATTCAGCGAAACTTGCAACGGACATTACATAATTTTGGCCAAGCACTTTTTGAGCCGCTTGCAATGTCACACTTACTTGCCAACTGCATGTTCCTAGTTAGTACTATGGCAGCCATATTGTAGCGCCGCACTTTACACTAAGCTAAGTTAATTTGTAATTGTTTTTAATATTTTTCCACGCAGATTTCACGTCTGCTGGTCGCGAGAATGAAAACACAGCTAGGGTTGGTGTTTAGATGTTGGGCTGCTCAATGAGTGAACAAAAAAATCGGTACACCGTACACGAAACTACGAACCTTTTCCAGGGTCTGACAAGCACAAAAGACAGGGACGTTAATCTTTTTCGAACTTTTTTATTAAAAATCATTTTTGATATGATCTTTTATGTAGTTGATTTTATTAAACTTGTTCATCTAAAAATTAATCTTAAATGCTTGATAAATTTTGTTTGTTTAATTTAGTTTGAGTTGGCGCGCGTGTGAATCTAGTTCTCAAAGTAAGCAACATTACAGCTGTCGGCTGTGGCAAGAGAGGTGGCGCCACCACTATTACTGAAAAATACTGTTCAGTTTTTTTGTACTTTATCTGGTCACTCTAAAAATGCGTTGGTAGCTGTAAAACAATTCGCGCTATTTCACACTTCTATTTCGGATTGAATTTTGGAAATGATGGGAAAGCACAATAAAGGTGGCGCTGAAGCTTCCGAGGGCTTTCGAAAAGAAACAAAATGGTAATGTAAACTATAAATAAATTTACCACATCTTTCTCATTATCAATGTCTTGCCCGCGTAGTGCGCATCCAGTTTCGTTTCAGGATTTCAAAAAAGTCGTGAACAACCTTCCGGACATTGCGTTCCAAATACAGGTTATCGAGATTGCCGCACACCAAAAATCATTGGACGATTGTGCTTTTTGGTTTTACAATGCGTTCTTCACTGATCCCGTAATACGAGCAAAATACCAAGTTGAACTGAATCCTTGCCCTTCATCGATAAAGGAAAAGTTGCTACAACCGCTTCCTGATGGGAATACTGAAGGATCTACAGTAATTGAGAATGACGAAAAACAGACCTCTGATGGTATTGTAGTCTCAGTAAAGAAGTGAGTGTTAAAACTGAAAGTTATAGATGGATAATAAATAAGTACATATGTAATGCCTTTCAGCTATGGAAAATTCCGGTTTCCCGTTACAT
The DNA here is from genome assembly GCA_035043265.1 of Drosophila testacea. Classification (NCBI taxonomy): domain Eukaryota; kingdom Metazoa; phylum Arthropoda; class Insecta; order Diptera; family Drosophilidae; genus Drosophila; species Drosophila testacea. The sequence continues at coordinate 20,830 of JAWNND010000723.1, forward strand.
TCGCTACTTTTTATCAATACATAGATAAGTCAAAGCTGCTCCCTCTATTTGCACGCAAGCAGTTCAAGGATAAAGAGATGCGCAAAGCGTTTTTGGCAGACAAGTCCCAATGCCGAAATACATTAAAGAAATTTTACAACCATTTTTACATGTTTCCAAGCGAACGCTCGCAGAATGATTGTAATTTTATTGAGCCACCGGCTGCCCTGCTGCCCCAATTGCTTAAAGGGGGTATTCCTTTGGACTCGATTGCAGTTCAGTCAGTATCAACAAATTCAAAGTAAGGCTCATAAGTTTAAGTATTTTGTTATGATTTGAAAACATTGAGTTTCCCTGCAGACAGCCGTCCAGCAGCTCTGGAGTCTCCCAAACAAATATTCAGCAAAAAGGGTGAGTCAATATCAGTTAACTACTAGTATATATATACCTATATTATATAGTATATATATATTACATAGTTTATATATTTGGTAATCATTTAAAAACATTGACTTTCCCTGCAGAAAGCCGGCCAGCAGCTCTGGAGTCTCCCAAACAAATATTCAGCAAAAAGGGTGAGTCAATATCTGTTAACTGCTAGTATATATATATATTACATAGTTTCAATCTCTTGCAGCACATCTTCAATAGTAACTTTTTCCATTTTTGAAAAATTCATCGTCAATCTCTACACTATCGTTCGTGAATATAAGCTTGACTACCCAGAAAATGCGTATAATGTTTTCAAAGACGCTGCCTTTGCATATTACTTGGATTTCTATTTAAAGCCGGAAATTCGGGATAGATACCACTACGTTTTAGCACCCTGTACAACAGCTATGAAGAACCGCCTACTTGCCTTTCCCAACCCGAGTGAGGTGAAGGAGCTGCGGGAAATGCGAAAGCAGATTCAACATTCGCCAACATCTCGAGACCTTGCAGTCGACGTGGAAAGTCCAGTTCAATCTGATGAAATGGAATACGTATATGAATACGTGGAAAGTCCAAATGCTGTTCAATCTGATGAAAAGGAGAACGAAGAGTACGTATATGATTACGGGGTTATAGATTATAAAGCTACAGCTTGTTATATTGTTACATTTTACAGACGGCAGACTCTTAGTAAAGGAGAACCAAATAAGCAGTCACAGATGGATGAAAGGCAGAATGTCACACCGCCCGTTTCATTTGCTTTATTTAAGCATAGCATCAGAAATCTGGATAGAATTGCGGAGAAAATGCAAGGCTGCAAGGATTACAGAGGCAAATCTAAAGATGAGTGCGCTTTGGCATACTATAAAGCATTTTATGCGGCGCCTGAGATACGTAAGAAATACAAATACGAGATGAAAGCTTGCCCGGCCAAAATGCGTCAAAAACTGCTCACTACACCAATAAAGACTACCATGTCGGCTGTGGATACATATTGCAATGATAATGCAGTTTTATCAGAAGAACCACAAAAGCTTAATCTATCTAGGTAACATACATTTTGTGCTTTGTTTCCCCAGATTTTATGACCTTTTTACTACTTTACATCCAGAGAAATGCAGGAGGGAGCAGAGCCAGCTCCTCAGAAGCAGCCAGAGTCTGAGCAACAACCAGAATCTGAGGAGGAAGTGGATGTCGGCCATGAATTGGAGCCTGCTCAGCAACTAGAGTGTGATATGCAACTGGAGCCTGAGAAGCAACCACAGCCCGAGGAGCAACCACAGCCAAATGAGCAACTGCAGACCGAGGAGCAACCACAGCGCGAGGAGCAACTACAGCCCGAGGAGCAACCACAGCCAAATGAGCAACTGCAGACCGAGGAGCAACCACAGCGCGAGGAGCAACCTCAGCCCAAGGAGCAACCACAGCCAAAGGAGCAACCTCAGCCCAAGGAGCAACCACAGCCCAAGGAGCAAACACAGCGCGAGGAGCAACTACAGCCCAAGGAGCAACCACAGCCAAAGGAGCAACCTCCGCCCAAGGAGCAACCACAGCCCGAGGAGCAAACAAAGCGCAAGGAGCAACTACAGCCCGAGGAGCGACCACAGCCAAATGAGCAACTGCAGACCGAGGAGCAACCACAGCGCGAGGAGCAACTACAGCCCGTGGAGCAATCACGGCCAAAGGAGCAACTACAGCCCGAGGAGCGACCACAGCCAAATGAGCAACTGCAGACCGAGGAGCAACCACAGCGCGAGGAGCAACTACAGCCCGAGGAGCAATCACGGCCAAAGGAGCAACTACAGCCCGAGGAGCAACCACAGCCCAAGGAGCAACCACAGCTCGAGGAGCTTGTGTCACAAGCAAATGTGTTTCCATCAAAAGCTGTCGACATCAACGAAAATTCTGAGGAAATCAATGACAAAAATGCTTTTGTGTTAAGCGAAAGGATTCTGATATCGATGGACGGTATCACATATGAATATCCCGTATCGATGCAAACATTTCGACGTTATATTAATTATGATACCGTAAATTTGGACCTTGCTAAGAACTGTGTGAAAAAGCTAGGAATAACCAACGCAGCTAAAGTATTTTACAAGACCGAATCAATATTGAAAAACAAGAAGAGCATTTTAACTTTATTTCGTAGCTTTTATAAAGCATTTTACGTGAGTGAAAAACATCGGAAGAAGGTTAACTTCAATTTTAATGCCGCACCAGTTGAGTTGCGAAAGAAATTGCTTCAATATGCTGTTCCTTGGAAGGGGGTGGAATGGACGTATTCACCGCAATGTGCTTCGGAGGATGCTTTGGAGGCATCTCAACAAAATAGCAAAAACGATGCAGTTAATTCAGTATCACCAGCTGATCAAGTACTGGACCTAGAGAAAATGTCACAGATGGATGTTGAGCATGAAGAAACTGATGAGCAACTGAAGGCCTACCAACATTTGAAGCCCAAGGAGCAACCGGAGCCCAAGGAACAAATTGAGATCGACCATCAATTGGAGCCAGATAAGCAACTTGAGTCTGAGGTGCAACCGGAGCCTGAGGAGCAACCACAGATCGAAAAGCAACCGGAGCCGGAAGAACAAATTGAGATCGACCATCAATTGGAGCCAGATCAGCAACTTGAGTCTGAGGTGCAACCGGAGCCCGAGGAGCCAACACAGCCCGAGGAGCAACCAGAGCTTACGTCACAAGAAAATGTGTTTCCATCAAAAGGTGCCAATATGAACGAAAAGTCGGAGGAAAACAATGACAAAAATGCTTTTGTGTCAAGCGAAAGGATTCTGATATCGATAGACGATGTCATATATGAATATCCCGTATCGATGCAAACATTTCGACGTTATATTAATTATGATACCGTTAAATTGGACCTTGCTAAAAACAGTGTGAAAAAGCTACGACTAACCAACGCAGTTCAAATAACTAACGAGACCGAAGCGGTATTGAAAAATAAAGCGAATATTTCAACTTTATTTCGTAAATTTTATAAAGCATTTTACGTCTCCAAAAGTGATCGGATGAAGGTTAACTTCAATTTTAATGCCGCACCAGTTAAGTTGCGAAAGAAATTGCTTCAATATGCTGTTCCTTGGGAGGAGGTTGAATGGACGTATGCACCGGAATGTGCTGCGGGGAACGCTTTGGAGGCATCTCAAAATAATGACCAAAATTCAGTATCATCAACTGCTTTAGTATCACCAGCTGCTTCAGTATCAACATCTGTCCAAGAACTGGTCAGGGAAACAAAATCACAACCGCAACACACAGTTCAACATGGTGTCGAATTATATCCCGTCCCGTATCGTATCTTCTCAAAAAGGTTAAATTTAGAAGATGTTGTTCAGCAAATGCAGCAGGAGACGCAATATGCTCATATGACAGTTAATGAGTGCAAGCGCGCCTACTTTGAATCTTTTTACCGGTCACCCGAGATTCGCAAAAAGTATATCTTTAAGATAAAACCGTGCCCGGCTGCCCTGAAGGCGAAGATACTTGAGATACCACAGTTAAAGCCCTTACTTGATCATAGCTACAGTTTGATTTCTTCTCCAAATTTAAATGACGACCAAAGTCTTACTGATCTGCAGAACAATCAGACATCCAGACAACCAGAATTATCCAGGTAAGCGATTTTACAATACTTGAGATCTGAATTAAATTAATTGTTGTCCTATAGAGTTGAAAAGGAGAACGTTGTCAAGTATACCGCAAACCCCTTAAAGTCTTATATTGCATTACGGATGCTGTGTCCGTCAAAACGTTTACTGCTGGAGGAACAGTTTATTGGTCGAAAAAGACAAAGGAATCTCAGCAAGGAATTTGAAGAAAATACAACCACAGCTACGGAATTTAATCCAGAGAATGAATCAGTTACAGCTACAGACTTGACTGCAACTACAGTAATTTCGACGGGGGCTTGTCCTACGAATGTTGTAGAAAAAACTAAAACAATTGATGAAGTTACAGCCCCAATCGATAAAGAAACTGAATTTGTAGACATAGAAGAAACAGTGTCTGCCTCGCCTCCTGAATCTACAGTTGCTGTCCCAGCAGACAGTACAACACCTGATTGGCTATCTTCACCTCAAAGTCCTACTACTTTACACCCTTCCAATTCGGAAAATAGAGCAGCGAGCGCAGCAGGAGAAGTTGTTACGTCAAGTACTCCTGTGGGCAGTACGACAAAGTCTTCGGTAATCGAATTGCCAACGGTTTCAACACTTTCAAAGGCTACCACAGATTTCTTCGCTTCCAACGACAAGGTAAGACAGTTAATAGTTCACTTTAACTGATTTAGTACTAATAAAGTACCATATTTATGCATTTTAGGAGCACAACATGAAGTACTTAATATACAATACTGACGGGATAAAGAGGACCATTTGGCGTGTATTGTCACTGTTGAGCTATTCGGAATTTAAAAAGTATACAGGGATTTATGAGAGCGAATCTTTATATGAAGATGAAGATGAGAGTGCTTTGCGGCAATTCTATGATCATGTAATTTTGAAAGGCAATTGGCCCCTTAATCTGTATGTGAAACTGGCTAAACTGAGTGAACTGTTGCATGGCAAAGGTGTTTATATCGATGCATTGGATTTGGGACAGTTGTCACCCAAGATTCTTCATTGGGATGAACTCTGTCGCTTTACCAACTTTAATGATATTGTTGAGAACGATTTTCGCAAACGAACTGGCGGCAGTCAAATAGTTCTGCTATCTACTGAGTGTGAGCAGTACTATATGCGGTGTTGGACATATGATCAGTGGTTTCAGCAAGTCCCACGGATCACTGATAAGGATTTGATTCAGACACTTACCCGGAATAACACAGAAGCAGTAAACGTAACAATACCTCCAACTACAAGTAAGTTTCGAACTTCTCTAAATCTTCTCAGAGTATTAAAGTATTGTTTCAGTTCCAACCTGTTTGACTGAAGATAATCCAACTGCGCTCGACGTAGCTATCGAAATTTCAAGCGGTTCCTCAGCAGCTACAATTGAATCAGAAGTTAATGCTTCTCCAGGTACGCTTACCCGGAATAATACAGAAGCAGTAAACGTAGCAATTCCTCCATCTACAAGTAAGTTTTGAGCTTTACTAAATATTCTCAGAGTATTAAAGTATTGTTTTCAGCTCCAGCCTGTTTGACTGAAGATAGCGCAACTGCGCTCGTCGTTGCCATCGAGACCTCAGATGGTTTCACAACAGCTAGAACTGAACCAGAAGTGAATGCCCCTCCAGGTAAACTCATATTAATAGACATAATAATTTGATTATAAAATAGAAGCTTTAATTTTCAGACAAACTGCAGGATGGTGATTGTCCAGCCACACAACTTGATATGTCCCTTTGTCCAACCACTTTCGTGGACATGGAAAGTGTTTGCCCTGCCTCGCAGGCAACACAGAGTCTAAGTGATCCACTTCTGGAGATTAGCCATGCCGTTCCATTTGCACCAGTTCAAGTCAAGAATGAGCCTGTAAAATTTCTCACTGATATGCGGTTTACCATTAATAGCGAACAAAGTGGAGAGTATCAGTGTGAACCCCTTACAGACCAAGTCATAAATTTGGATAGTGACGATGATGAAGATGCCGAGAAACTGAAATGTTTTGATATAACCCAACCTGTTGTTAGAATGCCCTATACAAATGCAGTGTTTGATAGTCAGAACCAAGAAGTGAACCTATCTACTGAGCAGCACACGACTTTAGCCAATGAATTGGAATCTTCAGAGGTACGACAGGAGAGTCAAGTTCAAGAAGTGAACCTATCTACTGAGCAGCACACGACTTTAGCCAATGAATTGGAATCTTCAGAGGTACGACAAGAGAGTCAAGTTCAAGAAGGGAACCCATCTACTGAGCTGCAAACGACTTTAGATGAATTGCAATCCTTAAACCTATCTACTGAGTTGCACATGGCTTTAGTAAATGAATTGAAATCCACAGAGGCACGACAGGAGAGTCAAATTCAAGCTGCATCTGTTGCTGTCCTGCCAGTTGCAGCTCCTTCTGCTAGACCAGCTAAAGCCAAAGGCCGAGTCGTACAACAACAGTGCCCTGCAAAAGGCCTCGTCTAATGGCTGACAATGTGCCGCAGTTAAGACATGACTTTCGTCCCTTGCCGCTTATTCCTACGGCTCGCATCGAAACGAATGAAAATCCAAGTGATTTGAACAGTAAAGATGCTTCAGAGCAAGTGTTACCGACGACCTCCCGCCAAGCACAGTCTGGCGAGATGACTGCATCACAGGCGCTTTCCACAGACAACACGTTGATGGAATCATCGCAATTGCAACATTTGCTCGATGCTCAATATGTGAACGTACGACAGGTAAATGTAGTTGAAAAGGAAGTGGATTCTAATAGTGATAATAACAATAGGGCTTTGATTGAGGCTCGTCCGTCGTCGATGCCAGTTTTGCAACAGCACATTATGTTCTACACTCTACAAAGCTATATGTATTTCGATTCGTTGACCACTGCAAATATTGCTAAATATCAAATCAATAGTCTGGCAGTGGGATCCACCTATCAACAGGCCCGGATCTTTGTCAACGGGAAATTATGCAATGTTTACGGCCCATTGTTGGAGAACTTATTTCCCCATTTAACACCCAGTATGCTAAATGATATGCAATATCTTCTCAAGGATGTCGGCGAATTCCATTACAACTGTCGCAAAAACGTGCATCGAGAACCGACAGAAGATCTGCGTACTCGAGTTCTCTGTGCATATATGAGATCGGCACCGACTTTTGCCCACATTCTTCTGAAGTTTGACAACGAGACCCGAGAGTGGGCCAAATGTTGCACGATCGCTGAACGGGACAGCGATTTTAAAAAACGCAAACCCAGCTCTGACATAAGATCGGCAATAAACCCCAAAATACTTGAACGCATGAAACAAATTAGAAGTTTATGTTTTTCGTAGTTCCTTCTTTATTTGTTGCATGTAAGCTATTACAAATTATTTATTATTTCGGAACTTACTTTTAATTTCTTTCTTTTCAGCGGCGACATTGATAGTTCGTGATTTATTTATATTATACTAAGCAAACATACAAATTGTTATCTGTACCAAAAGTACCTTTTTCTATGCATACATATAAGGCCCCAGAAGGGATCAATCTACTTAAAAAAAATGGTGGATAGTCCTATAAAAAGTAGTATTTTGAAAATATAAGAAGTTTTGCTGCCTATCAGAATTATCAGAGATAGTATATGAAGTTATATAGGCATTTACCTTACTTTATTTGATCTAATTTATAATTAAAATTATGTTATTAACAACTAGTTGATTTATTAAATAATTGTTTAAGTTTTGATGAAAATAAATGTTAATTCAGTTTGTTCGGAAACCTTTGTAATATTTTCTTCTCAACTCACCACACTTTGACAAGTAACTACTAGTTTCTATCTATCAAATGAGCGTGTGCAATGCTCATGTCATGCTTTAATTGTCTTTGTCATGGGCTCTGCAAGAAATTTATCAAGTCCAGCACCAAACGAACAGTAAACACTGTGCCGTCGTCGGGAACAAATATACATAGTGTGTATGGCGAAAACTAAAGTACCTTAAATCGTATAATACTGCAAAGTCTGTGGTTTAAATATACACAATTTTATGTTTGTATTTACAAAACCAAAAATGAAAACAATACCCTTATCGACAGTGAAAAGCCGATAAGAAGCAGACAGAAACTAAACTAACCCACTGAGTTTTTGAGGTAAAAGCGAACGTTCCAGCGCCATAAATCAACTGCGCTCCTGGCAACAAATAGTGCGTGTGTGAAATGGACAAACTAAAATAAATGATAATAGTAGTAGACTTTACAGTGATAACCAAAAGATTACCATATGTTAACGAAATTAATTTTATCATCAGCAGTCTACATATTTCATTTTTATAATCATAATAAGTTGCACGTATAAACCCAATTATTAAACTAGCAACATAAATTGGCAATCTCGGCCAAAGCCTGCACGCGCTCTCGCTCTGCCTCTCTCTCTCTCTCTTTCTTTCACTCTCTCCTCCATACGTTCCACCCACTGATAGTGACTGTCTACCTGATGCACGCACTGAATACTTTACACCCCCATACAAGCGTGTGCTCTCACACTCCCACACTCTCTCTCGCTCTCACTTTCAATTCGGTTGTCCGCTTGCCTGCCTGCTGTGTATTTATTACTGTACATTTGTGCTTTCCATGGCATTATCATTGTAGTTGTTGTTGTGCCTTGATCATCAGTGTGTTCGCTTTTGATGCGAACGCTCGTTTCATTAGAGTTTGAGCCGCGGAGCCGTCAACGTCGCCTGAGCGCATTGCAATTAACGACCGACAGGTGTCGCCGTGTGTGTGTGTGTGAAAATTAACGCCCAAAACAAATTTAAATTCCTAAATAAAATAATAAATGTGTTAACGGTGCAAAAAAATTATAAGCCTAACGTAAATTTGAATGTGGTTTGCGGTGTTCGGTGTGTGTTGTGCTACTATAAATAGAAATTAAATATTTGTACGTATCAAATTTATTATTCTTCTATCAGCAAATTGAAAAAGTTTACCACACGCGTGTTTCTATTTTTACGTTAAGCACTGTCGGCGCTTTGATTATATTGTTTATACATTTGGATCAAATGATTCTTTTATTAAATAACAAGATAGCCACGATCATAAAGAATTCCCGTCACGTCTGATAAGAGCCATAAGTCTGGGGGCTTGTGTTCACCGGGAATCTGGATGTTTACCTAAAATATTCCATTAGGGATGTTGTGAGAAATTCACTATGATATCGAGACCAAGTCAAGTGATTCGTTAGCGGAAAAATGAATGTCATCGTTTAGCAAGTGATTATTTGGGCGCTTGGTACCAAAAATACCCAGTGTATATTTAAATAGAGTTTCCAAAAAAAAAAAATTAATGCTAATTTCAACAAAGAAAAGAGAACGAAAATAACAACAAATTGTATGCAAATTTCAAAACGGGCCTTGAAATAACTCTATCAAGTAAACATGAATCTATTAGTTGTTATTGTTATTGTATTTATTTTAATTCCCTTTAGGAAAATTGAAAAAACTTTACACACAATTCGTATTGAACAATTTGTTGCAAGTCGCAGCAATATCTCATTAAGTGCAATTTTACAGTTAATAGGGCTCCATTATTACAGACGATTCCATTGTAATATTTCAATTACTTTACTCTGTCGATTGTTGTTGGTGTTGATTTATTTGATTGGAGAAAGTATTTGAAGGATTTTTTGTTGCTTTTTCTGTTTTCATTTTTATTGATAAAGGCGAAGATATCACGTCGCTTAAAGATACTATTGAAAAATGCTATTTAAATGTGTTTTAAGGCCTGACAGGTGCAGTAGTTATAAGAAATAATTTCCTTATCAGGTGGTTTCATGTGGAATATTGACTTACGGAAAGTCAAGATGTGCAGACTTTTTATTTTATGAAAATACTATAAATGTATAGATCAGGAAATAGTTCTTTGGGTCTTAAAGACACAGTTCTGTAAATTAAAAATGTCCTCTTAAAATTAAACTCTTTAGATTAAATTAAAGACTTCTACAAATTTAGGTTCAGTGACCTTTATGGTTTAAATTCCCTTTATTAAATTGTAATCGTTTTTTAAATAAAGAAGCTTAAAAAGAACTGATGATAAACTAAATATAATTGTATAGAAATAAAGACAAAGAAGAATAATGCGGTTTAATCAGTCAGCTATTGAAGGCATTTTTAAATTAAATTTGTATTTCACAATTTGTTTAAGTACCAATTCTTAAGTGTGTTAATTCGTAAATTACAATCTGTAATCGTGTCTGCCAGCATTGGCACTTCACTTGTCAATTGGATCGATAAAAAAAGTCCGAGTGAGTGCATCGATCACTTTATAAATTCAACGCATATCATTTTCGGCTCAACGACATTTGTTTATTTATTTACATTATTTTTTCTGTCGGTTTTTGATTCTCTGTTTAAATATTTGTTTATCTTTTGGGCATCAAATGCAAAGGTAAAGTCAATGCTTGCATACAAATTTCATTTTTTGTATTGGCAAAAAACCAAAGTAAAAAAAAATTAAAAACAGTTTGAATTTTATTTGATTTGACAATTTTGAAATGTTTTCAGCTAACGTTGGTCCCTGGCCCGTTTGCTTATAGACGGTCATTAAATTGTACAAATGACCCTCCCCTTATAGAGTAAACGTAGTATCCGTCTGTCTAGTATTTGCATTTTGACCATTTTGGACACGTTGACAAGGTCGAGCTCAGCCCACGCAGCTGGAATTTTAGATGGATAATTTAGTTGAATACGGTTTTTTCGATTTTGAAATTCTATCGACATTTTATATTGGCAGTGCCTAGAGAGGGAAGCATGTCAGAACATGCGTGAACATGACCCGACACGCACAATCTGACATTTAAAATGTTTACATGTTTATTCATGTAAGAACAAAATACTATCGATTTTTGTTAATAAGAGACAATACAGTCTTAGTATTAGCTACACATATTTACATTATTTTGCCTACGTTTACAATTAATAGATATTATTGCTGTTGATCCTTACTTTGTCAATAATACCTGCTGATAAGAGCTATCGCTATCTCTACTTACATTTAAGTTTTAATAAGGAAATATGACTATCTCGCTCTGTATCGAACAGGAAATTGTTGCTGGGTCGAGTTAGAAACTTTTATTAAGCCCCACTGATTACTAAAGCTGACAGGAAATGAGTGGAAATATTTGACAACAATAGAAAAATAAAAATAATAATTACCAAAATAAATACTAAAGATCTTGTAATACATTTTCTACACATTAAATATAGACTCTACAGATTCTTCTTAACTTCAAATACCTAAATTACTTTATTAGTTAGTGAAGTCTTTAAACAGCTTAATTAATGCTAAGAGTTGTCTAGCAAATATTTATTAAAAAGACCCAAAAAAAAGGTCGAAATCAATTTGACCCACTTAAAGTGATGACTTCCTTCCAATTTTGTCATGCTGATTCTAAATATAAATGAACTAAAATTAAAAGATATAAATTCTATATCTAATCAAGTTTCATTTAGTACGTCAAATCTTAAACAAATGTGTCTCTCCAGATTCGAAATGTCAGTGAACTGAACCTTCAAGAAATCAATTCAATCCATTCAAGCGTATAATCATTTGTATAAAAGATTAACTTAGCTACTCGTATTACGTTGATGCCAACTGACAAATTGAACTATATGTTTAGTTATAGCTTTTGTTATCGTATACGACCCCACTACAACGTTACAGTTTAGCACAATACTTCCCCCCCGGCCTGCCACCCATATTCCCCCTTCAGCTCAAACTGAGCTTGATTCAATGAAAATGAAATCTAATTGAGGAAATGAACGTTTAGCATCTGGCAGCCGAATACCGAATAGAGGTTTGGGTAGTACACATGTCAACTTGTGACTGGATACCAATTTTATTATCTTACACCTGGTGTTTTTTTTGCTTTTTCAATTCTATTGGATCAAGGGGGAGCAATATTTATCGATTTGACGTCTAATTTCGATTTACGGGTACGATAAAAAGAAGGAACTATTTGCCATTGTTAACTGAGATTTTAACACCCACGTGGGGTATTTAGAATGCAATAAGCGCCATTGGCAGTTGAAGCTAATTATCGGCTGGGAGAGGTTTACCTGATTTATTGGGCTGACATGGGCTTGCATTTGGTATGCCGTTTGGAATGTCTAATTGACAAAAGATATAGATCTTCCAACGTCAGCAGAAGTGGGCTAGTATTAAGATACTTTTTTACTGAGATCAGACCTATAAATATAAAGTTACATAACCTATTCAATATTGTTATGCTAAAAAAATATCATCATTTGATTTCATAATCTAAATTAAATACTAGTTTCTTCATTTGAATTTTTGAGCTATAAGGAATTCCATGATTATCTTTCTCAAATTTGAAATCTCACTTAATCCTGAAATTCTAGCAAACTTTTAAAATACTTGTTAATACCCTTACAAAGATAATGCAAAGTTACCGAAAGATATCACATTGTGTACTAGCTTAGAAGCCTTAAAACTTGTCTAGACTTGCCAAAGATACATTTAAAATAAAATGATAACGAATTCAGCACAATTTGTATAAAATTGCCTCATAAATATTTAGGCCTATCATTTGTAGCACATCTTAACGATCGTTTCATGGATTATTTGATCAATTAAAATCGAATGTAATTACGTGTCTGTGAGTCCATCTGTAAAAGGGTTAACCTTGATGTGTAAAACCAACTGTCCCCATCGAATGGTCACGTAATGTTACGTCAATGTCGGACAGCCGACAATCGGGCAGGTAGTTGTAATTGCTGGATTAAACGTTTAAGCATCTTCATTTGCATGCTAGGCAGGTGGTAAGGCCAACCCACCTCTATGGAACAGCTGCTGAGGAGGGTGCATCTACCCACATGACCATACCTAACTATAAGGTTTATGATTACCATATGCACAGGCAAATAAGGTAATACCTAGCCATATGAGATTCAGTTCAATAGACATTTGAACTTGACACCGTTGGGCCTTAAGCATCGGTATGATCTTTATATGGTGCTAAAAAGGGTGTTGTCTACTTTAAATAGACTGAAGATTATCCTAACTTTAAGATGTAGCCAACAATTTAAAAAGATTTAGGTTATTAGGTTATTACAAAGTCAAGAAAAGGATTTGCCTATACAAATTTAAATATTTATTACCAAATAATTTATGAAGTATATAGAAATACAAACTCTATTTATATATATAAACTTGATCAATTCTATCTATTCCCAAATATAATCATTAACTGGTTTTAACCCAATGACCTTACTTTTGAACTTGACACTGGATTAATTATAAGCTTTGATAGGACAATAGTTGTAAAAATAATCAACACAATGCTAATTACCAAAACTCTTTTTTAGTCTATTGTGTAGTTAACTGTAAATTGATAGGATCAATAATATGGTCTAGTTACCTGGCTGTCAATTTAATTTCTGTGTCACTGTGATACAATTACAACTTGAGTTCCTCCCATGTTTAAGCAACTAATTCACAAACTGTCAATCCTCTCACTTTTCCATTGCAGTCGGAAACTTTTCTCATCTGGAATCAAGATGCCCATCAAAGAGGTATTACAAAGGTGTCAACCCACACCACTCTATGTGGTATTGGTATTATCCGTGTGCTATTTGGTGATACAGCTGGTCTTCAGTCATTTGACACACGCCTTGACTCTACTCATGGCTTCCTATCACATGTTGTGCAACATTTTGGCACTGGCCGGTTGCATATTAACAATTAAGGTAAGTGGATCAACGTCTCGTTTTCCGCCCAGTTGGGGAAGTAACAAGTTTTTTTTTTCGATCACTGATAAGCAAATTGGGACAACAAAACATTGTAGAAACCAGATGCAGTGCATTGAACTGAACATTTTTGTTTGATCACCTTTTAAAACAGGTTCCAAGATTGTTGTCTGATTTGGTTACAAATTTTGATTTATACATTAATGAATATTTACAATTTCTGCAGAGTTTTTCAAGGGTGTAAGAAATCTGGCTATACTCTTTTAATTCAGTTTTTATATTTATGATAAATACGAGAATTTCATTTAGTTTCCTGTGTGTTTTTATGACCCTTCTATCTTTTATAACAAACTTCCATCCCTGCTAAAATTGACTTTCTATGCATTATTCCAATGTACAATATGCCAATAGAAAATAATGTTTGTTATACTATTAGTATCTTTAAAAACTTCTTTTTTTTCACTAATTGCAAAGATTTATAACGAAAAAAAAATATAAACGTTCTATAAAATAATATACTCAAAAAAAATTTAAAATAACTGCTATTTCATTTTAAATATTATAATTAGTACATTCCCTGGAATACATTAATATAACTTATTATATATCCTAATAATCTCTTTAATTATGTTAAACTATTTGACTTCTTTGTTACTGACTACTTGTCTTTCCCTGGAATATCTTAATATATTTTATTATAATATCCTAATAACCTCCTTAATTATATTAAATTGTTAGCCTTGTTTGTTAGCATCTAAAGATTAAAATCTAATCCTTAAAATTTATCTAAATTTTCAACATATTCTCTCTGAAGGTTTATTTAGTTAGATTAGTTAGTTTAACCTTGTAATACTATCTTCTATTTATACTATTTTTGTGACTGAGATTTGTCGTGCTTGTGGGTGGTGCCATTTGTTATCTGTGAATTGTACTTTAATTAAAGCTTCCCAACATCATAGATTATAGTTGTTAACAGCTTGTTTAATAAATTGTGACAGAGACTGACAAAGTAATTAAGATGTGTCCGTCAGGGATAAGAGTCCACTGATAAGCATATGAAGTTCAAGATCATTTAAGAACTTGTTTCTATACAAAGAATTATTCACTCTTACACTCTACTGACCTACATAGTTAAACAATAACTTCTGCACATTATAATATTTATAGCATAAAGCCAAACCATAAAAACTCTATTAGCAAATTATGTAAATTTGTGAATAAATCAAAACGAATACTCAAATATTTGTTGGAATGCAAAAAGCTGGCAATTCATGTGGTCGGTCTGTATTTTTGGCCATATTTTTTGGGATCCATATGGACAAGTGTGCCAAGCACGTATTGAGATTGAAAACCAATGAAATAATGGCGAAAAATGTAGAGCCTACACACAGTTCGTGGTCAGAAAACACGCAACTAACCAGATAGACACCACAGAGACACTACCATAGACAGTTGAGTGAATTGTGGGTATTATATAATAGAAAGAGACATAAGCTAACGGACAGACAGTCAGACAGACGGTCTGTTCACTGAGTTAAGCGAAGCGTTAAAACAGTTGCCAACAATTTGGTGACAGGTTTTTTGAACAGACAGCTTTTATTATTGCCCACCTAATCAACGAGATGAATCTATATTTATTGTAATATCTGAATGAAAGTTAGAAATGTTTTTATAATTGTATAAAGTTTTATTGAACAAAGACCTTTTGACATTTCTCTTACTTTCTATTAATACTTGTTTAAGTGTTAAACTTTTAATACATGCTCTTATCGTCGTTAAATATTCTACAAGAAGATACATGCTTGATAATGTATACAGTTTGAACCAGGGAATGAAACCGAAACGAATTTCGGTTACGGTTCCGGTTCGGTTCGTAAACGAGTATTTCGAAAAGGTTCTATTTCGGTTTTGTCCTTTCGGTTCCGGTTCTCGTATCGGTCCATACCGGTACAGCGAAGTAATTTTAAAAAATTTAAATGTAAAGAAAATCGAATTTTATCAACAAATATTTGTGTATGTATAAACGTACAAATGCATGCATTTTAGCATGTAAGTCTGACATATAATTCGAGAAATTTCTTTATAGTGCAATACCATGTTCGTACGAAAAATAACAAACAAATTTATTTTAAATGTACCGAAACCGTACCGGTACGAACGTTTCGGTTTTCGGTTCTTGAAAAATAATTTATTTCGGTTCCGGTTACGGTTACGGTATTTCATTTGAAACGGTTAATTTCGGTTAACGGTTCCGGTTCCGGTTACAGTTTCATTCCTGGTTTGACTTATATACTGAGAATACAATTCTTGTTTTCAATGCATTTTTAGACTTTGTGAGCAATATTTTTAGTTCAATTTGTTCAAAAATGCTTTAAATAAATAAATAAATATAAGATCACTGATTGTATTGCATTATCTTATTAAAAGTTTTTTTTCGTTAAATAATTCTGATATTTTATATCTTTTTATATCAGTAATTTAATTCTAACGCACTTACAACATTTATAGTTCCAAGCTTTATCTTTAAAACTATTAATCTTAGAATCTAAATATCATATTAGTTTAGATTTCTGGGCCCTTGCAGAGGGTATTATAATTTAGTTTTATACCAAAGATATCTAAGACAACCCTTATCTAATGCCTTCTTCTCTCTTTATCTTTGCTTTACAACAAACAGCACGGCAGACAGAATGAAACGGAAAAGGAGAAGACACCGCCAGTGGTGCCAAACCAAATTAATAACACCACGGAGGACAAGATCACCGTGGTGTTAACAGTGAGCGAGGTTGAGGAGCAGCAGGAGTTGGCAAAGCGTGAGTCGAGAGAACAAAAGCTTCGCAATACCTTTGGATGGGCCCGTATTGATATACTGAGTATGCTGATTGTGTTCATCATATTGGCCTCGTTGTCCTTTTCGCTGGTTGTGGAGGCGCTGCAGACACTGGTCCACATTGATCATCAGGATACGATGCATCTGCCCATACCCGTAATGATGTTGGGCTTTGTCGGTCTCATACTTAATGGCCTGACGTATTTGCTGATTGGTGGCTATACCCTGCATCAGGGCAGCTTTCTCCATTTGACGCCTGGTGGCAATGTTGTCCTAGAACGTTCCATATCCAGCCATTCCAATCTGGCCCTCAAGCCCACGGATCGTACACTCAGTAAATCCCAGAACGATCGTCAACTTCGGGATGCGCTGGAAGCGGAGGGTACCAATGTTTTCTTTGCAACTAAGCGACAGGGTGCCGTCGAGATGCTTCGCGATGTGTCGAGCACCCTGTTTGTCATCGTCTGTGCGGCCATTGTCTACGTGGCCGAGGATGAGGAGCATACAGCCAAGTTTATAGATCCCGTTTTATCTATATTTTCTTGTGTTTTGCTGGTTTCATTGAGTTATCCTTACAGTAAGTTAAATTTGAATAATTTATAACAGTTTTATTATTTTATTTTATTAAAAATTAACAGTATAAAACTTGAGGGTATAACACTTATAGAGCATTTTATAATATAACAGAGTATGGCAGTTGACAGTTTAACAGTTGCTGTATAGCAGTTTAGAATTAATATAACAACTTTATTAAAGGTATATAACAGCAACATTCCTCCTTTATTACAGTGAAGGAATCCTGCCTTATTTTGCTGCAAACAATACCCGGCTCAATCGATTTGGAGATCTTTGAACGGACACTGGTTAGCAAATTCCCGGAAATTATTAGCTATCACGATCTGCACATTTGGCAGCTGGCGGCTCACAGTTATGTGGCCACCATCCATATACAGTTCCAGAATCCGAAACTATATCTGAAGATCATCGAGCAGGTGCGTGGATACTTCCACGAACAGGGCATCACCGAGGTCACCATACAGCCGGAGTTCTATCCGGCGACCAATAAAAATGCATCCGCATCGTTGGAATGCCTGATGCAGTGCCAGGCAGCGGAATGTATTGAAAAGGTTTGCTGTCGAGATTCACGTACTGATTTGCGAGAGGTTAGCGACAGTCCAAACCCAACACCGCCAAAGACCAAATCCTGCGCTGAGCTCAGCACAGTTGTTGTGGACAAGCCCAGTGAGTTAAGTGCATCACAGCTCATAAAAACTATCCAGATGAACGAGGATCCGTCGTTGTCCGTGTCTCCGTCCAGTATATCGCTACCCGCCACAACAACAACAACAACAACTGACAACAAATGCTGTTGATTTGTCCATAGCTTTATAGTCATCTCCAGACAGCTTAGTATTAAGGCAGCGATCTTACGATTTTAGCTAGAATCTAAGCATATTTGTTAAATATTAGTTACTACATTTAAGTTATTCAACTAAGAATAGTTTTGAATTTAAATTTATATGGCCAGACTGAAGTAATGAAAAACGATCAGGCCGCACCAAATAATTGACTACATACATTATTAAGTTGGCTGCGCCTGAGAGCTTTCAAAAAAGGAAATTCAGGATCAATATAAATGTTAACTTTTACAATCTGGCACAAACCTCCGCATTGTTATAGCATAAATGTTGCCATACAAGTTGGGAGCTATCATTTTTACATGAGACGCTTAAGTAGTTTTAACATGTGTATTATAAGCTATATGTAATAAGTTAAACAAATAAATGTTGCTTTAAGCTCATTTAATGTATTTACATTTGAATTTAGCATTTTCTAAATATTTATAAAAAATATTTGTAGATTTATTTAAGGTATTTAAACGCATATGCGTCAGCAAGTTCGAATTCAACTGAAATAGAACAGTAACAAGGTCCACAGTCAATTACGTTCCACACAATCACAAGTTAACAGTTAAACAGTTGACGATATCGCGTATCAGGTATTAGACAGGTCAATGTGATAAGGCTTCATTAGTTAACGGAGGCTTTTACTTTGCGCCCAGCAGATACTCCAGCGTAAAAAGTCGTATAATCAGCGCTAAATTGTTTGTAGTCGCATAATCGATCACACTTTCGTTATCATCCTTTGTGTGCCAGACACTGGGAAAGGGCATTGGTATAAGGTGAAGAACAGGAACGTTACGACGAAGAAATGGTATATGATCGTCTTCGACTTGGCCACTACGTAGAGATTGTGACTGAAAGTAGCGTGAATGATCCCGTTGGGCAACGCCACTGCTTACATAACGCTCCAGGAGCGATTTCTCCGAGAGACGCTTCTCGAGATCCACTAATCTCATATACCACGGCTCTGTGTTAGCGAAGAAGCTATAGAAGGCGGGATCTGGTGCGCCCAGTAAATCAAGCAGCACCAGCATATCAATGCAATCCAATTTGCCCTCCTTCTCCCAATGCTTAGCCAAATGTCTGGCTCCATATATCGAATCCTCTGGACCCCATTCTTTAAATGCCTCTTCGCCATCGAAAAATAGCAGCATGAGACTGAGCTTTGTCGACTCAAACGCCTTAAGCTGTTGCTCCAACACCTTAGCCAGGTTTAAGAGCATGGCACAGGGTACAGCCGAGTCGGTGGCTCCCAAAAACTCCACATCCGGCATATATTTGCTGTCATAGTGGCAGGCGAGAATCAGATAACGTTCCGCCTTCGGATTAAGCGTTGCGATAATGTTGTGAAAATGCAATTTGCCCACAATGGGAGCCGTATCATGGAAACTATTAAGCTCCACATGCCAGTCGAGATCCCTCAGGCTATCAACAATATATTGACGCACAATGCTGTGATTTCCTGTGCCAACAACCCGTGGTATAAGTATATTGTGCACAGCTTCACGTAGATGTTGTCTATCCGATAAATTGCTGTACTCCAGAAACTGGGACTCCGAAAATTGACTGGGATTGTAAAAGGTCTGAAAAGGTTTGAAATAATGCCATTAACAGACTTTTCCAGCTGTTGAAGTTATTATTGTTGTTGTTTATCAATGCTACCTGTTTGCGACCCACTAAATAGTCAGCTGACTTTTGTCCTTTGACTGATGTGCTTATTAAGGCCAGTTGCAGACATAAAGGCCACAAATATTGTGGTAATATTCTGTGAAGCTGAAGCGAAAGCATGTTTCCTACTGCTACGTGGACAACGTTATGATATGTTTGTTTAGTTTTTTTTTCGTTTCGCCCTCAATAATAGTTCTCACAGGTGGTTGTAGATTTTGTTTACTTTAATTTGCCACACTGCAGAGCACGTACGTCTGCATATGTATTATATTTATTGCCGCGTAACGTAGCAGTGTCTGTGAGCCACATATTTGTACTAAAACTTGTAGCAATATTCATAAATAATGAAACTAAAAACGACCAATAAAAAACCGATACAAACAAAAAGCCGCTTTGGCGTTGCCACATAATTGCTCCTCAGCTAACAGAAGTTCTAACTCCACCACTATTTAACAGCGGACTTTCAAAACAACTCCTCACTCAGAGCAAAACGGCTCACTTGACATGGATCTGTTTTGGGTAAGCGCGCAATTTAAATTAATTTAAGACACTTCATTGTTTTTTAAACAGTGAGGATTTAATTAAGCTTAACTATTTTATTTATAAGCTGGATAAAATTAGGAAAATAATTTTAAATAGGGAAGCTGCATAAATTAAAAAGCTGAACGAAATGTGACAAAAATTTTACAAAAAGTGTTTAAGCAAATCGGAGAAAAAAATCTTTGATCTCTTATTTAACACCATCTTTTGTCTGTTAGCGGAACAACATAAGCGTCACCTGTGGTTTGTTTTTAGAAGTATATTCTTATCAAACTCATCTGTTGTTTTTGCTCTCTCATTTTTATATATTCCAATTGGAATTAAACTGTAATTCTGTTTTGGAAACAAATAGAGCCGTCAATTTCGAATCGCAAACAACGCTCGGCAATTGTGGCACAATTATATTAAAATCTGTTTAGTTAGCAAACTATTGCTTTTGCAGATACTCACCACATCTTTTGGCTCAAAGCATACGCCTAGGTTGTAAACTTTTTACTTCGTTTTGGCAGAATTTTGCTGATTGCATCCATAGTCCAACCATAGTTACGCACAAAAGTCTTGCCCCACCCGAACAAACGTCGCATCTCTTTTAATTTATATATTTAATACACAATTCTTAACACCAAACACTGACAACAATCTTATGGATTGACTCCGGAGAAATTACAGCATGTTGCGTGTGTTTTGTTATCGAAAATTATGCAATGAAATAATTGATTACACCACGGAACACGTACACACCTTATTATGAGCAACTTTCACTCCCTTGTCACATAAGATCGAAAATAAACATACGTACGTATTGTAGGTAGTGGTAATTATTTTACTTAACGCTAATGCTCCTAAGCTTACAACATATAAACGAAGCGAAAACAAAAACGTTTTAATTGGAAATGGTACATATGTAACAGTCGCAGGAGCAGTTGTTGCCGATTGGAACCGAAACCAATACGGTTAATCCTGCTTGGACTGTGCAGCCTTTTTGTCAGATCCTCCAAAGTAGGCCCTATAGATATATAGGCCCAAGGCAACGTGCAACGCTGCAACCGCACCCACAGCAGATCCAATGTTTACTTTCAACTCCGACATGGTAAAGAATTGATCCAGTATAAAACCTTTTAGTGCAAAGAACGTCACAACGGGCAGGAATACAATGAGAGAGCAGTAGAACAGGACCACTTTAAAGGAACTATAGTCCTGTGAATCCTACAAAATATCAAAAGTGCAACGTGTTGGCGTCATAATTGGTAAACACAACCGGCAAAACTGGTATAATCTTGTTTTTTATTTAGTTACCTCTGAGCGCTGCTTAGACATTTTACTTTGGCCACCATCGCCTCCATTGCCGTTGCCCTTCTTTGTTTTGTTGCTCATATTTGCTTAATACTTGTAATATTTCAATGACAAGCTGAAAATGCTGTGTTTTTTAATGTTTTTCTTGTTTCTCTTTTGTGCCAATCACATGATAGACTGAAGAATACTAGTCGATTCTCCAGCCTGCTTCAATCGAGTATTTTAAACTAGGTGGCAGCCTTCTGACGGCGCTTTTGAGTCGTTTTTAGAAAAGTATGTCCGAAAAGTTTTGCCACTCAAATAGGGTGGGTGCTCACCGATTTGATTGAAACTTTGCACGAATTTTCGGTGGATCGAAAAATTGGTGCAGAACATCAAATTATTTGCCATTTCAGAGTTTATAATTTTTGTTTGCACCACTCTATTTTGAAATCCACTCAAACGTGATACCAAGGCTGTAAAACGTTTCGAAAAAGTGGCGCCATCTTTTGTTTGTCAACGCCGCACCTCTAGTATTGTTTATTTTCATAACTACGTTCTCACTCATAAGCAACCCAACACTAACAAAATAGTATTTATTTTTAACAATTGGCGTCAGCGGTTTTGTTGTTATTTCGTGTTTTGTTGTTGCGGCCGTTCACTGTATTCTCTCTGGCTGTGGTGTGCGCGCGCGTATTAATTAAAATTTATTTCACCATTTTGTTGCTTATATTTTAAAGTAATTAACTAAAAACAGCTCGTTGCAGTTGAATATACGCCGCCGGCAACACCGCACGTACAGTCGAAAAGCGAGCGTCGTTCAATACACAACACGTTTGTTGTCGTTTGTTTTATTTTCTTTGGATTCTCGCGTGTTGTACCAAGAATACTCGGTAAATTTCCACTGCTCATCGCATCAGCCAAAATGGTTTTGACAAATTTCGAGTGCTGGGCACATGGTGAGACCGCCGATGCTGTCAATTTCGAAACTGGGCCGACGGCGCGCAATTCGTCTGTGGTGGATCCATTCAATGCACGTGTTGTTTCTCACATTGCATCCGCCTCCAATGGATACTATGGCTATGCAATTGTAAATAATGAAGTTGCCCCTTCGGACAACAACAACAACAGCTGCAATAACAACAACATACAGGCTATGCAAGTGAATGAAGTTGACACTGCGCAAGATACCGCTACCTCCGCCCGTTGCAAGAAACGCTGCTTTGCAATGGGACATGGTGATGATGATGGACAGTTGGAAATGGAGATGGACAACTTGACGGCCGTCAAGCGATGCCGTTTTGATGATGCCGATCTGGTAGCACAGTATTGTAACGGTAATTATGCGCATAAACTTGAGCATTAAAATTTAATGTGTAATTTTTTTTTGTGGTTGGCCTTGACTTTTTCACACCGCACGCACAGCAACAAAATGTACAATTTTTAATTGCCGCTGGCGGTGGAAGACGTTTCGTAAATTTTCTTACAAAAGCGCATTTTGAAACATTTTTTGGCAGTGCTCTCGTTTTCGAGTTTGTTTTTTGGGTCATCCTTATCAGAACTACTAGCATTTTGATGTTATCTCTGTGAATTCTACGTTGACAGGAAACACAACAAAATCTTAACTATACTTTTATTGGATAACCTTTGTAGTGTGTGTGTGTGTCTGTTACATTTAACTGTCATACGCTAAAGCTCAAAGCGCAACGTAAAAGAGCAAAGACATTATATTTGTTATAATTTATATACGAAATTTATAACGCTTAACAGGTGACATTTGCAAGCCCTTAAACTATATAAATATTGTAATCAGCCAGAGACTAGCAGATATGAAAAGGTAGATGTGTGTTTGTTTGACAAACTTATAGAATAGTTAAAGACCCTTAACTTCTAGCGATAAGCGTATCACAATTGACAATATAGTTGCTAACTAAGCCTGTTGCATTTTCTGTTATCACAGATGTGACCTATTGACACAGCAAAGCTAACTAATTTAAGCTAATTGAAAAGCTGAAACATGTTTCTTCCCCGGTTGACTGAATTCAATTTTTAATTTACATAATAAACAGTAGTAGCTGCTATTAATACTCGTATTACTGTAGTATCTCGTGCTCAGGTAAAAACATACTGCATACAAATTATTGGTACAGTCACTTTAAAATTTCCCGTTTATCGCTGGCTGACCTCATACAAAACAAGCAAAAGAGTTTTTATTCAGTGTAGTCGGCTGTAAAATACCCTGTATTAAGTTTTCTATATATGTAGATACTGTGTGTGAACTTATCTACAAATATTATAGATAAGCGAACCTATGTCATACAGGGTATAAAGAGCTTATCAAATACACGCATCTCTAGTCGCTTTTGTCTCTTATTGGTTTTTGCAGTCAATATACCCAACTTCATATAGCTGTATATACAGGGTAGTTAAATATAAGTAAGTTTTAACTTATCGCTAGTCGCTCGACCCCATTGACAAATGATCGATTTTTTATTTATTACCTTTCCTTTTCAAACTTTTATTTGCCACTGTCGCTTTTATTGAGCTAAAACATTCTCAGCATTCGAGTGTTATCGCTGATAGCAGTACAAATACCGATAACCGATGACTGCATTTACCGGCTAATAATAAATTGTACTGTAATTGGGGCACTGTCATCGGCGGCAGCGACGCGGCAGAGAAGCTGGCGTCAGCATTAATGACATTTTTGTTGTTGTTGGAATTAACACAAAATTAAAAGCGCAATTGTACAATAACTGCAAGTAATAAGTGAAATTGAGCAAATCGAGTTTGCGCGATGGGCAGATACCCTTTTACTATTAATGTTATTATTTATTTTACCTTATTATTCATGTCTTATTTATAAAGTTTTGACTTACTTGTAGCAATAAAAAGAGCAAAAATAAAGGGTGTGCAACAAACAGATACCCTTTAAATACTGATTTAGCTTCAGGAACTTTTATAAGTATTTGTTAAAACTTTTCCTGTTATCTGAGCTTGTCTGAGCTATAACATTCTCAAATTTTACCTTAGATCTCTAACATTCCTTTAATAAATCTTAAAAAAAAACTAATATATATTTTACCTTTACAGATTTCTTTTCCATGCCTGCCACACAAATGATTGGCACACAGGCCTGTCTCATGGATTATGATTATGATGTGCAACAGCAGCAGCAACAAGAACAACAACCACAACAGCAGACGCATCAACTCCAGCAACAAGAACAACAACAACAACAGCAGCAGCAGCAGCATCCACGCATCTATCAACATTATCAAGGTCATTTGCATCGCGCTAACCGTGATGTGAGTCGTTGCATGATGTCGCATATGATCTAAAAACCTGCATATAAACTGAATGTATTTGTGTATGCGATATATGTATGTATGTACATATTTAGCACAAAGTCACACACACATATATACACACACATATAAATGTACAAATACAAATACAACATGCAACAGTTCACCGACACGTCTCTCTTGGTCACAAAACCAAAAAAAGATTTCCATTTGATGCCGAATTTGTTATAATTTAAAATGTATATCCAAAAATTTGCATATTACTCATACACAAGAGTCCACTTACACACAGACGCACACGCACACAGAGAAGACATTAGGCATACATTTGGACGTCGTGCCAACGTCGCGTATACGTAATGTGTAAAGAAAAAAGCAATAGAAATCAGCCAAAGCAATTGTTATAAATATCCACATCTAAATGGCAAGCGTACCAATTAATCAATCAATAATATATGTATAAATAAATGTATATATGTACATACATATACATATCATTATACATATATTTGTATCATGTGAATTGTTGTATATCGCCGCATTGTACAAAACAACGAAAATGAATAGTAAAATATTTGTATTACAACTTGAAACAAATCGGTTTTAAATCAACTATGTACTTAAAATTGGAAACAAAAAATGAATTAAATAGTTATTACAATTAATTAAACGTTGCAATCAATCAAGCTAACACTTAAGCAATATTTACTTAAGTCTAATATTAACTAACATTAAGCATTACATTGTCTAACTCGGCAACAGGCCCTTCACAAAGTGTTTGCAACACAACTCAAGCTTAGCAAATAAAACTGTAATTACAACAAATATAGTTACAAAACGAACTTGAATTATTAATACACCAAAATGTATACCCTGTAAATTAAGTTCGTGCAGTTTTAAATATTCTGGAATAATACGGGTTTTCCACGATCAATTAGCACATTCGCCGCCAAAATCAACATTATGGCCTAAAGCTCAATTCATGCCTGTATAAATTCCCATAAAGCCCGAATGTTCACTGCGCCAGCATTCAAGCCAAATGCTTATATTACTCAGTATTTTTGTGTAAAGCGCACGATAAAACGTTGTTAACCCTAAACATTCATCTAGCGCTTTACATTTGGTCGTGGAAAAGCTAAAAATCAGATAAAACCCTGTTATACTTATCCTTCCTGTTCAATTATGTAAAACTACTAACAATTATTGTGTCACTTTATTGGTTCTCTATAATTATGAATAATTATATATGAAACAATAGTTATATATTTTTATTTGGTAAACGTATTACAAAACTATAACTTTCTGAAGAAGTCCGACACTTATGCAGTTTCACTTTCCATTGAAGGTTTCCAAGCAATTTAATAGTTTCTTTTGATATTAAAACGTGGAATGTATGCTAGATAGCTCAATTTACTAAAGTTAATACATTTTCTACGCGTGCATTTCTTGCATATTTCATTTAAAAGTAAAGTGCTGATTAATGCATTATACTATTTGCAAAGATGAATATAATAAATGTTACTAGCAGAATTGTAAGCTAAAATGTAAATAGTTTAAACATCAAAAGCTGCTTTATGTTGTAGGTCACTTTGTGAAGAGACAAGCCAATTAAAATATTTGTGGATTTTGCAGAATCTACTGAGAGAAATAAAAATCAAACTGATAGAAAAACTCTTTGTTCTCTGCTCGTTTACAGACGGTCCACAACGAGAACAAGAACAACAGCAGCAGCGACAACAGAAATTGTCCAAAAATTATATACAACTAGATGATAAATGTGAATCCAAAATATCGGCTGAGTCAGCCGATATGTATATAGCCACACATGGCGGTTGTCTGCATCACTACAAGCCGCTGAAGCTCTGTCGTTCCCTTGAAACGGACGAAGAGTTTGATATCTAACTAGCTATCAATTATAATCAAATATATACAGGTATATTATATATTTATAAATGTAGTATCTCGCCTAACCATAATGCATTGTATAACGTAGTCTAAGTAGCATTTAAGCCTCGGAACTTAACACAAATATGGATTTCTATATAAATACCAAAAGGTGCTTAGATTTAGTTAATGAAGTGTAATAAAAGCTTTAAATCCGAAACACTCAAATTCTAATATTGTTGTTTGTGATATATATAAATTATATTCAGACGACGCTAGAATCTTATAATTTAAAAGATAAAAGTGCCTATTTAGTTTACAATGATTCTGATCCTTTCTGAGAACATCTATGAAATCCCTGCCTAATTAGGCCAATTTTCTAAAAGATTTAGCTAAGATTCCTCTCCACAAAGCCAAATTATAAGCTTCATCTTTATTAGGGTGTAAAGGATTTATTCAAACAAGTTAGTATTAAATTTTTTTTTTTGTTAAAGTGAGTTGAAATTGTACATAACTTCCATAAGATAAAATGATTTTGTTTAAATGCCATTAGAATCTTTTGTGGAATACTAGATGCGGTTTTCCCAATTGTGCTTAGTGCCTAGTTGCTAACTGTAACACTATTTCCATTCTCAACATTGATGTAGTTCTCCTGAACATCCTTGACCATCAAATCGACCAGCTTGGGCATATCATATTTATGCTGCCAATTCCAATCGCGTCTAGCGTCGGAATCATCAAACACTTGAGGCCAGGAATCGGCGATCAATTGTCGACTATCCGGTTGATAGACCACATGCAAATGGGGCACATGTTTGCTCAGCTCTCCGACGAGTTCTTCGGGTGTAAATGACATGGCAGTGACATTGTAGACACGACGCTTTAGCTGCTCGCTGGGTGCACGCATAAACTCGAACAAGGACCTATAAAAACAAGGACAAATTATAATATCGATAATATAAGAGATTTGTCGAATTTACCGCAGGCAATCCTCAATGTACATCATTGGCAGGCGTGTGTCGGGTTTCAGGTAACATGTGTGCTTTCCATGGCGCAGTGCATCATGGAAAATGGAAACAGCATAGTCTGAAAAGAAAACAATAGGATATTGTGAGGTTATTTTTAACTAAATGTAATGTTAGATTGTTAGGGGAGAAATGAGAATGTTGAATAAAAGAAGAAATCATTTATTATATCTATTTCTATAAGTAAAAAGACTAATTGGTTGAAAACTTGAAACAGAAGATAACAACAATTAGTTTAGACTAGTTTAACTAAATTTGTAGTCTAATAAAGTGGGTGCCAAAGGCTGGATTGTACAGAGAACGTTAAGTGAGAAGAAACAACAAATTTGTATACATATACGAGATGGTTAGAATGTAACACTTTAAATAGCTTTAATTCAATTGTAAAAAATACAGATAACATTTCTTTTTTGTAGGTTATGTTAACCTATTAAGGTTATGTGTTCAAATTAAATACAATTTAAAGTTAATTAAAGTATTTTTCCGACCAAGAAAGTAGGAAAATGCAGCTTTAAATAGCTAAATCATTTAATCATTGGCCTGGTTACTGAATAGGCAACATGAAGGAGGTAAGCTACTTGATTTGTATCTTACAGATACTAAAATACTTGCAACTGCATTGTCATGCTATCGGTTACAACAAACTATCAACAATTGGCTTTAATAAAGCCATTTATAGCATTAGCCAGACTCAGTTAGCTAGGCGAAAGTATCTTTAAGATATCTTTTCTATTTCAATATTTAACTTTAACATACCCGTAGTGCCGCCGCCTGGTGGATCGCTGGAAATGACGCCTGGAAAGCGTAGACATCTGAAATCCAAACCGAATTTGTGATAATAATATTCTCCAATTAATTCAGCGTGCACCTTGGAAACGCCATAAATAGTGCGGGGCCTTTGTATCTAAGGAAATGAGACCGTAATATTCAGAATATCGAACAAACAACAATTGTAGATTTGGCAAGAGACCGTACCGTTACGTTCGGTGTGGGATTACGGGGACTATCAGGTCCAAAAGCTCCAATTGTGCTGGGCACAAAGATGCGCAGCTTGTACTGTTTGGCCAGCTCAATGACATTATGGACACCCTCAATATTGACCCTAAAAATGCGATATTAGTTGGATATTACAGGTAATTCTTTGGACAGAGATTACCTTACAGCCAGGGGCACATTCTGTTCTCCTACAGCGCTGAGGAGAGCCGAGAAGTGTATGAGCCAATCAATGCGATGGTTCACCACAATCTTCTGCAGACCTTTAAAGTCCAAAATATCCGCAAAGATATATGGTCCATTGGCGAGCACCGCCTGACTGGGTTTAATAATATCCGAGTATTACACTATCATTGCCATACTGGGAGCGCAAGAGCTTGGCACACTCAATGCCCAGCTGGCCAAGACCACCTGAGAATTAAACACATTCACACATGTAAGACACAAGTTAATAGAACACTGACAAGGGATGACCGGAAGAGGTTAACTGACCCGTGATTAGAATCTTTGGGGGTCGACTGGCGGGTGACTGGTTATGCATCAACCGAGCCAGGGGATGCATCTGGCGTTGACTGGACACCAGACTGCTTAGGCACTTGCGCAACATGATTTGCAAAAATTTGTGACTTTCCTTTGAGGATCGAACGCACCGCCACGCCACGAGTTACAGATTTCAACTGATTTCGAAAGTCAGCAAATCATGTTCAGCAGCAAACGAACATACGTTGAAATTATATTCATTATATATATTCGTATTCCCGAATATATCGCGTGAACATTCGGATTCATATTCGTTACTTGTCGGCACTTGGCAAACTCTCAACAGTTTATTTTATTTCATTTATGTATTTTTTTTTGCTCAACAATTATGAGAGGTCGTTGTCGTTGTAGTTGTCACCATGGCAAGAGATTTGCTCGACATTGCCATTTATAATTCAATAAAAGCGAAAGCAACGGAAAACTGAGAGGAGGCCCGGCAATTGACAACAATAACAACTATGAAATTGTTTATCTAGTCGGGTTTCCTTGTAGGGAGCATGTCTCTACACACACACAAAAACCTAAACATATCCATGTGACCCGGTTATGCAAATAGCCTATGAGAGCATACATATATATACAGGGTATATTCCATTAGGCACACGAAGAAATGCAAGTCTCTCTTCGTAGGAAATAATAGGGAATTGTAGGCTGAAGACTTATTAAAATGTAATCCATAAATGAGATAATAATCATAATAAATATCAACATAATACCTATTCAATAAATGAATGGGTTTAGAATCTTGAATGCGGAATTTATTTAAGAATTATTTAAAAATTAGAATTTTGATTATTTATTGCTCGAAAGAGATTGAAGATCAATAATAATAATAATCATGAAAGTTGTCCTAATAATAATATTTTTGAATTAAATTAGCTTTAACTAGGATTGAGCATCAAATTAAGATTAAGATGTAAAGTTTAACTATTATTATTATCTAAAATATATTAGCTGGTTAAGTACTTGCCTTAACTAATCAGAATAATTTTCATAACTTCCCATCTTCTACTTTTATTGTTTCTTTATCTGTTTCAGAAAAACATAAATATTACAACAACAAAAAACAAGAGTCATGTGCTTATCGTTTATTTGAATGTTAGTTGAACAAAAGCTTTTGTTGTTTTGCCAGTAAATTAGAGCAAATTGAATTAACCTTGAAAGTGAAATTGAACATGAGCTTCAACTATGAATTTATAGAATGGCATTAATTTAATTTAAACTTTGGGGCAAGGGCCTGTAAATGGCAACAAACACGTGGTTGAACCCCTATTAGATCTCGTGGAAATTCTGTAACAGGGTGATTTCGACTATGAAATACTCTGCGAGCTATTTTAAATGCCGGAGCACTTAATCCTGCTTTAATGGCAATATTTTTATAATCAAACTTTAACAGCTTTCGATTTTTTAAGTAAAATCGCAGTTACTTTTCCCTGCGGTCAATTTAAATACCCTGCTTTCATTTTTGCAGGGAATAAAATAATGTTTGTGCAATAAAATCAGATAGCACAATGAACTTGCACTAATTTTCTAATCAAACATGGGGTTATCTGCCATGTAACAAGGTGTACTATCTAATGTCCATTTGAATTGTCAGATTTTTAGCCTTGAAGATGTTGACGCCGATACGTTGAACTTAGAAACATCAAGTAAATATTATGTACAACCTAAAAATAATACTAAGCAGAACGGACAGCTGACAATTTTTAAATTATTTTTGTTTCTTTTTATACTTTGATGAAAGTCATTTTTTAAATGGAAATATATTAGGGAAGTCTTATAATACATACCTGTACTAGTCTCATTCCCTGTCCTCAGTCTCCAATGCTCAGCCAAGCGATGCCCAAAGTGTCGACGTTTTATGTAACTAAAAAAAGAGACCAAAATGTTGATGAATAAAAGAAAAAATATTTTATGTGAATCGCGCGCTTTATGAGGCTTTTAATTTAATTTAGCAAAAGTGAGCCGACCATAGAGCGGCTGAGATATCGCGAAATATCGTGAGATATCGGCCAAGGAAATGAAAGTGAAACAAATACCTTCAAGATAAAATTCACGTCAACGAAGCTTAAATACAGTTATTATAAAGGAATGTATGAGATGATGTATATTTTAGAGCATTTCAAATTGTTTGTTGTATTTAAATAATCCACTCTACAACATAAAAATAAATTGTTTAATATTTTCACAAATATTTTTGATCTTTTTGAATCTGTGTACTATTTTTTAGTATATTTAAAAATGCGGTGTCTGCCATTTTTAGTTTTTTTCCTGTTTAATTTTAAGTACGTGGTGACATATTATAGCTTATTTGGAAACAAATAATTAATTTAATTGTAGTATTTTAAGTTCAGAGTAAGGAGTAAGAAATATAAAGTTGTAGTTTATAAAGACAGAAGTTGTGGAGCTTGTGGGAAAGAAAAGCTAAGAACTTATTTGAAGAAATGTAAATACTTCTAAATATAAATATAAATATAAATATTTAAAATTACATTAATATTTCTCATTTGCTGATACAATAGACATTTATTTTGAATATATTATTATTTAAGTTTCTTAATTTAAATGTCAGAAATAAATTTTATTTATTTAAAGTATATTTTCTCAACGTTTTTCTTTTCCCACCTATGATGAAAGATTAGTTTTAATATGGATTAATTATTATTATTATTTTTCCTCTAAAATTTATTTTTATTTTAACAGTAAAATGATTATAATATTTAAATATAATAATAGGTCTTCAAGCTATTTATTTACATTATTTCGGCGCTCTTTTCTCTTTCAACTTGGCTTCTATTTAATGACAGCTCACTTTTGGCCTTCGCTTCTGAGTCAACAATTTCCACACATAATTCGTTAATTTCACTTGCAATTTCAATCTGTTTATTGTACTTAATCTTGGCATAAACAACCTCGCCCCAACAACAACATGACCAAGCAGCAGAGGGTCTAAAACGACCCCTGGAGGCGGCATGGTCACAGTTCAGCTGCCGCATAAGATCCACATGCGATCCACAAGTATTGCTAGCCAAGTCTGAGCTGGCTGGTGAGTGAGAATCAGCCAAGTGTGGCACCAACTTTACTCCGATATTGCACAGGCAGGAAGCATTCACTTCTTTGCTCTACTCCCCCGCATTCCATTAAATGTTGAGTACTCAAAACATTCGTAGAAATCTTGAGTAATCTTATGGCTCCGCATAACGTTTTTAAAAACAGTTTTAACGCGCATTCCAATCGCGACGGTTTGCAAAGACGGCTCCAAAAAGAAACGGCCTAAACGACTCCTAAAATTCGCGTTTACTGTATGTTTTAATTAAATCACTGAGAAATTAAGCAAGAAAAGCAAAAGTGCGCTTGAAAGTGAAGTGCAAAATATTAAGAAAGAAGCAAAGAAATTTCAATTGTTTGTGCAGTTTATATAAATCAATTGTGCAAAGTATTGAATACGCTGAATTCATAAAAAAATAAATATTATAAAATATAATATAAAAATAGACCTCCATACGGATATTTTGGATACACTGCAATTGGAGTAAGCTTGGAGAAAAAATTTCAGCATATTTAAAAAATATAATGACATGAACTTAAATTCTTATTAATAAAATATATTAAATTAGTTTTAATAGCTTAAAAATTAATTTATTATCAGTAATAAATGATACAGAAATAGGAAAAATCACAAATATATCAAAATAATTTAAAAACAATATAATAAATAATATATCAATGAATTAATTAAATATAAAAAAAAATGGAAGAGGAGTACTTAAATCCCTGTACTCCAAAAATATACAAATATTTTTAATAACTTCAAAAATGTAGTTATAAAAAATATGAAAATACACTAATGTTTTAAAAATTATTTGTTAAATATAAACATAAGTACTAGACGAATTTTTCAAACTAAATTGCAACTGTCCTTTTCTAACGCTGTCTGTCAGTTTATATAGTGCCACTTCTTTATCTGTTCCGGCTTAATTAACTACGCAACCTATAACAATATTTGGATTATCAAACAGATCTTTTGTGCTCTTATTGTTTCTACAAGTGCGTTGACAGAACTAACAGTTATTTAATTAGGAGAGACTCAAAAGAAATCAGAGCACACTTTATAAGGCTGGTGAAACTGTCGTCAAAACTGATGCATCCCAGTCTACAACAACCACAATAAACATCAAACAGGCAGACCTTCAAGTCACACTTAGTTGCGGCAGGTGTAGATATAAGACTCAGCTCTCAGATCAGAGAAGAGGCAGCTGGCTTCCAGCTCAAAGAAATTACAGACAATGATGAAAAACGACAATAATTTCAAGGTTCGTTTGATGTAAACTCCGCGCGCATGCGTATAGAGACTCGACTCTATAGACGATAGACCCCAGCAGCTCTTCGTGCCGTTACAGCCACAACAACAACTTCTCTTTTTCTTACATTTTGTGTTGATGTTTTTTCAGCTTTTTTTTTTTTGTTAAATGATTACAAAATTTTGTTGAAAAGCCATGTTACGCTTCTTGGCGCAAAAAGTTTCTTTTTTTTTGGATTAAAGTTGCGCAGCTGCATGAAGACTACAGCTATAACCCAATACTAAAGACCTGGATAGCATATGTATAGATGAGTATGTATATGTATGTGTCCGTTTAGAGCTTTGTTTATTAAGTCTTTGGGTTATTGCACAAGTCCGAGTACAACTTCCTGTCGTACGCCTCCAAATGAAGCTATACGAGTGCATTTACTGATGCCTCAGAAGTGTTTGAAATGTTATAGAAAAAAATTGAATTACATTTTAGCCAGAAGCTTTACTTTTCCATTATTTTTGAGCCCATTTTAATTTACTGCGTTTTCTATGCGATGATGTAAATATCTTAAATATAATTTGATTGGAAAGTATTTTAAATAAGTATCTACCTTTTAAGAGTATCTAAAGGTATAAAGATTTTCAGTTTTTGTAAGTGCGTATTCTTGGCTTAATTTGTTAGTTATTTAAATTATTCATAATACAGATATCGGAAGTACAAAAATTGATAATTTATGAAAAAGAGATAAGATGTTTTATTTTTTAAAGAGCAAGAGAAATTTGGTTAAAAGAGTCTATTTATTGTAACTTGTCTTTTAATTTCTTTATTACATCTCTAATGCCCCTTTTAAGTCCAACTTATCAATTGAAACTTGTCCAAGCACAAATAAATGCTATAATTAAGCTAATACGCCAACTATAGACAGTTAGTATCTAATCTGTCTGAAGAGAACATAAAAAAATAAAAAGAACTGAAAACTTGACTGAAATAATGCTCGAATTAGCTTTATCAGTCAATTTATTATTGCTCAGACAAGATCCATTAACGACCTTCGTGTTTGTTTATTCTTTCGATTACCAAATCGTTGACCAATTCTTTCATATTGTTGGCCACAATGAAATCCAAATGATTGAAACTTTCCCAAGGCACACGATGATCTTCCTCCAGATTGGTAAACTCTGAAACTAGTGTATCAACATCCTGTGGCCCACAAAGGGCATCATTTTGACTGGAATACAAATGCGTTTTGGCTGTAATCAGGCTTAGGTCATAGTCTGGCGGCAATTCTTGGCCATAGAGTTCCATATTCCTCTTAGCGCCCCAGTCGTATTGACGGAAGGCATGTGAAGCCCAAAGTTGAAGGTAATGAATGCCTTGGTTGCTAGAGGATCCACCGGGATGGGTTTCAATCAGTTTTTGCATGGCGGTCTAAAGGGATAAAAGAGAAAAGCAGGTTAATTAAAAGTTTCTGTTGTCTCACGGTATCTCAGCAAGTTTTTGCTTGAACTCGTTGGGAATTATAAATGAGAAGGATAGGCATTACTTACGATATTAATATTCTGATAGCCTCCATTGGCGAACCAAAGGAATCCGTTCTTACAAATGGAATCGTAGGGGCTGCCAGAGCCGCAGCTGTTGTCGATCAAACGATTGATAAAATTATTGTGTGGTATCAGTTCCATGTCCACCATGATCTGGTTCCACATGCCACCCGGAGTGCCCACCAATGGGCCAAGCCATCTAAAGACTGACGATCTGCCGTGCTCAAAGAAGGCACAGGGAGCAAGCAAATGGCCTGACTTGATCTTCTCATTGTACTCTGGACGCTCGGATAGCAACACCAGATAGACAGTTGTGCCCTGGGAGTGACCCACGTAATTCAGCTTGGAATAACCTGTCTCACCCAGAATGTAATCGATCATAGTCGCAATGTCGATGGTGCCAATCTCATGCCAATCAAAATGCCAGAAGCGAGGACTATTCAAGGAGATTTGGCTATTGGCTCGAGAGTAGATGTTGCCACGGGCATTTCCCAGCCAAACATCGTAGCCGGCATCGGCTAGGAGATACGCCAGGGAGTTTTCTGGCCCAGAGGATAACCAACAATCGGAGTTACTGAACAATCCATGTTGCAATAGAACCGGAGGACGGTTCTTATTCTTATTATCCAGATTGTGGGAATACGGAATACGGAAGAGGGTTAGCACGTAACCATCTTTGGTTTCCACCTCATGAACTTCTGATGGATATCCATGGGATTCAATGCGCTCATCCGTCCTCACCATCTCGTGGAGGTGGATCTCCTTTGGATCTGCCGAGGCCAATTCCAAGGCCAGTAATAGCCCCAGAACATAGAAAAAACAACGCATTGTTAACACTTGAAAGAAACACTTGGATCTGATAACAATAGCTAAGCAGGTGTCTTATATAGGGAATATTGCTCTACTCTCTTTCGCTGTCGCTCTCTTTTCAGTTCCACAAGTCTTTAACTTATCAATTGATTTATTCTAGGCCTGATAATTACCTGACTATAGATAGATTAACATTAATTTAGGGCTCTACCTAAAAATGAAATTATTGCTGAAAATAAAAATATTCTATATTTTGCAGGGGGTCGAAATATTCCAACTTTTACTTTTTAAATTCTGCAAAGGGGTATTTTAGTTTGGTTATAAAAGGGAAGATATATTTGTGATCTTATAAATAGTATTATAATGTTTCCGATATAGACACTGCTCCCTCAAATGGAGATATATTTCTAAGCCTTAAATGTATTACATTAAATAAATTATTTTCATCAAACTTGGAGTATAATTGATTAAGTCTATATATAAATATACATATCTTACAGCTATTGTAGAAATAATTTTATAAACAAATATATTTCACATAAATGTCTATATTTTACGAATTAAATTCGGAATTTAGATATAAATTTGCATCAAAAAGTAAATTGCAAAAAAAAAATGGCATACATGATAAGTTTGCACAAGGGATCGATACTTTCCGAGGTATTAAAGTGTCGTCATTCCCAAGTTGTGTACTTTTCAATTAAATATATGACTTAAGCTATAATCAGAAATCAACCAACGATTGATGTCAGCAAATTACAGTCTTGATCAGGATACGAGAAATTTCCTTCAGTTAATTTTAAAATTTGTTGGGATGATAACTATTATCAAATAATAATTTAAACTTAATATTTATTTAATACATTCAACATTTATTTGTGATCGGATCTGATATTTTTGATAAGACATTGGGAATTCCTATGGAGATCTAATTGGACACATTATTTATGATATGAGGTTTATAAAAATATAATTTATATTTAAATATCGATAGTATTCTGATTGATCATAAGCATATTCGGACTTTCTTTCTCATATCTGGAAAACAATTGAATTTATGGGCTTTATAAAGTGATTTTCCCCAATCTTTTAGCTATGTGCCCGTCTGGGTAGATTTTCTGCATGAACTAAGCAACATTCAAGATGTTATATCGATCGATCTTGTTGCTATATACCGCCTGGATAGCGCTTGTTCGAGCGGATAGCTGTCCCCCCTCGGAGGCCATATTGCCGTGTCGCTGTTCGCTGCGTGGCAAGGAGATACAGATATGGTAAGTGATCCCGATGAACCAGACGGATCTATCCATAACCATTTATCTTTCATCCAGGTGTTCACACAGCAATCTGCCGCAGATAATGGATGGTCTGAAGTCCGTGGAGCGTAATATAAAAACTCAAATCGATGAGTTGGTGTTGGAGAATAATCAATTGCCGGCGTTACCGGGTCGCTTCTTTGGAAATCTACAGATTGTCCGATTAATGTTGAGATACAATAGCATTGAACGCGTGTCCAATGGATGGTTAAATGAGTTGGAGAACAGTTTGGTTGAGATATTCATAGTGGAGCCCCAGTTAAGAAGTATTCCCGCTGAGAGTTTAAATGGCATGATCAATATGCTGGCTATAACCATACAGAGTGATGAACTGAAGCATTTGCCAGACTTCTCGGGTCTCCTAAGTCTCACTTATTTGAGTGTCCAGAGTGCATCTTTGACGGAACTCCAAGCTCACAGTTTCCGACATTTGCCCAAACTGCAACACATTCATATTACGGGAGGATCGGGCTTAACCCGCTTGGAAGCAGGTCTTTTTGACGGTTTGATCTCCTTGAAGAATATCGATCTGAGTCGAAATGGATTGAACTGGATACATTTGAGAGCCTTGTCCAGATTACCTAACTTGGTTAGCCTAAAGCTCTCTCACAATCAGATCAGCGATGTCGGAATGATCGGACGCATTGTCAAGGACTTGGAGCATCTGAAGAAGCTGCGATTGGATCACAATATCATCAATGTCATTGAAGATGGTTCCTTTGTGGATTTGCCAAATCTCTCGGAACTGCATCTTAATGATAATCGCATTACAGAATTGCAATACGGCGCCTTCCTTCGTACTCCGCAATTGAAGACCATTTATCTGCACAACAATCTCATAAGGCGGATACATCCGGAATCCCTACTCCAGGCATCTGGCAGTGGAGTAGAAGCTGTTCATATCTATAACAATGAGATAGGCAATGTGGAGGCACTGCGAGCTTTGCTGGATGCATTGCCCACATTGAGGTTCCTCGACATGAGCAACAATCAGCTGAGTGAGCTGCCCTATGGAGCACTACGAGGCCATGGCACACTGGAGCAACTGCATCTGAATAACAATCAATTGCGTCTAATCGAACGGGATGCTTTAATGGCCATGCCCGCTCTCCGAGAGCTAAGGATGCGCAACAACAGCCTCAGCTCGGAGTTGCCCTTACCCTTCTGGAATTTACCCGGTCTCAAGGGCTTGGATCTTGCCCAGAATCAGTTCATGCGGGTGGATGCACAACTCTTGGCAGGATTACCTTCACTGCGTCGTCTAGATCTCAGCGAGAATGGCCTTACCGAGTTGGCTGCCAATAGTTTTCGACATAATGGTTTACTGGAAACGCTCAATATATCCTCCAATGAGCTGACTCATCTGCATCCTGGCACCCTGATGCATCTGG
Source organism: Drosophila testacea (assembly GCA_035043265.1). Taxonomy (NCBI): domain Eukaryota; kingdom Metazoa; phylum Arthropoda; class Insecta; order Diptera; family Drosophilidae; genus Drosophila; species Drosophila testacea. The sequence goes on from JAWNND010000723.1 coordinate 59,414, forward strand.
AACGTCTCTTTGAGGTGGATGCAAGTTTTAATCAGTTGTCAACGATGATTGCTGGCCTGCCACAGATTGTGGAACGCATCTCGTTGCGTGGCAATAGGATTGGATCATTACCTGCCTCTGGAAGCAAATCCCTACAGTTGCCCAATCTTCGAATGCTTGATCTCAGCCAGAATCACATTGAGCAGCTGTCGCGTCATGGCTTTCAGGCGGCTCCAGAGTTGCGAGTCCTAAGTCTGGCCCAGAATCAACTGCGTCAGCTGGAGGACACTTCGTTCATTGGCATCCAGAGGCTGGAACTGCTCCACCTGCAGGATAATCAATTGGGACAGGCGGATGAGCGTGCTCTACTGCCTCTGGCCGAGCTGCGAAATCTCAATATGCAGTCCAACAAACTGGAATCCATCACGGACAACTTCTTCTCGAATAACAGCAGATTGGAACAATTGGATTTGTCTCGAAATCTCATCAGGAGCATCTCTCCCACCGCCTTTGACAATCAGCGTTCCTTGGAGTATTTGGATCTGTCGGGGAATGCCCTACTCGACATCTCTGTGGGTCTGGGTAATCTGCACAGTCTGCGGGATGTCGATCTCAGCTACAATCAGATCTCTCGTGTCCACTCCGATGTGGTCAATGCCTGGCGCAATGTCGTCGAGATGCGTCTGTCCAACAATCTCATCGTGGAGCTGCAACAGGGAACATTCCGCAATCTGCCCAAGCTTCAATACCTCGATTTGAGCAGCAATGAGATCGCCAGTGTACAACCAGGTGCCCTCAAGGGTCTCCCCGAGCTGCAGGAGTTTGTCTTGGCTGACAATAAGCTGGTCGAGCTCAAGGATCATGTCTTCGAGGAGCTTCCCTCCCTGCTCGCCTCCCATTTCCAGTATAACAAATTGCGCTACATTTCCCCAGAGAGTTTCCACCATGCCAATTCTCTGGTCTTCCTTAACTTATCCAACAATCACTTCCGCAACATGGAGAACATTGGATTGAGGAGCATGCGCAACCTTGAGGTTCTTGATCTGTCCACCAATGGAGTTAAGCTCGTCTCCACCATGCCTCTCAAGGCCCTCAACTGGCTTGTGGAGTTGAAGATGGATAACAATCAGATATGTCGCATACAGGTGGGTCTATCAATTCATCTGTGTCTATATCTATATCTATATATATTGCTATATCTATATCTATATCTATATCTATATCTATATCTATATCTATATCTTTTGTATATCTATATCTATATCTATGTCTATATCTATATCTATATCTATATCTATATCTATATCTATATCTATATCTATATCTATATCTATATCTATATCTATATCTATATCTATATCTATATCTATATCTATATCTATATCTATATCTATATCTATATCTATATCTATATCTATATCTATATCTATATCTATATCTATATCTATATCTATATCTATATTTATATCGATATCTATATCTAAAATATCCTTCACTTCTCCTTTTCAGGGGACGCCTTTTGAGACCATGCCCAGACTGCGTGTGTTATCCATGCGAAATAATCAACTGAGAACCATTAAGGAGCGTACGTTTAGAAATCTTAGAGGCAATATAGCGATACTCGATGTGGATGGTAAGCATAAAACGAACAGATACACTTACGGGCAGGAAGATATTTAAAATAACTATTTTTCCTAAGACCTACTTTATTATCAGATGCTCTTGAATTGAATTGCAATTCACAATTTATTAAAGAAGGATATTCAAAATTGTAATGAAAAAGCTATAGTATATTTAAAATGTTCAGTTTTTGCCGTATGAAAAATTGCAATTTAAAATAGATTTGCATGCGAACTTTCTGTTAAATTAATAGTGATGCTGGTGTACCTAATATTTCGGACCATTAATTTATATAAACTTATAGGAAATATTAATAATAACAAAATAATTAGAAAATATTATTCTAATTTTTGCATTAATAAATAATTTCAAGAAATAAAGAAGAAATGGTTAGAATTTATAATACAATACGAGTATCAGCATTTGTGGAGTGGGAATATCTAAAAGGAAGGGCTTACCGACTGATTTTCCCCACAGTTATTCTCAATTCACGGGAATCTATATATACATAGTACATTCTCAAATAGTATCTCTCTGACTTCTTAATTGTTCTATTTAAAATGTTCAAGGTAATCCTATTGATTGCAATTGTGAGATGCAGTGGCTTTCCGTCTGGCTGCAGGAGACCAATTTCCCCTATCCCGGACCCAAGTGCCAGGATGGACGTCTGCTGAGGGCCGCGAGAATGGAGCGGAGTCTCTGCGTAGGTCTGGAGCTGTTTAATGAAGGCGACAACAATGAACGCACGGAGGGCAATCATCTGCCGCTGTTGAACGAACATGGAGACGTGTTTCAGCGTGATCTTCCCGAGGATTTCAGTGACGAGTGCGAGGTGAATGGCGAGCGACCGATGGTGGGTGAAAGTGAATACTTCTATGATCAGTATGTGGACTCAACGGATGTGCCGGATGCCAGCAATGCGGTGGTCAGCAGCTCAGTGCGTCCCAAGCCTGTGCAGGCTACGAGTGGAAGCATTGACCTGAACAACACGCTGCTCCACACCAAATACTTTAATAGGCGACCACAGCCGGCTCCTGGAGCTGGTTCTCCTTTCACCTTCTTTGGCTATCCCATACCCAGTCTAAGTCTGGGACGCTTCTTTGGTTTCGGTGATCGGGGGCGTAAACAGCGTACAGATCAGGACGATCAGATGCCTGCCACGCATCGGATGGCGCATATTAATCTGCCCACTGGACGTGGGAAGACGAGGATGTATCAACCAAATAGCGCTGAGTTCGAGAAGTACCTGAGGGAGCAGCAACAACAACAGCAGCAGCAACAACAACAACCGAACCGTCCTAGCATTCGCAATCGCTACATGGAGACGGAAGCCACCACAAACTCTGGCGAAGAAGCGCTGAGCAATGAGAGTGGAGCGGCCACAACTGCCGGCGTCTTTCGAACCACATTTCGGGAACCGGCGAGCATTGAACGTGGCGGCTTTCGACCCATTGTTCCCGCCCATGTTGGCGGTTTTATGCCTGTACATGATCCACAGCAACGTCGTGGCCTGGTAGAGCCAGTGAATGTCACCAGCAAGCCCCACATGGAGCGTCACTTTGTGCCCATAGCGGTGCGTCAGGAGCAGATACAGGCGCGTCCCAGGCCCACCACCAGCTCCGAGAGCAGCGAAAGTGCCACCTATTATGTCACCGAAAAGTTTACAGATGTAACCACGCAAGCATCTCTCATAGAGAGCACCAAACCACTAACAGTGCGCACCACAAGTACTACCACAGTCAGAACCACAACGAAGTCCACTACAACAGAAGCCACACCGATTAGCGCTTCCAGTGAACAACAAGTGGAGGACTCACAGTATGAGGAGGATGAGGATCTGGAGGCGCAGTCAGTAACGTTGCTACGTCCTCCGCAACTGCTGCCTACAACAACTGCCGAGACTATATTGTTGATACCCCCACCAGAGGAGCATGAGGCACAGATCAAGAGCCACTTTTGGCTAACCAGCACCACAACAGAAGCACCTGGTGATTATCAGGCCACACCCAGTGGTAGAGCTACCACAGCGCCAACAAGAGGAACGGCGGCAGCTGCAGTGCGTCCGCCTGGAGGTCGCTCGACCATCACAAAGGTGTATACACCACATCAACAGTTGTCACAGCCCACGGCAGAGGAGTATCAACGCACCACGCCAAGTGCGGACAATGAGAGCTTCGCCAGCGAGCAGCAGCTGACCTCAAGGCATGCTGAGAAACGCACCGACACGCTGCCCGAGTTGTCACCAGTGGAGCGTGCTGAGCGTAAGGATGGTATGGACTGGTATTACGAGAGCTTCAAGAAGAAACGAGAATTCACAGATCGGGGTGGTGCAGGTCGAGCTGCGGCTAACAAGGAGCTCGCTTATGGTAATGTGGTGTCAGATTTCAATGGAAGCCACAGTTGGAGTGAACCAGGTAAAGGGGGAATCATTTCCCTGCTCGTCCTCTTGTTGCTGTGGAATTGTTGAGGGAGTTATGAGACAGAAAGAGCCTTGTTACGAGTGTTAAACCGTTGTTTATAAGTTTATTTTATATAAGTATTAATAAAATATATGTATGGATGTGTGCTTACAAACTTTCAATAAGTTTCATATCCATTTCTTCATCTCCGGCCGTTAAAATTTTAGAGGTCCAACGCTGAAGAAATGGAAATGAATCTTACTTTGACCGTAAGTTTTTAAACACTGTATTTTATTAAATAATTTACAAATTTCCCACGAAAGCGCCTGAAAATAAACGAAAAACCAAATTAGTTTCTTGCTTTTATTTATTGGAAAAAAGATTTTATGTGACAAAATCAGATGGTGATGCATGTTAAATAGATTTCAACACAATTTTTCTGAGTTGGGTATGAAATTTTCATCATAAAAAGAGGGACTTGGATTTAAAACGGAATAAAAAAACTTACATCCAGCTTGACTACAACTCCTCTTTATTTCTTCCTGTTCCTAGAGTTACATCAGATACATCTAAAAAAAATTTTTAAAAATATATTAGTTTTTTATGTTTAAAACAAATGAAAATGAAGGCTTATTTTTGAAATCAGATGGTGATGCATGTTAAAAAGATTTCAACACAATTTTTCTGAGTTGAGTATGAAATTATCATCATAAAAAAGAAGGAATTGGATTCTAAACAGAAAAACAAATAAGAAACTTACTTCCAGCTTGACTACAACTCCACTTTGTTCCTTCCTTTCCTTGAGTTACATCAGATATATCTAAAATATAATATTTATATTAGTTTACTATGTTTCAATTAAATTAACTTTTTATATAATTATGAGATCAGATGGTGATGCATGTTAAATAGATTTCAACACAATTTTTCTGAGTTGGGTATGAAATTATCATCATTCTACATTAAAGATGGGTTCAGCTTTTTTCTTTTTTTTAAGCATATTTACCTTCTCTTATATGTTGTGCAACTCTTTCAGAGATTCCATACTGATCTGAAGTATAAGAAATGTAATTAAGTAAATATATTTTTAAATGATTTCCTTAATCAATCCTAAACTATAAATTAACTCGTTCTCAGATGGTGATGCATGTTAGTTAGATTTCAACATAATTGCTCTGATTATGTATGAAGCTATCATCATTTGAGTTGTTTTATAAAAGTTATAACACTAGATTAAGAACTTACCTTGTATAGCACACATAAGCTCATATTTTATTTTAAAATAAGAAAACTTTCGACATTTCAGCAAGGGCAACGAAAACCACGTGGTTCAACTGATTGAGACTTCAATCGCCAAAGCCACAAATACCAGCTCGATGTTTATAAATGCCGGCAAATGCGGCGTCTCTCCAAATTAACATTGTTCAATATTTGTTTCAATGGGATTTTAGCAATTTTTCTAATTTAATACAGCAATTTAAAGCCGTTTTACACGCGAACGATGTGAACAATTTGAAGCAGGCGAAAGAAGAGAACGATGCTGCCAGATGGTGGTGTTCGGTGTATAATACCGTAGCCTTGCCAGATCATTGGTTATGTTGTGCGGCGTCAACTCTACTTTTGAGTTTTATGGTGAATTTCCACTAGTTTGGATCTTTCGGTTGCGTGAGAGTTCACGCAAGAAATATCTTTCTTTCTTTTCCATGTTAAAAAGCATGGCTTATACAAAACAACTAAAATATTTCATTATAATTTCGTTAAACGCACTTTTAGGTCGTTTCGCTCTGAATAAGTTAAAATGAACGGGTTATCGAAATGATTAATAACTTATTATTATTAATTATTCAGTATTTCATCAAGTATATCGTTTATTTGTTCCGTTGGTCGATTGTTCGTCAACGAATTTTTTTTACCTTATTCATCTCTGAAGTCGCTCAAAAGTATCATTGAAACTTCTTTATTTAATTAATATGTTGAAGTTTAAATGAGAATCTATTGAAATTGATATATCAATATGGTGTCTTTGCCATGGGTTTATTGTTGAAAATTGAGCGACCATTAAATTTAAAAATGTTGCCTTGATCGTTCAATTTTAATTTTTTAATTTAATTAGTTCATTTCGATGACCCGTTCATTTGAACTTATATTAGTTTTTGTGTTAGCCATATGCTTTTTGACATGGAAAACAAAGAAAGATGTGCATTCCTTCAGACTTTGTTCAAAAATCTCTGAATTGTATTAATGTTTGTAACCACAGGTACAGGAAAACAAATTCAAAAGGTACTTAATCACTGCAGTAGTCCATTTCAGTAACAGCTGTGTTAAAAACAAATGGTATTATGCAAAAAACTAAATAAAATTATATTTCTAAATTTTCTTTCACGGTCTTTTCTCCATCACCTGATAAAAATTAACATTGGACTATTCAAATAATTATAAGATTGCAATGGATTTGATAGCTTTTTTATAACATAAAATAAAATAATATCACCTAGACCTAATGAACAATAATGGAACTATGAAAGTTCTTTTGTTCACTTTGGTGAGCAGTTCTTATTCTGAACATTTCGATGCAACTCTATTCTACAGGTTTTTTGGTAGCCCTGCCTAAGATTGCCATATGAATTGGCGCAATTTTGGCAAACAAAACTAAACAAAATAAAAATAGTCTAGCATCGAGCAAGGTAAACGGCAGAGTCAAGTACACATTCAAGTAAATACAACAAAAGTCCTTCACACCACAAAAGGTATGCATTAGTGGCAGGGATTTACACGCTAATTTTGCGTATATCTTTTGCAGTTATTCAGTCTGCAACAATGACGACAACGACGCCTACACTGCAGACGCGCATGGCACTGGCTGAAATACCGGATCGCCTGGAGGCACTCCGGGTGGCGAATACACCAACAAACGCCAATCGTCGAACGCCCGACGAGCCTACGCCGGCAGCTACAGCGAATACACCTAATGGTGGAGGCGGTTTGGGACTGCGTGTGGATAACGATTTGAATGTACCGCAAGCACAGGACTTTAGTTTTTCGCCACTGCCGTCTCCAGATGAGCTGATCATTCGGCAACGTGGACGGCGTCGTTTAACAACGACCTTTTCACCAGACAAGGTTAACGGTGGCATTAGCGGCAATGGCAATGCAATTCGCAGTCCCTTTCAGCGTACGCCTACAAAAAATCTGCAATTAACCAGTGGCATGATATTGCGGAGCTCACCACGTAAACGACTAACCATGGGCAGCACACCGCCCGACCCGATACCCATGGAAACGTACTCACCCATCAAATTAAGCAGCACAAAACAGCAATTATGGCCTGGTACACCGATAGTGAAGAAACTGAAAATGGACGATCGTCCTGTGGCACAGACAAACAGCGATGTGCCGTTGCCAGCGTTGCTCCAGGGTCTCTCACAGCAACAACTCATCGATTTGATAATGTGCAATATAAAGCAGGAGACGGCAACAGAAACACAAAACGCCGAGGAGCAGATACGTTCTCAGTTGCCAACGCCAGACATAAGGTCAGTTGTTTACCATATTGCAAAGCGTTACATCTTACAAGGTTTGCTTAACACATTTGTAGTTTGTTGGAGCAAGAGCTGCATTATGCCAAGCGGCTAATATTCAAATCTTTGCCCACATCGAGGCTGTGCAAGAAAACGGATGCCGCTGCCTACTCAAAAGCGGCCATACATCTAAACGAGTTTAAGCGCGTACTGCAGACGCAAGCAAAGCGTCTTCATGATTCCACACATTGGGATGCCCTAGTCGACTATGTCAGCATGGCCTGGCAGTGTGTGGCCAGTACACCCAATTGGGAAAGCAATTCACACAATGCCGTCCGAAGACAATGCTTCAAATTGCTGGCCTGCTCCTGTTATGCAGCAATCAAACACGGTGGCATGCGGTTGGGCCACACACGACTGGAGACATTGGAACGGAACTTACGTGAATGGTCAAAGGATTACGAGGATGTGCTATCTTGTGTGAATGCGTTACAGCGCACGCTTAACAGCCGGACCAGCTTATAAAGCCATTCAGAGAGGTTGGAGACTACATATAGACTTAAGGCCGACTTGCTGAACTTGAGGTTTAGTGGACCGATTAGATTTAAGCATTCAACACCTTTAATAAGAAATTAAGCAACGATATTTGCCATTTTTATATAGGCATTTTAAGCGACTTACATTTTTAAATTTGTTTACAATTTTGTATTGTTTATTATTGTTTTGTATCGGATAATGATAGCAGCCGTCGCAACTGCAGTAAGTTAATTAAGTGACATATATCTATATATATATAAACATAAAAAGTAAACTACAAACTATGTACACTATTATGCATAGGAGTGGAGAAGCTATATCGTCCAACTCCGTCAACTCAATTTAGTTATACAAATTTACATTATATTTAAATAATAAATACATACATTTATTATAATACAATCTTATTAATATTTTGATCTGCATTGGACACTTTGAACTAAGTACACTTATTAATGGCTAAATAATGCGTTGTTCGATACCTACATGACTATGACTATGTTTTACTAGATTATATGACAATTATTCCCCAGTTATCCCGCCCCTATCTTGAAACTTTAACAAACGTAACGCCTTCTGCTGTGCCAATGTAGAAGACATAGTAAACTCAGCAAACATCTCAACAAGATCTTTGGTGTAGTCACTGAGGCTCCTGATATGTGTCGCCCTAGAAAAGTAGAGAATGGATAAATTATAAATTTACAGGAAGAGGAAATATAAAAAGAGTACTATATAGACGCCTTAGAAAAGTAAAGAATAGATCAATTTTAAATTATGAATGTACAGGAACACAAAATATACATATACAGTCTGAATTCAGATATTTTGGGGTACTTAGCCTTTAAAAGAGCATATGAAATACAATACAAATCAGATCAAAGCCTCTTTCAATAATTGTCATTATAAGAAAAATAGCTTTTCAATAGTTCGCTCTATATTTTACGTCTCAAGTTCGTGCTAATATTCCAATTTGATATCATGGCTAAAACCTTTGCCAAATTAATGAGGAACTGTAAAAATTTAGCATGTGCTTCCAAATAGTTCAATTGTTTAGCAGCTTTACTCATATTTATTTATGATCGTTCCAAAGTGTTATGTTTATTGACCTGCCCAAAAGGCTGTTCAAGTATATTTTGAGAAAGAATAATATACACCCAGATCGCTGTTAATAATGCTTAAAGCTTATGATTTAAGGCAATACGAATTTGATGGTGGGCTAGCTACCAAAAAAAATTGTGAGTAATTTCAATTAGCATTATAAACTAAATCTAATTATCATGATACGATTTTGGGCTGCGTGTGGAATGATGAAATGATGATCTTGTAGCCTTGTATATGTACATTTGTTTACATTATAAAATTAGCAACGCATTGTTAATCTGAAGATGGGTGTGTGCGAGTGTGTGTGTTGAGTGGAATCATCATTTAGCATTGATTTTTGTATATCAACTGAAAGTCGTCCAAACATTTGCACTTACATTCTTTGACCAATATAGGCGCACAGCAGCATTCCTTGACCTCTTCAAAGAAGAAACAGGAGCCCACTGATGGTTTATAGACCTTTTCTCCCACATAACAGACATGCGGCACATAGGGCAGTCCCTCTGGAAAGACAATATGATAAAGAATATATGAATTAAGTATACGCAAGTCTATAAAACACATGGCTGTCTTTATTTTTATGTATCTGCTCAATTGCCAGCTGCAATTTTTCAACTGCGAAAGTCAAATTCATAATATTTATAAAAGAAATTATAGCAGCACATTATTGGGATTTATGATCTATAGATAATAAAGAGTAAGATTATTCTGGCTGTTTGGTAAATATAAAAATTCAGTAAGCTACAGTGGAGCAAGCTCGACAGTAGGAGACCCAGTACTTTCTGAGTGCAAAGCGTTCACTAAAGATTGTTCTTCAATGTTGCGTACCATCAATAGATGGCGCCACTTGATAAACATAGATTCCGCTAGCGTCTCTTCTTCTTCCTTTTGCCTGTAACATTGTTTGTTGAATAACTTCCGCGTTTATTAACCGATTGGAATAAAACTTTTAGGACAGGTTTGGACTATAGCGAGTATTATATATTCCAAAAATTAAGACGCTAGTCTTAAAGGTTCTCTTGTAATTCGTCTTTAAAATTTTGTTTTTCAATTTCTAGGGGCGGAGGGGGCGTGGCAAATATCTAAAACAAACTTGATCAATGCAAGATGTAGATGAACCTACATGCCAAATTTGGTGTCTCTAGCTCTTATAGTCTCTGAGATCTAGGAACTCAAAAATCGGACAGACGGACAGACGGACAGACAGACAGACGGACATGGCTATATCGACTCGGCTGTTGATGCTGATCAAGAATATATATACTTTAATGGGGTCTGCCACGCCTCCTTCTGCCTGTTACGCACATTTGCACAAACGTAATAGACCCATTTGTACTTTTTTAAAGTACTGGGTCTAAAAATGCAGTACTCCATAAATTTATCTGACCAGCTATATCTCTTTTTCGCACAGGTTGAGATTCATAGGAACAGTTGGTGCATAATTATGTAGCGAAAGTTTTTCCATATCTTCGGATTTTTCTTTAAAAACTTTCTTTTTTTCTTATCCAGTCTTGGTGAAATTACCAGATTCGATCCAGAACATGGTAAACAAATATTATAGGTAATACAAACAGTCAGAAAAACATGAATCAAGAATATACAATTATATATTCTTACACAGGTTCTATGTTGTGGTACAGTCTATAAAGTATCTACTGAAACTACACCATTTTCTCAACCAATATCTGGGCTACAAGTTTATAGTTGACGCAAATCTAGGGATTCCAGACTGACAATTGGAAATAAACATGATTCTATACGATCAGCTGTCGCTGTCAATCATAAAATATTCATTGCAAACTGCGAATACCAAAGTGGGTATATTTTCTAGGGGCCTAGACATACATAATGATGTTCCATAAACTTTTTAATTTTTGGAAATAAAACACGAAGTGAGAGCACTTAAATGTTAGACATTAAATAGTTTCAGATAGTTTCAAATAAGTTTCCATAAGTTTAAGTAGTAACGGAAATCAATAAAATAGAATAATATCTTTATTGAGAGCAGCCAAAATCAACAAATAATTGAAGCAAACAATACAAAATTACTAAATACTGTTGTCGAACTAAGGAAATTGTTTACACAATTGTTTATAAAAACGATGTGCGTTGATTTTAATAAATATCCATTTTCCAATATTGGACGAGAATTCATTGTTCTGCTGCCGCTGTTGCTGCGTGTCACAAATATTTATCCAATTATGTAATTATTTTAAATTTAATGCTAATCGACATGAGTCGCGCTATGCTTAATAATGTTAGATCAATTTACTGATCGCAATTGTGTTATTAATCTTTTCAGACAGCTGACACAGAGCGAGGACATGACAATAAAACTAAATTCATGCAAATCGACAGATCACAAAAAAAGAAATTATAAAATATGTGTAAAATAAATATAAATTTAAATCGTTAACTGAAAATGATTGGCAGCTTTATGCGGTATCATTTTGAATTCCATATATGTACACATGTATATTCATTTAAAATGTTAAATATGCATATAGGTATTTCAACGGTTTGACAAATATTATTAGCAAATTGCTTTTAGTAACTGTGTGGAACTTCTTAATTAATAAAATGTTAAAATGATTCTACATAACGCATAAATACACAATATGGCATATATAAAATTTAAAAATTTCTTTAAATAGTTATAATTAGTTAAGTAGTTAATTAAGTTAACAAATTAAATAATACAAAAAGCTAATTGAATTAAACAATTAAAACTGCACGAATTTCTCAATATTTGTCTGAAACAATTCTAATTTTAAACTTATGCCGATTAAAACAATCATTTGAAATTTGAATAAACTAGTATTATATTGTATTGAATCTTTAAAGAACTTCCTCAATTTAATTGCACAAAACTTTGTGATTCATCAAGTGCCGGCAAACACACAAGGCTGACGATACAATAATTATTTAGGAAATATTAAAAATAAAATATGTATGTATGCATATTCACATTATTGGCAATTCTCGTCAAAATTTAAATTAACTGAAAATTATAGAAGTAATCAAATGGCGTTACAACCAAGGCAAAAAGACGTTACATTATTAGCCAGAAGACCATAACCACCCACAAAGTAGTAAGAAAGAAAAACATTTTTCATTCATAGAACAGGTTGCAGCAATGGGGCAGGTGTTTGTGGCATTAGTATTAGAGGCACGTACCAAAAATAAATGTTGTTTTTGTCATCGCATTAGGCGTTGCATATTAATTAAAAACAAAAGCCAGTGGCAATATATTTCTACTGTCTATTACAAATAATTATTTATATACTCGACTTATACTTATTATAGAAGACAGTCGATCGTCTTGTTAGGCAAATGCAAGCTAGATTTATAGATAAGCCAGCAAATGTTTCAGATGCCTGATAAGGCGACATTTAGAGAACAACATGGGGTTATAGTTCAGTCAGTATAACTGCATTATAAAATGAGCAACCGAGTGTATGACTAGACCATACCCTATAGAGTTGAACGAATTTAAAATAGGCCTAAATAAGTTTGGTTTAAGATAGTTATTGAAAATAAAAATAAATTTATGCATATTCAGATAGTAATAAAAGAAGTACGTTCATATACATTTCTTGCATTTTATCAATATATACATATATAGTTTTAAAGAATAGGGCCATTTTTAAATAAAATAAAATGTATAACAATAATAGTACACAAATAACACCTATTCATAGCATGTGTATAAGGGAAGTGTGTTCATAGCAAATATTGAAGAAAACAGGAAGAAAGTACTTAAAATGCCTATCTTGTCCTATAAAGATGATTAGATATAGAGCTTTGCAATTCCTGGAACTCGACAACGATGACAACATTTATTACATATTTGATATATGTATATACAAGTTGCAGTATAAATGAAGACTTTGTTGGGACTATCCCCAATTATAGACAACCTCCGTTAAGTGGCCATAAACACCAGCCCCCAAACGAGTCTATAAATTACTAAAAACACAAAGGAAAATTAAAAAAAACAACTACGGAAAATTAAATTTAATGCGCGCATTTAGTTGAACTCAGAGAACAATTTGAATTTGGAGTGCATTTGGAAAATGCGAAACGGAAAATTGTGCACGCCTTGAAGAAAATCATTCAAGTGTAGAAAATACCAAGTGCCGAACCCAACAGACGCCAATGCACAACAACAATAAAAACAAAACAAATAAAATTGAAAGAGAACAAAACAAATCAAGGAGAATTATAAACTGACGCTTGGACACTTGGAATGTCATTTTAACAACAGTGAGGCCACATTATGAAAGGCACATTGCAGTGAAAGAAACTGTTTCAGAAGGTTTTAATGTTGCCTTGCTTTCAAAATCAAACTGTATGATTCTAAGAAAAATATTGATGTTGGTATAGTTTTAATGGGACAAGTAACTCTTTGATTCGATTTTGGAATTTGTTGTTTGTTCTCATAATTTAAAATCTAAGCTCAGAACGCTTCAAATTTAATTAAATAAAGAAACAAACTTAAATAAAGCTGAAGTTTAGCTAATGACTTTCAAACTTTTCTTTAAAAATGATACAAGAATTGAAATAGTAATACTTTTTGAAAAACGGTATGAGGAAATTTACAAAAGAAGCTGTAGGCAACAAGGGTAAACTTTTAAAAAATCCAGAAAACTGGATATTATGACTTTCAAACGACAAAGCCTGAGTTCTTAATTGTATGATTTTTTACTTTTTGTGGAATTTAAAAGCTTGTTCTACTATTATAGGAATGCAGTCATTGTAGCGTATGACAACTGTAGCTGTATGCAAATCAATGCAATGGAGCGTAGCTGCGGTTAAGTCATGTGGACCACAACATTTAACCACTTCCGTAAAGGCCACGTGCTAACGTAGATATGCAGAGGGAGGAAGGGAGGGAAAGAGAGAAATAAAAAGGTATCCCATCCAATTATGGGACAGTTTAGTGGTTCACATATGTTAGCTTGCATCATCTTTGAGCTGCTCTCATTGCGTGCCTGCCGCTCATTAGCCAATCAAATTGTTGGCTGTAATGGGTTAATGAAGCTTTACTTAGGCTCGGCTAGTAAAGGTTCCCAAGTGGGTTAGTGGCACTCGCCAACGATTTCGTTTTCATTTTCATTTGTCCAACAATTTCCACAATTTTCCATTCCGTTTGTTTACTGTGTGTGAGAATTCTGTTTGTTTGTTATTGTTAAGCGCCATGTGTGCTGCTACTGCTTCGACTCATAAATATCATAATATCATTATCATCTGAGGTACTCTGGGATTCACTTGGGGGCAAGTTACTCACCATCTCGATGTTGCATCTCGCACCAGCAATGATCGTTAAGGAACTGTGGACCTAGGCAATATTTAACCACTGTCGCCGTACACTTCATCGTGTTGCAAGAGTTCTGTGTGGCATGTGCTGCAAAGAAAGATACAGAAAGAGAGAAATTTAGCTGGCGAAATAATATAGAGCAGAGCTGGAAACAGTTATTAACATTTCTTTAATTAAATTATTTTACATAGTTGACAATTACTTTATTTATGCTTGTTATATGCTTCAATTATGATTCTCATTTCCAATTACCATTCTCAATTATCATTCCAACTAGAATATTAGTGAGAGGGAAAATTTTAATTAAATATTTACTGATACTAGTTACAACTTACTGAAATCGGGTTTTTTCAAATATTTCCAAATTCTAGTGAACAAATTAAAATAAAATACAATTGACTTGAAAAGAGGTTGGGGTTAAAATGTACACAAATTTAAATGTCTTTTAATTATTAATGTTATTGTGCATATTAAGCTTAAAGCTAAAATTTATAACATAACTTAGGAACAGCATGGCATTCAAGGCCTTCAGCTCGCAATGGTGTTAAATGATAGTTTTCAGCATATAACAAGTTATATCAAATGTTGATTTATTTCCATATATAATATTTTTCAGTTAAAGTTAAGTGACTAACAAGTATTATCACTTATTCCAGCTCTAAAAAGAGAGATATTCAAATTGAAGACTTACTTTCATTGTACCTGCGCAGCGCCTGAATTGCATCTGAAGTCGTCACCTGATGATCAAATGTCGACTCCTCGTAACTATCACTTATTATAGGCATCTTTGATTGCAGATCTTCCTTATTACAGAGTATGCAGGAGACTTGTGGCGCCGCCAACGTTGAGCTGAGACCGAGTAACAGCAGCAGGAATGTGGAACTTAAAGCACACTTATTGGATCGTATGTGGTGACCAATACGTAATCTTTGGCAGGAAATACAGTCATCATCCGTCATGTTGCACTCTTTGTAGTATTTTCTTGATGTACACATCATGTTTTTAGCCGCATTTACTATTTTATTTATTACTCATTCCGTATCAAGTGGGTCGAGTGGTTTTTACTGTCGCTTATTCTGGTAATTTGATATGTTTCCTAAGTCGTGCTAAGTGCGGAGAGAGATGTCGCATTAATAAGTATGTTTGAAATGTTTGCATATCGAGTAGTATGTACATTAGTATTGTACTTATATTCTTAAGAACTAAGTATTTCATATTTTACAGCTGATTGATTTCTTGTTATTTGTGGATCTAGTTAGAAAATTGCTTTGACAGTTTCACGGATTGAGTTTCGTACTTTTTTTTTGTTAGAGATGGAAGCTTGTCGACTTTCCAGCATGACAAAAATCTTGGTTATTATAAGGGGTGTATGCAAAGTCGTAGATGTCGCAATGAACTCTTAACCTAAACTCGTAAACTTAGTCGCATGTGTAAACGAGGTGTAAATGGCAAATGTGAATTTAAGTGTTCCGAAATTCAATAAAAAACCTTCTACCATTTACAACCATTGAAACTGGATGCATATTGTCTGCCAGACATTAATTTTTTAAAATTTTTGTAGCTTTCTTTAAAAATTGTATTTTTCATTTCAGTGCATATCATTTCCTAGTGTTATTAGCCAAAATTCAACTTCAATAAGATTGATATTTTTAGCTGTTTTAAGTTATTTCGCCTACATGTATGCAATAATTTTCACCGTCTGACAAATGACTATCACAGTATGATCTTACGAAATTATTTTACGAACCACATGAAATACCCACATTATTTATATTTAGTTATATCCATTTTATATAGACCCTTAGCAATGAAAGCTTATATAAACCGTCGACTGGAAGAGAAGCTAAGGATGTGTACCCTATGGAGTTTGCACTACATTCTAAAATCAATTGTACTTAACCAAATATGAAACACCATAATTTATTAGATGTACATAGTTCACTATTATTTTTTATTTATTTATAAGTTAATTGCAGAATTTTTAATAATTAACTGCATAATTATTTTACTTTAAATTTTCTTTAAGAATCTTGTATTGTTTTTATTAAAACAGTTCTTTTCTTATTTTCAAGATTTACAAGTTTGATACTTTTGCGTTAATTTCTAAATAAAACTATTTTTGTATTTACACAAATATTTATTAAATATTCCATTAATATTTTACTCTTAAAATGTCGCTTTAAAAATACCAATGTAACCAATCTTTTCGTATTTAATATTTTCACATTTACCAATTTGAAATTCTCTTTTTGCTTTTTATTATTTACTGCATTTGCATGTTATTAATTTGTTTTAATACAATTTCAACATTTCAATGTTCATCTTTCATCCACTTAGTTTGTGATAAATTATTTGGTATTTTCATTTGAAATAGAAATATTTTTGGTATTTGGCGCATAATTTATTATCCAGCGATTCGGCAACTCACTCAGCGCGTCCTCCATTCATTAATTTAAGTTACACAAAACGAAAATCATATTGACTAGACAAAAACTAAGAAAATCATTTTTCCGAAATGATCACAAAAAGATATGAGGGAAAAATGCGTCGCGTCGTTTATTTGCATAAAGAAAAACAACTCAAAGAGACGAAACGACCGACGTCCGTTTCGCTGCCAATGCAAATTCACTCTGAGCTATGCGCGGCCACGTTCAAAAGCAAAAGCAAACAATCGAATCGAGTCGAGTTGAGTCGAGTAGTGTCTTCGCAGCTGACGTCGACGTCGGCGTCGCACTGTGGATGATTTTGCCGATCTGGCAGGCAATACATAACAACTTTAAATGGAATGGGGGCAATTTGTTTAAATTCAAATTAGAAATAAGTATAAAGAGCAAGGAAACTAAGTATAAGGCTAGTTTACACTATCCCATAGAGTTGTTTCAGTAGAGTGTGGAGGTAGAGCTATAGTAAGTAGGGTTGGGTACAGAAGTGTAAAAACCCCTTAAAACTCTACACTAGAGTTATTCGGCAACTCTATTGTGGAGTTTTCTCTACAAATTTTCTCTATAGTGAAAACACTATTTCTTGATATTTGGTAGAGTTCTACAGAAGCTCTGAGCTCTAACTAAAAATATGAATTCTTTATTTTCAATTTTTATCCAACATTTAAAAAAAAATCAGTTTTGTTAGTCAAAAGTCCTTTTAGAGAAAAGATTTTTGTATTTAAATGTTTTACTGGTTCTTTAGAAATTTTAACTTTTTTTAATTCACTTTTTTTTAAATCTTAATAAATATTAATGGGATGTTAATTATCAAACAAAAACTAGTCATTTTCGCGAATTGCAATTTTATTTCAAAATTTATATCATGCCCGATTGGCCAAGTGAACCACTGTGCGTTGGCGCAGTTGATTAGGGTTTGCGAATTGTTTCCACACAACTGAACGAAATGTCGCCAAAGCGGCTGCCTATAAACTTGAAAGGGTTTCGATACGCCCAAAATTAAAGGTGAATCTGCTTATCAGTGTTCACAAAAGCAGTTAAGAGACGACTTGACTAAAAGTTACTCTGTAGACCAAGGCTGCAAGCCTCAAATATTCTGCAACTGTTTGGATTTGAAAGGTCGAACCCTAAAACCAGGTTTCGACCCGATATCGAGAGTTTAAGTTCGAGCCTTGTGTAAACTTAATACATCAAAATATATTTCATTATTCCTCGAATTTTGAATTTTTTTAACTGTTGATCAAGGATAAAAATAATGTTGTTACAAGCATTCTCACAATGTTATAATACCATTTTTGCAAATTTTTTTATGGGTAGGAATCAAATTCTTATATCAATGTATACTTTGCACTTCTGCATTTGCCGTAAGAAGTAAAGATAACACACTTATTTGTCAATGTTACAGTTATACACCCTTTAAATACTTATCTTTTAAGTAAGAAAGACGGGAATTTGTGTTTATATGTTTACGAATACAACAAAATTGTTATAAATGTAAATAAATGATAAATGTACCCTATATTATGCGGAAGATTTTTGAAGGATGTTGATACACGGAATACAAATATGTGCCATTACATTTTGTTCTCTTCTTATTGTAATACCTTAATCATCCTAAGCTATAATAATATTCAACCAATAACTATCAAACTTTGTATACGAATGACAACTAACTTGTCTATATATCCTATTTATTTCAGTAAATTATCTCATTTGATAACTTTAATACTCAACTCTACAATTATATGACTAATTGCTCGACTACTTACTCAAAAAATCTCTTTGAGGTTTCTAAAAATCTATTATATTTATCAATTACTCTCATTAATCATTGTGTAAATCACACTTGAATTTCAGTTTAGTTGTTCCCCGAATTATAACTGATTAGAAGAACCTATCAACAGTCGTTTAATCAATGCAACCAAAGAAATTGAGTGGAAAAACCATTGGATGGTCCATTAATAAGATGACACTTAATAGACTTTGATAATTTGTTGAAAATGATGCAGAACACATAGTACAACATTCCTGGGCTGCCTGGGCATACAATATTTGACACACATTGAAATATTTTTATAATTTATGCTCACCTAAGGGCCCAGAGGCGCATCCCTATCTGGGGGCTACCCCCTCTACCCTCTGCAGTATAAGTAGTTCTATATTCATCTCATAATTTCAGACTGTGTGTTTTTAAAAATAACATAAAATTCACTTCAACGATGTGCGATGTGGAAGCTCTTGATCTAAGTCTGTAGGCTCCACATGTTGTCGGCATCATTTGTTTATTGTTGTGATGCGTTGCTGCTGCTGCAACCTGTTGTGATTCCCCTCGTTCCCTCGCTCTATGCCGCATCGTAAATCTTGAGGTGTCTCTGTTGGTTTTTTACTCTTTACTTATGAATAATACTGTGCAAATGTAAGATTACGCATTCTTTTTTACTTTTAAATATCTCTCTTTATCTATACTGAAAATTTCATTAGAAATTGTCAAGAAGTACATACTGATAAAAAAAGTATTCAAGAAACTACTTCAAATAACTCTACTATGATCCATATACAGATAAAAGGCAGCAACACACATCTATATTGATTTAAAAACTATAAACAGGGCATTCCCAAGTCGACTAAAGCGCACTCGTCACTCTCAATTTAAAAGCGAATTTTATGGGCTCTACTATCTAGTATTACACAAAGTCTATTAAATGTTTTGGCCCACAAATTGTGGGCGGTTATTGTTTTCTTTTGTGATCCAAGAAAGCGTCTACATATATTTATAAATATCTGACAATATGACGACATCGAGAACAAGATATTTAGCTCAATGCAAATGCACAACAACTTAATAAAAAGGATATTGTGGCCAGGGGAGAAATTGTGTCAAGGTTAAGGGAGAGTCTCATCAAGTCTCTAGGGTATGTCTGTTGGTATGTCAAACTGATGTTAAGCTGCTCAGATACTCTGTCGAAAGAGCCTTGAATGAGTTTACGGCACGCAAACTTCAATTAGATTTGCAAATTTCCATATAAGTAATATGTTTACTTTGCGGTTTAAACAGCAGTAATCGTTTGCTGGCACCTCAACCCAGTGAAAAGTCAAGTACTTAAGCATCAAATTGGTCTGATATAGCGGCGAAAATTATTAGTTTCACAGAGGTTTAAAAAAAACGCTCGCAAAACGGGCGCGAGTTTTACGGCTTTACGGTCAACAGACTTAGGAAAACTCTTATTAATTAAATTGTAAAGTGTAAATGCTAGAGCCTGAAATATGCTAAATAAATAAATTTGAATCCTTGCTTAAATATCTTTACAAAACAAAGCAACTTTTCAGTTTAGAATCTAAACTTTAGATACGTAAAAAGGCTAAAAACACTCTTGCAATTTTTACAATACTATTCAAGTGACTGGACTTACAATGCTTTTCAAAAAACGCTTGGAAATCAATCACGATATTTTCAGCATTACAGTTGCACAGAGAAACCCAGACGTATTTATGAATTTCATTGACAAAATGATATGTTCACGAATCTATTAAATTACATATTCTTAAATTTATAAAGGTTTCCTCAAATACAAATGCTTTACTTTACTTTACAGCTCAGTAACGCACAAAAGCGCTCAAAAAACGCGAGCGACTATTACAGCACTATCAGGTAATTTAAGAGCATAAGCACTTTTACAGCTACAACTTCAACAACTTATAGTAAAAATATTCTGTCTTATCGCATTTTGCATAGTAAAAAACGCTCGAAAACCGCGCGCGACTTTAACAATGCGGTCGCTGCACTTTAACAGTTTGACAGGCACTGCCGTAGCACCCAAAGCAGCTGTCGCTATGAATTTTAATTCATAAGCGCCATGGCAACTTTATAAACTGGACACACACACACTCACACACACAGAGTAAGTTTGTAAAATTTATGATCATTTTCACACTGAACAATCAATCAACAAATCGGCCAAGTTTTAAAAATTGTATCATAACAAAAAGAAAACTATTTTTAATATCGAACGAAAAATCTCAACCGACTACATAGAAACACTCTTTGGACTGTGCATAATTTAAATATTTATGTACAATGTTGTTGTTGTTTGCCTTGGTGTTGTTGCCTTTGGGGAGCACATACAGATTTTAATCGCACTACGTTCAGAAATTTGTCAATATTCTCAAATGAAAAAAAAACAAATACTCAACAAAAATAACTAAATATATGGCGACAAATGATTTTAAGCCTTTTTTCTTTTTTGTTACAAAATTAGCGACAGTTCAAGTTCGTTTGGCTTTTAAATAGTTTATTGTTGTTGTTATTGTAGTTACCACGCTTTTTAAATTAAATAAACAATTTCAGTTTCAGTTTTTTCTCTGATTGTTTTTGTTTGCTGTTTTCTTTTTTTTTTTTTGAGTTGTTTTTGAAGCGTAATAAACGAGACTCAAACGGTGACTGAAAGCGTGAAGCAAATGTCGACGTTGCGGCGCCGACAGCTTGCGGCTACAACAACAACTATAACAACAACAACAAAAGGAATAGTAGCAAACATCCTTTGTCCTGTCCTTTGCACCCTTCAAGTTCCCAAAAAAGGAAAGCAACCCCTAGAACTTCACAAGCTGCTGGCAATGCCATAAACCAGACTAAAAACACAGACAGAGAGAGAGAGAGAGAGAGACTCACAAAGGTAGGCAGTTAGAAAGAGAACGAGCGAGTGCAAAAGAAAGAGAGGAGAGTGAGCTAACGGTAGTGTGTGTAATATAATATCTCTATTAAAAGCAACAGGCTACCCACATCAAACCCAAACAAACCTGCGCAGCGTCGCATACAAATATCCTTCGCCAAGGACAATAAAGTCGTAGACGGAGTCAGAGTTAGAGAAGAGTCTGAATTCGAGACGTAGTTAAAAGAATCACGCAAAAAAGTTTGCTTAGGCTAATGGACAACAGCTAAGGGTATTTCACAGTTCAATTTTTGGGGAAGTTGTAGCTATAACTCGCCTAGGGCAATGGAGAACATATTTAATTAACATCGGCATGTGACAGGTGTATAGCTAAGGGAATTCATAAAGGAAACAAGTTAGAAAGTTTGATATCCTTGCAGGCAGCTCATATAAATAAAAAGTACAACTATAAAACAGAGATATAAGAATTTTTATTTTATTATGTAATGTTAAGAAAAGAAAAGAGTATAATGTACAGTCCAAGTCTAAAATCTAGTTAATTAATTAATTGTGGAAACCATTAACGGGCATCTTAAGATTTATATGATTATTGTTATTTTTATCAAAATAGCAACAGTTAGTATGAATATTGAATTTTATTTTGTTTGAATTAAATTTAAATTTTATCATCAACTCAGGCACTTGTTATAAAGTTCAAATTTCTAATTTGAAAGAAAGTAACATAGCATATTTACCCTACGAAAAATATTTTTCTTCTCCTGAGTTATAAAATGTTTGACTTTATATTTTCTTTAATTAGTTACAGTTTGTTCAGTAATTGTTTTGTCATAGTAAAATATTCAATTATTTGTTTCTTATTTCCAAAAATAGTTAAACCCAATATATCACATTATTTCTTGTTCAGAACGTGTTCAAAGAAACATAAGCATATTAAATATTTATATTTTTAATTAGGAAAACTAAATAAACAGTCAAGGAAATACATTTTTTGATAGCTAAATAAGATATATGAATTGTGTCAAAACAATAAACTGAAAAACTGTATATAGCCTGCTTGAAAATACATATACTTTATGTGGTATGACAGGCCTTTTTAAGCGTTTCAAATTTTATTACAAAATTATGTTACCCTCTGCAAGGGTATAAAGGGTAGGTCTTGTAGAGACAGATGACATGACTAGCTGAAATCAGTAAATATACATATGTATACATAACTACTATTTACATAAGTAATCTATTTATAAAACTCTATAATAATGACTTGGTTTTGCAAGGAAAAGGATTAATTAATTTAATTTTATATAATAGATAAGTTTTTCGTAAAATCTCCCTAGGAGTCTCCAGATTTCAAAGTCTGAAGTTCTATCTAGCTTTTGTCTTCATCTAATACACCAGCATGAGTCTAACTTGGTCCATAGATTTGGGATAGGGCAGTTCTCTGCCAAAAACATGACAAATGGGGCATTCGGATTGTGCCAGGTGTTTGGCAATCTCAGAAAGGCAACTGCTCCATAGTCATAAATTAGTCGTTCGTCCGAATCGATTTATGTCTGCGGCGCGCTACTAAAAATACTAGTCCAAAAAAGAGATGAAATAAATACCAGACACACAGACACACAGGGCGTATGAGCGACGGATGAACTGAAGCGGTTAAGTATTAATGATTAGCCCCAGACAATGTCCCCAGCTGCTGATGAACTGACACAAGTGGCCATTGGCAAGAAGCCAATTCAATGCTTGACATTTATTATGATTGGCTTATTAGGGCGCAAGAGGGCCAAAATAGGGAGGGTGGATTGCGGGGCCATCGACTAGCAGCCATTGTCGCATTGATGGCACATGCCAAAAGTGCCATTAACAATCTGTTCGACTATAAAAATGGAATTCGAATGGAAACTACAGAAACCATTGAAACTACTTTAAAATGTACATTAGCAATCTTTCCTCAAAAACAAGTGTTTTTGAATATACAGTGATTGCCCTAAGAGATACCCTGTAGACAGTTTCCAGTATCTATTGATTGGATCATACATTACTACAAAGTTAAAATGTAGTTTCGATCAATATATACAAATTAAACTTTTAATGACTACAAATTTAAAATTAAAAATAAATGCTGCATAGGAATGGGTTGGAGTTATTCAGAAATGCATTCCAGTGGAGTTCATAATAAATTACTCCGTGGGGAGAAACTTACAAATATATTGTATTATGACGATATGGAAATATTAATGTGATCGCTGTAATCACAATCTTGTTTTTTTTATTGCAGTAGGTCAGCTCCGAAAATATGCTATTAATAGTGTAAAAACAGTTAATTTTGTACAGTACTTTCTTTACATTATTATATGTTTTGGATTTATATCATCATAAATATTTCACGACCTATTACTAACACCACAAATAAGTTTTCTTTTAACTAATTAAATATAAAAAATATCTCTTATCATAATTAATAAGCTTAAAGGTAATCAATGTAATATTATTAACAAATACTCACGAATTTTACCCCCTCTAAAAGAGTAAACCCCTGAAAAAATTTTACCATGTTGTCTAAATAAATAAAGATATAATGTATATGCAGCTCTAAAAAATGATAAAAAAAAGACAATGTAATTATGGAAACTCATGATCAATTCTATTTAATAAAGAACTTTCTCCTAATAAATTTAAAGTAGGAGGAGCAGCTATATTAGCATATCTTAATAAAAGCAACCATAATGCTATAGCAGGTGTAAAATTTAAAGGGCCTCTAATAATTAATTAGCTTTGTCTAACTAACCTCTCATAATATACATTAGCTAAACAAAATAAACCAGAAGAACTTTACCTATGAACAATTATTAATCTGTAAGAGCCGCATAAACCTTAATATCTTATTGTTAATAAACCCGCTAAAACAATTTCTCTATGAGCAAGAGATGAATAGGCAATTAATGCTATTAAATCAGTTCGCCGATATAAAATGTTTGGACTAGGGCTTTTTTTACGTATTTATCCATTCGACAGGATTACAATGCAGAGAAATGAAATACCCCCTTTTAAACAAATTGACCCTTTTAAGACCACCAATAAATGAAAAATGCACTGCCTAATACATATTGTCTCGCTCTAGCACGCTGTAAACGGCTATTTTGAAAATTACAA
The DNA here is from genome assembly GCA_035043265.1 of Drosophila testacea. Taxonomy (NCBI): domain Eukaryota; kingdom Metazoa; phylum Arthropoda; class Insecta; order Diptera; family Drosophilidae; genus Drosophila; species Drosophila testacea. The sequence goes on from JAWNND010000723.1 coordinate 84,143, forward strand.
AGGAGAGAATTTTGTACATTTTCAATCTGACAGTTGTAAAAATAATGTTGCATACCTTTAAGCACTGTTTTTTATACATTTTTCACTTAGAGTTCTCAAACGGTTTAAGCGAAGACTTGGTATAACAATCGTTTCATATGATAACCAATTTTGTCGGCTGCATTTAAAGAATGCCTGGCGTTTTTATTCCTATTTAAAAAAAAAAATTATTTTTTAATGGTTTTTTTTTTTGTGAATGGGCTTTTTCATATGTGTATTTTTTGCCTGGGTGAAGTTAATTTGTGTTATTTGGTTTAGTGATGTAAATTTACGTAAAAACATCGCTGCATCGATGCATGTCCCAGTTTTAAAAACCAGCCGTTTTTGTTTCTTAAGTTTATTTATTATTTTAAAATAAAACAGCAAACTTAAAAATTTACAAACATAACATAACAAAAACATATGCTTTCATAGCAGTCTTATATGTATGTTTCAAAACATATGCTTTCATGGCATATAACTTAAGTCTAACTATTAATAATAATAATATTAAACATATAACATATAACAACAAAATTCTTAAATTAAATTTGACTAATGCCTACTACGCCGCTTATTGGCCCTGTTCTTAAGCACTGCCAACGCCTCTTTAAAAGTTTTTTCCGGGTCGTCAGCCGTCACGCCGGAAATGCATTCTGAAATTATAATTTTTATCAACAAATATGTCAAAATTTGTTTATTTGTTTAAAATTATATAAATTTACCGATGATTATGCTCAGCAATTTTGGGCAGTCGTTTTTAAAGGACCTCATGCCACTTCGGCCGTATAAATTGTAAGACCTCGCAACCCTATCGCCAAAAACCTTTCAATCCTGTTGCGGAACGGCTGACCCCCAATGAGGCTGTAAATGGCATGCTCCTATATAAAATTGACAATTTGTATATTAGTGAATAAAAATGCTAGTATTTATATACTTACGTAGGGTGCGGCGCTGGTCGTAAGCATCAATCGTTCGATTTGCAGAATCGAATCGATCGATTTAATCGGAAAGAGGTCCCGAACATCAATCAGAGTGGTCTGATCCGGCTGATGAGGCAGTTGGCGAAGAGTGGAATGTGCCTGAGGCTCAATCAGCTGAGGCTCAGGCTGATGAGGCTCGGGCTGCTGAGGCTCAGGCTGTTGAGGCTTAGGCTGCTCAGGCTCAGGCTGCTGAGGCTCGGGCTGCTGAGGCTCAGGCTGATGAGGCTCGGGCTGCTGAGGCTCAGGCTGCTGAGGCTCGGGCTGCTGAGGCTCAGGCTGTTGAGGCTCAGGCTGCTCAGGCTCAGGCTGCTGAGGCTCGGGCTGCTGAGGCTCAGGCTGCTGAAGCTGCAGCTGGCGTGTCAACGTAGATTGAGCCTGAGGCTCAATCAGCAGCGACACCAGCTGGCCAATTCTGGCTGTTTGTTCAGCCACGGTCCTCGTCAAGTCGCCCATCTGCGTTTTGAGCCAGACGTTCTCAGCCTTAAGTATTTCTGTAAATATAAAAAACAATTAATAATAATGTGGTTTCACTACAAAAATATGAAATACTTACCCATGGCTGCCTGCGTGCTCTGCACGGCTCCCTGCGTGGTGTCCACCGTAGCCCTTACGTGTTGGACATTTTCTACAAAAAAAGTTTAATTATTTTTTTAAAATAAAATAAATAATAAAATAATAAAATGACGACGTTTTGTTACGTACCATTAATCCCTGCGATCAGGCCAAGTTCAGGGCACTCAATTGTAATTTACATTGTTGAATTCTGTAAAAAATCTCTGTAGTCTTAATAAAAGAAATTTTTATGAATTTTCTTAAGGTAATAGGCTTGCACAATAGGCTTGCCCGGTTCGCAGCTCATAATAACTTAATGACTACGGACTAAACACCTCCGTATTGAATATTATGTGTTCACTGAAAGCAACATATCGTCCCCTTTTTTCAAAATTATCGTGTGTTTCAAAAATCAAGTTTTACAAGAGAGCGTTTTTTTCTGATTATCTGTGCTTAGGCTTGTATACAAAATGGTAAAATATACAATTAAATTTCTGTGGCTAATTAAGGATTTAAGCTTTAATATATTAACAGCTGATGTGTTTTGGAAAGTAGAACAACCTTGTATCAAAAACTCAATTTCGTAAAAAGCGGCATATACGATAATTTCGCAAAAACTGGTCGATATGTACATATAATGCAAGTAGAACACAAATTTTGCAGTGTCATAAGTGTTTTGACAAACTTTTCCAGTATACAAAACTCTTAAGTAGGCTTGATCGATATATGTATATATATATGTACTTCATATAGTCGGAAAACATGAAAATAACAACTCAGAAAATATTTGACCTAATTATGGAATTTTGAACGACTGTTTACGTTTGCCGGTATTATTAATAGCCCTAGATGGCAATCCTTGTCTGACTTTTCGTTTGAAAAATAAGTTTTAATGAACGCGAATTCAATAAATAGTTTTTAAATATGTATAAGAAACTTATGTATAATAATAACAATAAACAATAATAATAACAATCTTGTTTTGTTGGCGATTCATTATACCTTTTTGCAGAGGGTAATATACATTGTTGCCTACTCTTATTGGCCCTATTTTTCGCCACTCTTAGGGCCTTTTTAAATTCTATTTCCGGCTCGTGTTCTAAGCCCGGTTTGGCAGATATGCATTCTGAAATAATAATATTTATTAAAAAAAAATGCACAATTTGTTTATTAGTTAAAATTATTAAAATTTACCTATCATTGTTCCGTATAATTTTTGGAAAGCTTCTTTTGAAGCACATCTTCCTTTGAGTGCCGTCCACATTACAGGCCTGCGCAACCTCATCGCAAAGAATCATTTTGAAACTGTAATGAAGTGGCTCATTCAAATTAACAAATATGTTAGCTAATTAAAATGTTAGTACTTATATACTTACGTAGTGTGCGGCGCTGCTGCTGGGGCTGAATTAGGGTCGATTGAGCCCGAGGCCCAGTCTCAGGCGACTGCTGCTGCTGTCGCAGCATATGCCGAACAAATTCAAGCACCTCGCCCATCTGCGCCTTCAGGACGGCATTCTCTGCCTCAAGCCTTTCTGTAAATATAAAAAACCAATTTATAATAAAGTGGCTTCACTATTAAAATTGAAATACTTACCCACGGCTGCCTGCATGCTCTCTACTTTTCCCTCCGTGCTCTCTACTGCAGCCTGGGTGTTGTTTACAGTATCTACAAAAAGTTTACTTATTTTTTTAAATAACATAATAAAATGACGTTTTGTTGCGTACCATAGATTTTTCCCAGCAGGCCAAAACTTTTTGAGCACGGGACTGATAACGTTATATTCGGCGAGCGAAGCGAGCAGGGGGCTAGGCTAGCCCCCTAGTATATACATATACTCGCTAGCGTCTCTTCTTCTTCATTTTGCCTGCAACATTGTTAGTTGAATAACTTCCGCGTTTATCAACCCATTGGACTATTGTGTTTATTATATATATCAAAAACCAATGCGCTAGTTTTAAAGGTTCTCTTGTAATTCGTATTTAAAATTTTGTTTTTCAATTTCCGGGGGCGAAGAGCGGCGTGTCAAAAATCTAAAACAAACTTTACAGGGTCTGCCACGCCTCCTTCTGCCTGTAACGCACATTTTCACAAACGTAATAGACCCATTTGTACTTTTTTAAAGTACTGGGTCTAAAAAAATGTAAAAAGGATGAATATTTTACTAATAGGAGAAGCCTCCTTAAAATCATGGACCTCTATATTCACAATATATCCCAAATGAGTTTTAATGCAAAGCAAAAAATATTTTCAGTTCAAATTTTAAGTTTAAATATATATTGAGTCAGGTGCTCCTCTGTAATGTAACAAATAAACAGTTTGCTAACTTCGACAAAAGTTTACTATTTTGAAGGGAAATTATTTTTGTTTTTTGGAAACTTATGAAACAAATAACTATCCAATGATTTAAGCGCATTATTTATTAACCTTACTGTGTGATATTATTTCATATATAGAATACGTTATTATGTATAAACAAATCGACCACACGTAATCTTCAACTTGAACCTCGTGTAAAAAAACAATAACAATAACATATTGTCAGCTGTAAAAAACCCGTTTAAAGTATAAAAGTTGATAAAAAATATATCGCACTTATAGAGCTAGTTAATCGATCGTTATGAATTTAAAATATGCAAACGTTTTGGGGGCTCGCAACAGTATCGGAATCCAGTTCAAATCGAGTTAGATTCAAGCGCGTGGCACATTTTTATACCCTGCGCCATTTGAAAATGGACAGAAAAGGGTATAATGATTTTGTGCAAATATTTGTAACAGATAAAAGGAGCCATCAGTAGAACTAGAGGCACCCAATATACGGGTTTCAGCATAACGTAGGTAGGATCAAGTTTCTTTTAAATTGGTGGTGCTATAAAATTAAAGAAGTTATTTCAATGCTTAAGGATTGGCAGCTAGATTAAATCCTATATACAGGATTTAAATACTTCACCATGATCGGAAAATAAATTCGAAAATTATTTAAGAGATTTGTTTAAAATTGTTTACGAAATAAATTAAAGAAATAATTTTAAAGCTTTAGGATTGTCAGATAGCTTGCAAACTAGACATTATTTAAATAATTCACCATGACTGGAAAATAAACTCGAAAATGATTTAAGAATCAATTTTAAATATGGTCCAAAAGAATAAAAAGAAATGTGATGTTTACATTGATTACGCAGGGTATCTCTTGGATGTGCACTCTCGACGAAGGGTTCCAAGCTGTTTTCGCTTCATAAACCAAAAAAATTAAAGAGTTCATGAATATTTAAATCCTCAACCGGCAAAATGTTATAAAAATAACAATGAAACAATTCATATCATAAACATTCACCTGCATAATTTGCAGGGTTATGTACTGTAAATGAACTTAATAGAGCAAATAACTAAATAGATATGATAGGCTTAGTTGCCAAGCAAAAAATATCAAGCATTCGTTTATAAACAAATACAAATTGCATAAATTAAATGGCAACAGGTAACGCCACCTGTTCTAGTAAACAAATTTTTTTTTGCAAAATTTCTATTTAATTATGCGAATATCTGAAACAATAACAACAACAATATTATGAACAACAACCCGCTCTTGAAATACTCGTAAACAAAATACTAGTTTGACATATATTTAAATGAGTTATCAATAGGTACAAGATTTCCATCTGATCTGGGACTGAACTGAGGAGTATATAAGGCCTGATTTCAACATGGCTTAGCCATAGTCAACTTGTGAAGATCGTCTGAAGATCAACGGAACATTTATATAACGCGTGTGAGGAGAGTTTTGCATAAATTGAGTCTGAGTGATAATGGTAATGAAATTAAAAAAGATCTTCTACAAATAGTTGAAGTGCGCAAAAAGTTAACAAATATATATAAATGAGTAGAAAATACACAAGTTTTAATCGAAAAATATATCACACTTTCAAGCTGGTTTGAAAAGTGAGGCTGTGTTGCCAAATCTACAAATTCTGAAGTGATATTTCGATTTAATTCAAGATTTAACAGTGAGGTTATGTTCGCTTGACTGTAGATTATATCATGACAATGATTAGTTATGAGATTATGTTCTCTAATCTCAAGATTCTATAGTATTATTTGCTGAATGTTGTAAGGTTATGTTCGTTTATCTAAAGATTCTACTAATGGAAAATTCTATACGTAAAGTTAGTATAGATCTTGCAACATATTTAACACAAGCGGTTTTTCTTTATCTTTTTTACAATTTTTTAGACAAGCTATACTGACAAAGGAACTAAAGTAAGTTTAAATTTTTTTTTAACATAATTTGGAAATCTAAATCTGATAAACGTTTTTATTTCTAATAGCCAGAAGCCGGCAAATTCTTAAGCTTTGATCATCTAACGTTTTACGTTGGTAACGCCAAGCAGGCGGCCAGTTATTATACAACTCGATTGGGATTTGAACCACTTGGTTATCAGGGATTGGAGACCGGAGAGCGACGCTACGCTAAACATGCTGTCCGACAGAATAAGATTGTCTTTGTGTTCGTATCGGCGTACAAGACCGATGACAAGGAGCATGGCTTGCACCTGATGCAGCATGGTGACGCTGTCAAGGATGTGGCCTTCGAAGTGGAGGATTTGAATGCAATCTTTAATCTGGCGGTATCACGTGGTGCCGAAGTCGTACGTGACATCTGGGAGGAGAATGATGAGTATGGCTTTGTGAAATTTGCCACCATTAAGACGGTAAGTGAAATAGTTACGACAATTGATTTAACTTCATAATTAATTTAATAATTTCCCTCTATTTAGTACGGCGACACCACGCACACTTTTGTGGAGCGTAATGGCTATAAGGGTGATTTCTTACCTGGCTTTAAGCGTGGTGAAAAAGATGTCTTGCTGCAGAGCTTGCCGCCAGCCAAATTGAACTTTATTGATCATGTGGTGGGCAATCAGCCTGATTTGGAAATGGAAGGTGTGGCCGCTTGGTATGAGCGCATTTTGCAATTCCATCGCTTTTGGTCTGTCGATGATTCGCAGATACATACAGAGTACTCGGCATTGCGTTCAATTGTGATGGCCAACTACGAGGAGACGGTAAAGATGCCCATCAATGAACCAGCCAATGGCAAGAAGAAGTCTCAGATTCAGGAATATGTTGACTACTATGGTGGAGCAGGTGTTCAGCATATTGCACTCAATACTGATGATATTATTGGAGCTGTCAGCAACTTGAGGGCACGTGGTACAGAATTCCTGACCATTCCATCGTCGTACTACGATATTCTGCAGGAGCAGTTGTCGCATAGTCGCACTAAAATCAAGGAAGACATGGAAATATTAAAGAAACTAAACATTTTGGTTGATTTCGATGAGAATGGTTACCTGTTGCAGATCTTTACGAAGAACTGTCAGGACAGGCCAACGCTCTTCCTGGAGGTCATTCAGCGTTTCAATCATAATGTAAGTTTAATATTATCTTAACGTAGAATCATTTATAATAAATTTTAAATTTACTTTTAGGGATTTGGCGCTGGCAACTTCAAGTCGCTCTTTACAGCCATAGAGATCGAGCAGGCTAAGCGAGGCAACTTGTAGATTTCAATTGTAACAATTAGAACATTTGGAACGAAAACTTATCAGAGCATTAAAAATAAACCACAAGTCTTTTCGCTTTTATTTCTTTCGCTGATCTACAAAGCGTCTATCTACATGAACTTTCCTTCGTGGATCATCTTCAGCAAACGAATCTATAAGCGGATTCCAGAATCCTTCTGGCGTGTTGCTTTCGCGTTGATCAAAATGCCTGCAATTTAATAGATATTCACGTATCTGAACATCGGTCATATTTGCGCCCATGAAATTGATAAACTGCAATAGAACAAGTTTGATTATTTGAAAACTTTCCAGTGTAATCCAGATTTTACCTTTTCGCACTCATTGCAGTCAATGTTGTACTTTTCCTTTATGGTCTGTTCACGTTCCTGCTTTATCACAATGGGACGCGGAAAGATTTCTTCCTCCAATTCTTCCTCGTCTTCGTCAATTTCAAAATCTGCAGGCAGCTTGGTAGACTCATTGCCCATATCACTTGGTCGCTCTGACAACTGCTCAAGCTTTACATTTGCTAGAGCTGTAGATTTTTCTCTTGCAGCTGCCAATTTTTGCTCCTTGATAAGTTTTGCTTCGTATTCCTGAAGCCGAGTCATCGAGACCTTGTCATCGTCCTTAATAGCTTCCGCCATAAAGTCCATGGTGTTTAAAGCTTGGTTCGTTCCGTCTATGCTATCGTCGACGAACACAATATCCTGTGTGGGAGGTGAAAGCATCACTACGCTGGATGTGTTGGAGCGGCCGCTCAATGGGGGCAAGACCCCAGATGGGGACTTTGCCACTGACGGATCTGGGCATAGATCAAAGAACGAATCATCTTCGTCCATTTCGAAAACGGGATGATTTTTATTAATGTTCTTTGTGGAAGTACTGGCGGTGGAGTTGACGTCTAAGACGTTGCTGCTGTCGGGTCTGCAAACTTGTCATAGGTTATTTAACATTATTAAGTAAAACCCTTAAGCATAACCCGACTGCTTACCTCTGTAAAAGCGATCGAGATTGCTTAGCTTGTTTTAATGTAGAATACAAATTGGGACTGGACTCGATTACGTCCTTATCACATTCCTCTTTGCTGATCTTACTAGCATCAAAATGCAAGCGCGTTTGCTTCAGTTTGGGAGAATTGGTGCGCAGTGTGAGCGACATTTTTGTCTTGGCAATTGGCAAATTATCTTTGGGTAGTTTGGATAACCAATCACTCTTTTTATAAGTCTTTATTGTGCTACTTGGATGCTCATTCTCACAGTTTAGCTTGTTCAACTTACGCCGTGTGGTCCAAGGTTTATAGGGACTGATCGGTGGCTCTGTTTCAGTAATAGTTTCCTCCTCTTCATCATCTGGTTGCAGAGCGATGTTCATGTTCAATGAACTTTGGCTTCCCGGCATTTTTGGGGAATCCGTCTCTGGCAAACTATTTGAGCGCACGTGTTGCTTTGCCTGCGACTTTTTGGGTGAGAGTCGACGACGCTTTGGGCTTGATTTATGACGGTGTTCCTGCTGATGTTGCAACAGGTCAATGGCATTGTGCAGCTTTTCATTCCGCTGATTCAACAAGTTAATCGTGTTGGTATTTTCAACACACAAGCTTTGCATTACTATGAAAAGAATGAGATCCTTAATCGTGTGAAAAAATCTCAAAAAGTAATAAGTCGGACTTACTTAGAAAGTGCTCTTTTAAGGTGTCTAGCGCCTTTAAAAAGCATTTAGATGTTTCTTCTGATCTGCCTTGGCACGTTGCACAGCTCATTTTTGATCAATTCATTAAAACACATGGAAACTTAGTACCTAATTTTTTCTACTTGCTTGTTTAATTTAAGGTTAATAGTGTGGAAACACCGGCTGAGTATAAGAATATAGAATGAAAATATCGATAGTTGAACATTTGGCGCCATCACAACGCGCATTTAACTGCCGTTTTAAAGTATCAGAAAGTAACACTTAAATAATCACTTAAGAATAATATACTTACTAACAATAAATATATCATATACAGATTATTAAAACTATTAAACTCTCTTATTTTTTAAATATCGATACCGCAGTAATTCACATTTATTCATCTCTAACAAGAAAAGCCAGTGTTGATAAACGGCTGTTGCACATAATTCTCGTGTTGTTTTATATTTTGAAAATTTTGTACTTAATTAATTAAAGTGCAAATGGCACACTTGCGTGAAAGTTCGGACAAGGCATTGAAGCTATTGCGCACCTTACCCCGAGTCCAAATTGGTAACCTGCGGCCAAATCCCAATTCAAAACAGAACGTAAGTGGACCGTCGACCGGTTGAATAACAACTTTAATTGAAACTTGGTCCAAATTCTAGGATAAACGTGGAAGGGCACAACATGGTGGAGATAAACATGGTGCTGGCAACAAGGGCTCAGGCCAACGTCAAAACTTCATGCGTTTGGGCTACGAAACGGGAAATCAGCCTTTCTACCTGAGATTCCCTTACGAGCCTTATTACAAGGGACATCATATGCGCCGTGAATATCCTCCAATCTCGCTGTTGCAGCTTCAGGTGCTCAGCGACACAAATCGTATTGATATCAGTCAACCAGTTGACATCACTACGCTGTGCAATTCGGGATTGTTATCACTGAAGCCGGCGGAACTGCAATATGGTTTTCAGCTGACTGATGATGGTTTGGATAATTTCAAAGCCAAGATTAACATTGAAGTGCAACACGCCAACGAGGCAGTTATAGCCGCTGTGGAGCGCAATGGTGGCGTCATACGCACTGCCTACTACGATCCCCGCAGCCTGCACATTGTGGCCAATCCCAAAAAGTGGTTTGAGAAGGGCGTGCCCATTCCACAGCGGATGTTGCCGCCACAGGATGCTGTGGAGTACTACACAGATGCCAAGAACCGTGGCTATCTGGCCAATCCTGAGGAGATCAGCAAGGAGCGTCTGGTGCTGGCACAAAAATACGGCTACGATTTACCGCGCATTGAAGACGATGCTGACTATGAAATGCTTACAGCTGCCAAGGATGCAAGGCAATTGTTCCATGGCTTGGAGCCAGGTTGGTTGGTCAACTTGGTAGACAAAACAATAGTTAAACTAAAGAAAACATAAACATAAATTCATTTTCTGTTTGTTACTACGCTTTGTTAAATAAAGAAATGTATTGTAAAAGGTTTTTTTTTTGGACTAAGATTACACAGAAATACTAGGACACCGATTAATTTGTTAAATTCATTGTCTTTTATATAAACACTTGTTTGGCGGACAGGTTCTCCATAAATGGCTTCACCACAGCGCTGGTGGCAAAGCAAAATATTAGGCCAAAGGTAATGGATATTGGCAGAGCTGGCAAAGCCTTGCGCCAAATGGCCAAAAGCAGCAGCGTCAGGCAAAGGCCAATGAGTATGGCCACAAAGCAGGCAATTGTTGTCGTCCAGTCACCATAGCTGGAGGCTTTCCCCACCAGCACAGAGTAGAATATAAAATCGCCGAGACCCAGTTTAATGCCACCTGAAGATAAAGACCAAGTAACGTAAGAATCTGATATAAATTGTCAGTGCTGCTACTTACGTTCTTCCTGAGCTTCTAGCTGGGGCTGATCGGGTGCAGTGACAGTACGATATTCATTGGAGTGACGTCCATTCCCGCTCTGAGTGCTCTGTACCTCAATTTGGCGACGAGCCACGCGATCATTGAGATTCGCCGACCATTCCTGTGTGAAGCCAGCAGCCTCAGCTAAAAGTGAAGAAACAGCAGAAATGTTATGTTAGATTGTTTTATATCTTACATTGAGCTTGGGACAGAGTACTAGCAGCGTCTTACACCTTAGAAACAGCTTAGCAACAAACACAAAGCAGAAAGTTAATCTTCGGCACGCCGAGAATTAGATTCAGCTGTAGTACAGTATTCTGAATACTATTAAAAGTACACGACAGCACAAGACAGAGACCCAAAGAAGCGTTACAAGTGTTTTAAAGCAAATAAATCATAAAAAATTAAATCCATAAGTACCGTTTCCGTTCAAATTGCTTTTAAATCTCACAAGTGGCATACCTTCAGCAGCCGCCTGATTCTCCTGCTGATGCTCATTGTTGCGTGTATTACCTGAACGTGAGCTGCTGCTGGCACCTGCAGTTGGATCTGGGGAGGCTAGAGAATTTTGTGTAACTCTCGTTGTTGTTGTGGAGTTGGTTGATGACGGCGAGGATGTCTCTGTAGGCAGTGACTGTTGTGGCGTATAGTGTGTACCCATGTAGGTGTAAATGACCGTAGCTGAAAGGAAAATTAAAACATGATTAGCAACAGATTCATTTAAATTAAAGCTGCTCAATTACAGGAATATATCAAAGCAGGAAAGATTTGCTCGTTACGCTCCTGTGCAGTTTCCACTAAAATACGAAGAGGTCCACGTGGCGACAGCACGGCAATGAGATCTACAAATAGCACATAGATTATAACAAGTTAACAGTTTCTTTATGGCAAATAATACCCCAAATAGAAATGGCTGCCAGGACTGCCCAGGCAGTCCATTCCGGCAGATACTTGATGAACACCAGGGCCATCAGGGCGGCCACAAATATCAGATAGCCCTGTTGCAAGCGCAATGGTCCCATCCAGTGTATGGAAATCATGCCGGCCACGCCAAAGTTCCACATAATAAACACAGCCGTGGGATAGTCCATTGGAATGTTGTATGCCCGCAGAAGTTCCTCCAAATATAAGTACGTAAAGATGAACAACAGCATAAAGGAGGAGAGTATAAGCCAGCCATGGATGATGCGATAGCAGCGTTTCTTGTACAAAACAATCAGCAGTATGGTCATTAAAACAACCACACTCATGAGGATCAATGAGTTGGCTAAAGCATTCCACAACTTGACGCTTGGCTCCGGCGAGAGCTCGTGAAAAGGTGTATACAGGCTGCGGAATAAAGAAAGCATGAGTTTATGTATACAATATTCAGTTTCAATAAATACTTTTGCTTTAAAAAAGAAAGGGAAAAGAAATATTAGTAATTAAACAAAGGTTTTAGAATAAATAAATAATAATTATGCAAGGACAATGATAGGAAATTTGGTCAATTTGTTTAAATATCACGGTTATTTTAATTTTGAATGTACGTTAGGATTCAGCAAGCTAGAAAACCAGAAATCTAATATTGATAAAAATAATAATAATTATATAACAACATGGTTAAGTGAAATTAAAATATAAAATATAAGTAATGATTAAAAACTTTTTGTGAATAGGTATCATTAAAATTATAATTATGAAAGACAATTTAGAAGTAGCAACTAAACTTTCAATGCTTGAAATTAAGAAAATATATAGTTGTAAAATAATAATAATAATTGTGCTTTTATACAGTGCGCTTGTTAACATGGTTATCACTTACAGATAGACATCCGTGCTGTTGTAGAAGCTAATCGAGTTAATGGTGGCCACAACGACCAGCATGCAAAGCGAAACGGGTACAAATAATTTAATGACATGTTGGGCACCATATTTCAAGCCCTGCTCCTCTTCGATTTCCCGCTGCGATGGCCCAGGATCACCGTCTCCACCTCCACCACCTTCTCCTCTACCTCCGCTGAGTCTTGAAGGCCGAGAGCTTGAGTCACGTATGACGACGCTGGGCACAGTAAGCACAGCCTGCAAATAACTATATGTTAACACCAAGTTATGCAATTTGACAATTACTCATGCTTACGCCATCCGCCTGATCCGTATTGTTGCTTTCCATTTGTCCATTTGAACCATAATTGGTCCGTTGTTGTTGGTGCCGCCTTGGAGGTCGTTCCAAACGCTCTGTTGTGCCGCTCAGGCCATTATCCTCTCCAGCCACCGGCGCCGTCACCGGAGTTGACGGCGACGAGGCATTAAAGCATACGTCCATGAGCGGTGTGCGTTCGTTAGCCGCCGCCTCCTCAGCGTTTGATGACGCCCACTTCGATGCCGTAGTTGTGGGAAAGTTACTTTAAAAGTTCGCAATGTGTAGACCGTAAGTATTGATGATGATTGAAGTGATTGAATGAATTTGAATGTTCTTGTGATGCACTACGTACAATTACTGAAGATACAAAAATTATTATTGTCGCTTCTCGGCAGCAAAAAAAATTTAACTTTCTTTTGTTTGCGGTTCGCGAACGACTTATAGGAAGTTAGAGATGGACAGCCCAAGCAACAACAAATATATATCGATGCCATAGTAGAGTAGTGATGTATACCAGCCTCTGCCTTAAATCCTTATAATATTTCGTAAAAAATATCATATCTATTTGTATTACTCTCATTGTGATGAAATGTTAAGAGACGTGAGGTGAGACGTGGTTAATTAAATAATTTAACCATGATCGATAGTAATACTATCATAATATCGCTATATGACGTCACATTTCACCATTTAACTGCTCAAATCGATAACAATGATATCGATAATTAAACTGTTCTTGTTTGCGCAGCTGTTGTACAAGTTTAGTGATGATATAAAATATAATAATTTATTTATTCTTATTGCACAAACGAGTGTTGATTTAATCAATTTTAAATGCTGTGAAATACGTATAAGCTTGTTAGTAGTGAACTAAGTGTTTGCCAAGCAAGAGACCAATTGTGTTGCACAATAACATGATAAGAACATAAAGTACTAACGCTGCATTTTTCACCGGCCTTTTGTCATTTCTTGTTTTTTACCTTGTTGCACTCGAGGAATTGTTTTTTATGCGCGTCAACGTGTAACGAATTGATATAAAAGAAAAAATATATATTTACAACAACTATTGTGTTCAGTGTTGCAATCGTTTAAATGTACAGTTCAAGCTAGTTACAGCCAAAAGAAAATCTGAAGAGTTTCCAGAGTTGAACATGAAATGCGAGTTTTTATTGCTGTTGTCGTGGCTGTGGGTGGCAGCCGGCGACGTGGGCTTCGATTCCGGAGTTAGCAACGTTCGCATACGACGTGCTTCCATAGACGCGACTGATGCCGCTGCCCAGCATAGTATTATAAATTTGCCGGATTGTCAGGATCTACGGAAATATTGCACGCATCAAAAGTCGAGCGATAATCTATCTATGCTGGAGTGTGCCTTGAGTTTCAGCTCCAGCCAGCTGGAGGCATTGCCAGAACCTTGCCAGCATGCCTTGTGGTTGCAGCAGCGTCAATTGCAACAAATCTCTTGGGTGGAGCACACTCTTCTACCCAGCTACTGTGCCGCCGAGCAGGGCAAACTTCAAAATTGCCTCAACTCTGTGGATCTCTGGGCTTGCCTGGAGGATCAACGTCAGCAAATGTCGCAGAGCAACACCTGCCAACAGCAGCTGCGGCGGGCTCATGCTGCAATTGGTCCGGATTATGCCAACATTGGTGACTTCTACACAGCCTGTGGCTCACTTGTTGAACAGCAAAAATGTGGACGTATGAATGTGGAGCATTTTCCTGCTTTGCTTTCCCAACTGGGCACTGTCCAATGCCTGATGGCGAACGCAAATCCCACAACTCCCATGGACATTAACTGCAAGGTGGCCATCAATGCCATCGAGCTGCAACGTGGCATGATGGAACTGTTTCGAGTCTGTGCCGATGATTTGACCGCTCTCTGCCCGCAGGTTACTATCAAATAATATTTGTAATCCCATACAAAATTCTCTAACTACAAAATTATGCTTAGGAACGAGCTGGCACACCTGGCGGCTACAAATGCCTTGTGCGGCACAAGAATGATCCATTGCTGAGGAGTCATTGTGCCACACAGATTGCGCTACGAGATCAGCAAATGGGACGTGATTATCGTGTTTCCCATGGGCTGGCCAAGGCGTGCAAGGACGACATCAAGCTGCATCATTGTAGACGTGGCGTTTCCGAGGACAAACAGGTGCGATTGGCCCAGATTCTGTTGTGCTTGGAGTCGGTGTCAAAGAATGGCACCAAACTCGCTCCCGAGTGCCTTGTGGAGCTGAGCGATCATCGTCGCATGCTCATGACCGACTATCAACTATCGCCGGAGCTGCTCAGCGATTGTGCCGATGACATACCCAAGTTCTGTCCGGATCAGCACAAGGCACAGATGGTGAATGGCTTCTCTGGCTCTGGTGGCGAGATTATCCACTGTCTGCTGGAGCACGTACGTGCTCGTCGTGCCCAGCATCGGGTAACCTCTCAATGTCAGCGTGGCCTTGAGACGCTCATCAAGGTGAGCGATGCTGGCGAGGATTGGCGCGTAGATCCTGTGCTCCGGCGTGCCTGTAAACCAGTTGTCGATGTCGCCTGCAAGGATGTGGAGGGTGGCGAGGCGCGTGTCATGAGTTGCCTCATGGAACGCATTGGCACACCAGTAATGCGGCCAGAATGCGAGCAGGCACTGCTCATCATTGAATACTTTGTGGCCCGTGACTTTAAGCTGGATCCGCAGCTATACAAACACTGCCGTGACGATGCCATCAAATATTGTCGAGCCAAACGACAATGGGATGATGTACAAGATGTTCAAATGGATCCCGAACGTGGTCCTCTTATCCTTCCCTGTCTGCATCGTATGGCCTACAGCGAGGATGAGCATCAGACGTTGCACAAGGAGTGCTTCCGTGAGGTGAAACGTGTAATGCGACAGCGTGCCATCTCTGTGGATCTAATTCCCGAAGTGGAGGACTATTGTCTATCCGATCTGTCACAGTTCTGTGGCGAGCACACCGAGAAGGGATCTGAAATGGAGTGTCTGCAGAACAAGCTGGAAAAGCTACAACCCGAATGTAGAACAGTTGTGACCAAATACACGGAAGAGGAGGCAGCTAACGTTGAATTAAATCCTGTTATAATGGCCGTTTGCTCGGAGGCAATGCAACAGCATTGCTCGGATATTCTCAAAACCGGCACGGACAATGGTTTGTCAAGCTAGTTCTTTTTCTATAAACACATAGATGTGCATATATATAAAGTATTATAATTAAATAAATTACTTTTATCTTCTTCTTTTTCAGGCAACATGATGGATTGCCTGATTTCGCACAAAAACGATGCTGATCTACGCAAGGATTTGAGATGTCGTGCGGCCATTGAACACTTTCAAATAATCTCACTGAAAAACTATCATTTCACCACCAAATTCAAAGAGGCATGCCGTCCATATGTGTCCCGTCATTGTGCTGCAAGTGCAACTAAGAATGAGGTCGTTGCATGCCTCAGTGAAGTCATGCGTAATGATACCATAAAGGCACAGCGTCATCAGATACCCAAGGAGTGTCGGCAACAGGTTAAGTCACAGCTCTATCAGCAACGTGAGAGTATAGCGTTGGATCCAAAGTTGGGAAATGCCTGCAAAATTGAACTGCAACAATTCTGTGCCGATCAAAAGGGTCCCGGTCAGGTGAATAAAAATGCAAGTCATCCATCTCATTCTAATCCCCACAATTAACAACACGAAATGCACTCCAACTAAAACCACAAATACACACTTTAAACCGTATATTAATAATAAATCCTTGTAGGAACTGGAGTGTCTTATAAAGATGACACCTCGACTGGGAAAGGCCTGTCATCATGCCATCTTTATGATCAAAAAATCGGAACTGGGCGACAGTGGAACCGACTATACGCTTCTGAATACCTGCAAGGAAATGGTCTACAAATTCTGTCCCAATGAAGATTCAGTTAAGCTGTTAGACTGCCTTAAGAAATACAAGGATGATTCGAGTTTTGATCAACGTTGTCATCTTGTTGTCGTCAATCGTATGATTGAACAAAATACGGATTTCCGCTTTAATCCATCGCTACAAAGTGCCTGTGGCAAGAACATTGATCGTTATTGCTCGAATATTGTGGCCAGCGCACAACCAAATGAGGAACTCAATGGCAAGGTGAGTACTCTCTTCAGAATATTATTGAATTAATGTAAAGAATTAACGAAATGTGAGCTAACTAATTCAATTAATAGATAATAGAAATCGTAAGATCAATTTTCTATACGAAATGGATCAACAATTCTGAAAAGATAGTAAATTATTTGCAGCAATTATAAACAGAAGAAACCTTCTAGACATATTAGATTAGTATGTGAAAATGGGCTATCAAATATCTCTATCTATTCGAAAACTACTTCTTTCTTATCGGCTTATCATAAACTTATACCTTATATAGAGACTGACATGATAATGTTTAGTATTTGACTGGAACATGTAGAGAGTGCCAAGTTTCATAAGGATAAATTTTTAACTATTTTAAGACTAGTTTGATCAGGAACAGACTAGCATGACTAGATCAATGAATATATATATATAATTGGTTTATATTTACAAAATTTATTAATCTATTAAATGTGTATATGTATTTGCAAAAGGGAAACAATAAGACATAGCCGCTATTAGTAGATTCTTCTCATGAACTGATTTCTACTTTAAAAGTCAATTTTCTCACGCTGTAAACGCTTATTATCCGGATCATCAATAGTAGCTGTGAGCGTCTCTAGCAAATCCTCAGCATTGGTTACTTGTAATCCCAGACGATTATAGGGACCACTGGCAGTAGCTAAAGGACTGAGACCGTTCGGTACTCCATTAATAGCAAAGGATGTCCATAAATCGACCATGTGTTGAGCCATTAAAGTATCCTTGCCCTGTAGTTGATGTGTGGCAAACAAATAGATGTTATCATTTGAATGATGAACTCCACCATTGAATGGATAATGTGAATTGTCAAATTCATAGCCAAAGCGTGAATTCTGTCCTTCGTACTCGAAGCTATAGACATAGACTGGAGTTGTCGGTTGACGCGTGTGTAATTTGCTGGCCAGACTAATGACGGGGACTTCATATAGATTGTCGATGTGACCTGTAGCGAAAGAGGAACAGGAAACCAAGAAATTATATCAAAACCAGTAACGAAATTGAAACAAATTCATTATCAAGAATCAAGAACCGAAACTTTTCTACCGACTTATTTCGGTATTAATCTCTGCCTTTATCTTAGATCGGTTCACTCACATCAAAGTAGGCAGGCAGTGCGGCAGAGTGGTCGTGGCTATTCAAAAGCTGTGGAGTGTAGAGCAGACGATAGAGCAGCTGATCCGACAGACCCGTCGCATCCTCAGCCATGTCCATTAATCCCTGGGTGAATTGGCGTACACTCAAAGCACTAGCATTGGACACTCTGCTCAACAAGATATCATAATAGGCTACAGGAAAGGAAATGGATTAGAAATTAATAAGATAGCTTAAGGATTCTGCATGGACTACTCACAAGCCAGCACAAAGGAGCCGTCATGTTGTGTGAATCCCGTCATGAGTGGCACACCGCGTTGATAGTTCTTAAGTAGCTCCTGAGGATGTTCTGTTAATATTCCAAGCATATCCCCAACAACTGGAGAGAAACTCTCTGCTTGTGTGGCTCGGAACAGTTCTACCACCGATGCTCCTTGGACACACCGCAGGAGTTCACTCTCCTGCTGGCATTGCTTGCAACCCAATTGATCACAGATTCTGCGAGCCTGTCCTGCTGGATCCTTTGTGATCGCCCAGGGTGCAAATATCGAACCCGACTGCACAATCGCACGTTGAAATAGATTCTCACTGGTGCGTGGACTTAATAGCAAAGCGCTCGTCACACCCGCTCCTGCGCTTTGACCGAAGATTGTCACCTGGGTGGGATCACCGCCAAATTGTTCTATGTGTCGTTGCACCCATTCCAATGCGAGTAGTATATCCGCAATTGGCGCATTCCCTGGCAAATCCTGACTCAATGTCGTTAGCCAACCCAAAGCTCCAACTCGATAATGGGGCACCACGAGGACAACATCACGTTCCAGTAAATAATTGGGCGGATGATCTTCGGAAGAGCCATTGTAATAACCGCCTCCATATACATAAAACATCACAGGCTGTCGAGCTGTGAGCTGAAGAAGAGGGAATAGAACAAATTAAATAAAAGAAGGCTATCCTTGGCGCACTAAAGATTTCACACCCTTGCAGACCCCTGTATTCAACATTTGACATTTGTAGAAACTAGTTTTTTCAAAGCCAAGAATCGAATTTATAGTGTGGTTCTATAGTATATGTATATATTATTTGATTGTGTTTTCTCGTGAACGCGATCATTGTGTTGATTTAATTTGTCTTTAAATGATTTGTCAGAATTAGCTTCGTATTAATATATAATATATGATATTATTATCACAACTGAATCATTTTAAGCAGTTTAATTGTTTAATAACAAACAACAAAAGCTGTTACCTTTATCCGGCTATTGTTTAATTGTGTACTTAAATAACTTTCCTTAACCTATTCAAAGAGACATGTTTTGTCAAAAACAGCTGTACAAACTGAAAGAAAGTCTGACTTGGTAACATAATTTAATATAACTCAGTAAAAAAAGTTTGATTGAT
This sequence comes from Drosophila testacea, assembly GCA_035043265.1. Taxonomy (NCBI): domain Eukaryota; kingdom Metazoa; phylum Arthropoda; class Insecta; order Diptera; family Drosophilidae; genus Drosophila; species Drosophila testacea. Next base: position 103,613 of record JAWNND010000723.1, read on the forward strand.
TTAAAGTGACGATTAAAATATTCAATTACATATGATCTTTCTGCTAAGTATTAAAAATACCTGATAATGAGCTTACAAGTTATCTTAACCGAACTGACTGATTTTAAAGAGTTATTAGAAAGTTTTCCAACTCTGCAGTTCATGCTGCCATTATGATATTCATGGCATAAACATAGGCCTTCAAAGAGAAAACAAATGGCTGAATTCCTTAGATATTAATAAATAAAAATCAAATTTTTAAAGAAAATATAGATAATGCCGTATCCGTTTATAGGTAGATAAATTGTATGATTTTTTAAGAACATTTCCACTCACATTCTTCGTATAGACGCACAGATTAAGGCAATCCTCAAGTTGATCGTCAGACATCAGCGGATCTAAATTGGTTATCACCGGACAACGTTGTCCAAAGTCCAAAGCATCGCGTGTGCCAGTCCAGGGCAAACGATCAACAGGTGCCTATTTTTATTGTCGGAGTACGAAAGTCATTTTAATTACCACCACGTCATTAAGTAAAAAGGGGCTATCAGTTCGCAAATTATATTTAGCATGACGAGATTAAACTCACTTGAAATCGTAGCGACTTAATAGGTGCCTCAGCATAGGGAATACCGCGAAATTGCATAAAACTTTGACCTGTCCACGCGGTTTCTCCGTAATTTCCACGGACAGCGCCCTGTTCGCTTGACAGTTGGACAGTTACCGTTGACGTTGTCACAGCTGCCTCCACCGAAGAATTCATGGAGATAATCAGCCAGGCGGCCAGGCAAGCGGCCAATAAACCACAAGATGTTAACATCACGTATACGACTCGTCTACCCATCGGACGGTACTGAACTGGACTGACTAATAGGCAGGCACTCGAGACGAGCCGACAATCGTCAATTGTAAATGTTTATGACAATGTTCGTTATCGCGACGAGCATGTCTATTAGCTCTTATGACGAAAATATGCACGATTAAAATTAGCTAACTCAGCTAATCATTTGAAATATAATCTCTATCTTACATATTCATAATCATAATCATACAAATTATGGGAATCCGATGAAGATTAAAATTACGAGTATCTTTAAATTTTTTGATTGATATTAAATTATAAAATAAAACTTTCTAAATTTCTTACGCTTTAGGTTATTAAATGCCTGAAGGACAAATTCCGGCAATCGAAGCTGGATGAGCCATGTGCCAAGGAAATGATCAAAATACTGCAAGAGCAGGCCTTAAATTACAAATTGAATCCTGTGCTGCAGCATTTTTGCAAATCTGAAATACAAGAGCTATGCAAGGCGCACATGGACGGCGATGAGCATGGTCAGGTGGAGGAGTGCCTCAAAGCAGCGTTTCTCAAAAAGCAACTGATCAATCGCGAGTGCCAACTTGAGGTGGCCACTTTGATAGCCGAGGCCAAGGCGGATATTCACGTTGATCCCATACTGGAAACAGCGTGCACCGTGGATTTATTGCGATACTGTGCCAAGGTCACTAGCGGCGATGGACGAAGTAAGTCGAGTGTGTAACAATTAACAATAACTAGTAAAAAATTTCCTTTTAGAATTGAGCTGTCTGCGTACGCTGTTGCGAGAGACGCCCAACTCATTGGAGTCGGATTGCCGGGAGAAGCTGGAGCGACGCATTGAAATGTTCCGGAATGCGGATGATGCGCTGGCCCAGCCGCCGGAGGATATGCAGCAGCTAGTGCAACAGGTGGTCACATCGCCGGCACGAAAGTTCTTCCTTGTGATATTAATGAGCGCCACGGGCTTGGTCTTTCTGACTGGCATCTTCCTTGGACGCGCCACCAAACGTGCAATGGGCTTAAAGAATAAATAAGACAGACTGTAGTTGATATTAATGTAATAATAGCTGATCTGTAGTAGTTGAAACGTGTGTAGGTTGAATGTATGCGCTTCCCCCGTTTATTCGCGCTTAATGTTTTCCAGTTTTCCATGTTTGGACCCCTTTTTCACTGCAACCAGCAATTTTTAAAAAGCAAATTTGTGGCTTAGTCGATTGTCAGACCAAAAACAAAAAAAAACAATGATGTAATTAATTTCTCAAAAAAACACATGAGTAACTAACAATAAGTAAAATGTATGATTTAATTAATTTGTGTATCTAATGATTTCTATTGTAAAATAAATTGTATTTTTATAAATGAAGTGAAAGAGGTATTTAAAAGCCGCGCCTTACAACTGTGCTCATCGTAAGTATATACATCGATAATTATAATATGAGTATCGATAGGCTACACAAAGTTTATGACGGCGTTGCCATTCAGTTGCAGCCACATTTAACGAAAGGCTGCAAATTTTTTCTGCTGCTCGAAAGCTCCATTATAAATGGCTTTATATATATTTTAAAATAGGCACATTAAAGGTCAAAGTGTAAAGTTAGCATAACTAGTGCTGATGTTAATTAAAAAACAATGTTTTTAAAACATTCTTAAGGTTTTTTACCCAATCTAAGTAAACAGCTCACGTACGCACACATACACACACACACACTCAAGCGCACGCAACAAAAAACAAGTTCTAATAAGAAAGGCAAAGCAACACAAAGAAGCAACAGCTTGCAGTTTCCACTTGGACTTCATGATGGGCACAAGCAGCGGCATTAAAACTGAAGGTGAGGCACATTTGAAAACTTGTACCTGCTAACAGCTTATATTTGTATTGTTGTTGTTGTTGTTGTTGTTGTTATTGCAGAGCCCAGAGCAATGGGCTTGAACCATTCAAGCGGAGGCAGCCAAAGCAATGCAGCAGCTGTGGCCGCCGCTGTTGCAGCCGGAAATGCAGCAAGCTCTGCTGCCGCCGCTGCATCCCTCTCATCCGTTGAACTTTGCCTCGTTTGTGGTGATAGAGCATCCGGTCGACATTACGGTGCCATCAGCTGTGAGGGCTGTAAAGGATTCTTTAAACGCTCAATACGCAAACAGTTGGGCTATCAATGCCGAGGGGCCATGAACTGTGAGGTGACCAAACACCACAGGAACAGGTGTCAATTCTGTCGTCTGCAAAAGTGTTTGGCCAGCGGCATGCGAAGTGATTGTAATTTTCGTTTAAGTCGTCGTCTCAAAAACCAACCAACTGCAACCCAAAAAGAAAAAGCCACTGCACTCACTGCCACACACACATCCATTTAACATTTACCCCAGACTCATCCACACACACAAGCACACACAGGTTAATGGGGATAATGCACTTGCTAGTTGGAGCATAATTAGTTGAACAAGTCCAAATAGATTGTGCCAGTGCTGCCACTACAGTGGTGTCAGTGCTGCCACCTTGGGCAAAAAGGTGTTTCTCATTGGAATGTTCAATATTTATGCTTAGCTAAACTGACAAGTGCAATTACCTAATTACTAATTCATGCATGCACTCACACAGACTGACACGTATTCACTTGCACGCCTAATTAAACACCCGCTTAAACACACACACACAAACCACATACTACCACATCATGTGCCGTTATTGCTTACAACACTCGCTAATTACTTTCTCTCTCTCTTTTTGGGTTAATTTCTTCCACACTTGCAGCCGTGCAGCACGAACGTAAACCAATTGTGGATAGAAAAGATGGCATCGTCTCCAATTCGACTGGTGGCGTCGCTGGCTCGTCCAATTCGGGTGGCAACTCAAGCAGTTCATCTGCCACAAAGTCCAGTTATCAACAGGTGCGTGTCAAGCAGCAGCAGCAACAACAACAACATGCCTCCTCTGTGGCAGCTGCAGCATCGGCAGCGAGTGCAGCTCTTTTTCAACATGCAGCCACGCCCCCTGTGTCGAGTACGTCAACAACGCCCTTTGTTATCAACGAGAATCTATTTCCAATGGGATTGAACTTTGCAGAGCTGACACAAACACTGAGTGAGTCCAATAGGTGGATTTGTTGGAGTCCAATTGGCAACTAAGAATTCCCTTTTTCAGTGCTCGCCTCGCAGCAGCAACAACAACAGCAACAGGCCGCAAGTAGCAATGCCCCTCCCCTTTGCTATTCCCCTGATCTGGCCAAGCCAGAGGTGGAAGATGATGATGATGATTCCATGGACAATAACAGCACCTTGTGCCTGCAACTGTTGGCGAACAGCGCGAGCAACAACAATTCCCAGCATTTGAATTTCAATGCAGCAGCTGCTGCTGTAGCAGATGCAACAACAGCAACCACAACAACGCTGCCCACACCAGCCACAGTGGGTCTCATCCAGAGTTCCCTGGACAAGCGAGCCATAGACAAGGCTCTGCAACTGTTGCAACCCATACAACAGCAGCTGGACCGGAATCAGAGTAATCAGACAGCAACAATAGCAGGAGGAATGAGCATTAAACCTGAATGTGATTCAGATGCGGAAGATAGCGGTACAGAGGATGTGGATGCGGATCTGGTAGAGCATATGGATTTGGATTTTGACTACTGTAATCGTGGTGATTTTGTGGCAAATGAAGCAATCTTTGCCCAGGATCTATTCGTGTCTGAAGCCCAGTGTGCATTCCATGTCCAGCCTCCAGCTTTGCTTCATTCCTATCTCAATATGCATTATGTTTGTGAGACGGGAGCAAGGATCATCTTCCTTACGGTGCACACGTTGCGTAAGGTGCCCGCCTTTGAGCTCCTTGATGCTCACACACAGATGAAATTGTTGCGTGGCGCTTGGCCATCATTATTGACCATTGCTTTGGCCCAATGCCAGCGTCAGTTGGCTGTTCCCACAATCATTGGTCAGCTAGTGCAGAGCGTCCGACAGTTGGCCGATATTGATAAGATAGAACCACAAAAGATTGCAAAATTGGCGCAAATAACGCGAACTATTCATGATTTTGTCCAGGAGTTGCAGACACAGGATGTGACAGATTTGGAATTCGGCCTACTACGTCTCATCATTCTATTCAATCCCTTATTGTTGCAACAGAATCGACGGGAACGTTCATTGCGCGCCTATGTGAAGCGTGTCCAACTTTACGCAGTTGCCACACTGCGACGTCAAAGTGGCGGAGAGGAGCGAGCTAATGGATTATTTGCTAATCTGCTTCCGCTCAGCGGACTAGAGTCTGAGCTGACCGAAGAATTATTCTTTGCCAATCTGGTGGGTCAAATGCAAATCGATTCAATTATACCCTTCATTCTCACGATGTGCAACTGCAGTGGACTCTAAACGGGGGAGATGGACACAAACCAAGACTGAGAAGGCAGCATCAACGATTAGGAAGGGTAATGGGGGGCCAAGCTGCGCATAGTGCGGACAATACTTAGTTATAGTGGAAACCTTTATGATACATACATACATTGCATTATATGTACTGCAGCTATGCTCTGCAATTTTATAATTACTTTGTTTTTTAATTTTAGGGCGTATCCAGAATTTTAATGGATCAAATTGATTATTTAAAAGCACAACAGTTTTTGTGTTTCCCAAACATTAAAAAATGTTGAGATGCTCTTCTAGCTTTTGGCGATTACAATTTGAGCTACTTAATAGCTTAATTGGCAACACTGATGGCAATGCCCTCAATTTTGACGAAGTGGCAACGCCAGAAAGGTTTAGTTGACTGCGCCTGCGTAAACAGCAAAATAAATTCAGTTTTACTTACAAAATGCAATCGTTGGCATTACATTATTACAGCCGCAAATGCTGCGCTTTATTAACTAAATACTAAAACTTAATAAAATGATGCTGCATCATTGCGCTGTCTCCGGTTGTGGCTTTTTAGTTGGCTTGTGTCTGTTGTGCACATCGTCATTGCAGCCTTCGCGATTGCGCGCTATTTCAATGGCTAAAAACTGCACACGAAATACAAATATTGAGTTGTCTGGTGCGAATTCCTTGCTGGCATCGGCTCGCATTAGAGTACCATATGAATAGTCGTCCATTTTATTAAATTTTTCAGCAAATTGACGCCACTTCAGCTTTTCAGTCGCGGATTTAAGAATCTCATCACTAAGCCGGCCCACCTGTAAATCGGGAAAGTCCTGACGAAAGGTGGCATAGATTTGATCATCGTAGGGTGTTAATCGCAGCTGAGATGGATGAACGCTGGTCAACAGCTAAGTGAATATATATTATTAAATGTATTATTTAACGCTTTTACCATCTATCATTTAGTACTTACATTGAAATGCACCTCCGCATGCTCCAGCGCCTTGGCCGCCCACATTTCCTCCACCATAGAATCGTTTCCGAACTCTTCGGCCGGCCTTGAGAGCATCGAAGCGCCATGCTGCATTAATTAATTGTAAAGTTTTGATTGATAACATATTGTGTTTCTGCTAACGTACCAGTAATTCCATTTTAAAGTGTGTTTATAATATTTAGTTCAGCACGTTTTCTAATTCCGCTGTTGCATGTCATTCGTTGCGCACGGGGCTGCCACTCGAGTAAATAAAAATGAGTCGAACAAATTCAGAAAGGAACCAGAGCTAGTTGAAGTTCACAACGATAGCACGAGCTATCGACATAGAACTGGAAAACTAAACAATAAAAACAGTTTTGATCTAATTTAAAATTTGTACTTATACAAATCCATTAAAAACATAAATAAATCCCTGTTTATGTTTTGAGTATCGCCAGGTCGGAACTTGCGCCGGCTCCAGCTGGTTCCAAATTGGTACATACGCACTCTATAGGTGGCGTCAGCTTGGGTACGTCCACTTTGTAGGTGGCGCCCGTTGCAAGTGGCAACGAGCGCTTATTTAAAAATAAAATAGAAAACTATTTTTTAATTAAGAACCGATTTGTTTTGCAACAATATTGAAATTCGAAATTAGATAAATTCAAGAGGATTTTTTTGACATGTCTTTCGTCTTTGTAGCCCTTCCGGGGGCCTAGTTCCTTCAAATGAGTCCCAAAACATCTGGAAATTTCAGAAAATTCTACGAAAAATCTATGAAAAATTTCAATGATTTTTATTTTTGAGTGAATTTCTTGAGTGTCCAATCGAAAAAATTTCGGGGTCACTCGATTTCGGTGACCAGAGTTGTCAGGTGTGTCCAATTTTGGCGCCACCTCTTGTTTGCTAGCGCTTCTTTTTTAGAACTACAATTTTGTCGTGGTATTGGCAACTCTGCTGTGTGGTGTCTGTCGTCTGCTGTGGTAAAGTTTTTGGAACTAAATACTGACAATCATATGAAAATTCTAACAAAAACGTGTGCGAAAATTAAGTTTTATAGCTTTTGGTGCCACAAGCGAGCTGATTTTGGCACTGACTGTTGATTACTTTTAGAACTTATTTCTTATTGAAGTTTCATTTTTGAAAATTTTTAATCAGTATGGCTTTTAAAATTCTTTTGTCATTATTTCTCAATAAGTAAATTCATAACTGCTTTTTATCAGTTTATTATTGTTCTTAACAGTTGACGTACATGTTAATATTACACATCAAAAATTTTAAGCGAAAAATATGTTTCAAAACATAAGCTTCACGTTTTTGTGCGCCTTAGCTTTTACATCTTGGACGGTCTTATTTTATTTGCATGTCGTTGAAGAACATAAGAAATCGGACGATTACAATGTAGAAATTTATACAGGTAATTATGTTAAAATGTGGTTGTCTAATGAAAGCTTATTGAAGCTAAATACATTTTAGAACGTTCACATTTTACTGATATACCCCAAAATTGCCCAATTAAGTCGACTCAGACGAGCTTTATAAGTCGTTCATATGAATTGCTAGTAAGCTATGGATTTATCCTTGTTGCAACCGTTGTGGTGTCCAAGATCCTTCAGTTCCTAGAGTTGGAGGCAATGACTTATCTACAAAGGGAGGGTGGAAATCTTTTAACTCAAGTATCCTTTCCTAACATTAGACAACGGCCCGAGAACGAAGTAAACACGACAAGTTTGGTAAATCAAATCGAGATGCCGCCTCCATATTTTAAAGATAATATAGAACTAAGAGAGCAATTGGATGATTTGCAGACACGTTGCCGGGAACTCCTACAAGAACTTCGCAGTGTGAAAACCAGCCGAACTAGTGATGACAATGATCTAGACTTCCAACCATCCAAGAGCAGTTTTGATAGCATTTCTGATATATCAACATCCACCGAAAGTGTTGATGATGAAAATTCTGGTGGGATATTGCGCAAGCAACCTGCAGAGTTGAAATCAAGTGGACTTTCTGTGGTGCATTCTCACACTGAAGTAACTTCTGCCTCAATTGCACAGAATGTATTTGTCACGCACAGTCATATCCACATTAATTTTAATGGGCCGGTGGGTATATCGCAACAGAATATAAATGTTGGAGCTATACGTCTGAAGAACATGCAGAAAAAAAGCGAATTTCGACAGGTTTGGGGAAAATGTTTAAAAGGTCCCAATGAGATCCCCATGTTAACAGGAATCAATAACATCTACATTTAAAAACACACATCTTGTAAACGTATAACTATATTAAAGCGCACAAAATAACATACTGTGTTTTAACTCGTTTAAATTTAAAAAATCAGTTAGTATTTTTAGATTACTGCCACACTGTTTCTTGATTGCGAGCCAGCCATCGATTGGCGCCATCTATATTTTGTTAGCACCGCAACTATGTTGTTCATATTTAGAACTAAGTCAATTTTTTCGGCGGTGTGGCATCTCTGGTTTACTAGCGCTGCCTTGAACACTTTTGGAACTAAAAAATACTTAAAATTGTACATTTAAACAAAATTAAATTTATTAAAGCAAGAAAATAATTTTTTTCTTTAACTAAATAATAATAAACTAGATAAGTTAAAGCCGCTTTTTTTTAATAAATGTCTCTATTTTATAGCTCCACTGGGGGCCAAGTTTGGTTAATAGCTGTTGGGAAAATCCGGGGAATTAAGGAAAAGTTGAGAAAATTCCGGGAAAATTTGGACAAAATTTCAAGAAAATCGGTGAACCCGGTCTTTGCTGAAAAACTTTTGGTGTACTCCTTTTTGAAATTCGCTTGGAAATAATCCCTTATTTTCCGCGTTTTTTAGCGCCAATTTCTCTGGCCGCTCTCTCTTTTGTAAGTGTTGGCCATATTTGAAAGTTAAAAACGGCCAGATTTTACGGTGTAAAATTGTTCCTTGTCTCTTAAAACAGGACAGATTTGTCCGGAAATATGCTGAACTGGCAACACTAAAAGCAACAGATCACTCTCGCTATCGGTAAGAGAGCGTACGGCAATCTGTTGTTGCCACTCTCTCTCTCACAATGTTCTCTTCTCTTCCACTTTATATTAATGTGTGTGAGAATTTCTTGCGGCATTTTGTTTCTTGTATTGAATTCGCTGTGAGGCAGACAAATCAGTTTACTTCTTTCTGTCGTTGTCGCGGGTTCTCTTGTTCGAGCGCGGGGATAATTTATCGTTTTAGTTTGTTTGAAACATTTGAATTTAAAATGTACAGTTGAACGAAAATTTTAAATATTGCATTCTACAAATACAACGTAAAATTCTTACCGATGCTATCTTTAGCTAATGTTGAATGTAACTACATTTTAATCGGTCATGAAATGATTCGATCATTTGTAACTAGTGTGTGTTTGTATATGTGTAATGATATACGATCGAATGAAGAATGCATTATTGATAAATTTGTAAAAATAAAAAACATGAGCAAAAGTGCTTGTTAAGTGAAATAGTACGATATGTAATTTGCATTTGCAGTTTTTGTTTGGTCTGTTGCTGTTTCCTATTGTGCCTTTTCCGATTTGCATTTATTTGCGTTCCGTCATTGCCGTCATTTTTGATAACTCAATGATTTGTGCATCTTCTTATTGTTATTAGTGTACCTTCATCTTTGTGTGTGTGAGCTTAGCGCAGTTTTATCTCGTTGACTGCTGCCAGATGCATTGTTAGCTTTGTGTTTGTGCATTATCACTCCCACACACATGCGCTCACACACACACACACACACACTTGCATTCTTGCATGCAAGAAACCTGCGGCATAATCATTTAGAATAACAACAATAACAATTGTGATTTTTTCTCTGTCTTTCTCATTGTCAGCGTTGCCACACTGCCAAACTGTTTTTGAATGCATTTTTTAAATATAATTCTTTAATGGTTTGGTAAAGGAAAAGCCAAATTTTGCGATATATTTTGGCACATTTAAAAGTGTACTTAATATTTTTGGTGCTTTGCTGCCATTTGGGCTTGCGCTTGTCTAAAAATAGCCGACCACTGATAAAGCAACAGATCACTCTCACTATCGGTGAGAGAGCATACGGCACTCTGTTGTTGCCACTCTCTCTCTCTCTTAATTTTCTCCCCTCTCCCACTTTATATTAATGTCTGTGAGTAATTCTTGCGGCATTTTGTTTCTTGTATTGAATTTGCTGCCAGACAGACAAATCAGCTGGTCCGTCCTCTGCCCAGGAATTTTTTTTGCTGACACTGCAATTCTTATTTCTATAGTTGACACTTTTTCTTTTACAGTTGAATCATCAACAAGTTGTTGTGTTTGTTTTTGTTATTGTTGTTGCTCCATTGCTGCTTCTTGTTATTGTTGTTTATGTTTTGTTTTATGCGCATAAATCACATTTGATTCTGATTTTTTCTGTTCACCTATTGCAAATTCTTGGCGGAAATGTCAACAAATGAAAGAGCTTATATGCATGCATACACGCATAGCACACTCATATTCATATGTGTGTGTGTATATGCAGCTTAACTGCGCTGCTTACGTCGCGCATAATAAAGATTAACGCATTTCTTATCAAGCGTTGATAGCAGCGCAGACGACATCCACAACACCACCAACAACAGCAACATCACAGCGAAAGAGCAGAAGAGCGACCATTTGAGCTTCGCTTTTTGCTTGTTTCGCTCAAAGCCACAAACACACACACACACATAATCACTTAGTAGGCAGTGATATCTCACGCGTTGTCGTTGACTTCGCTGATTAGCATTAACTAAGCCACAGCAACAAAAACAACATCTAGTTTCGTTGTACTATTTATTTGTTTCTGGTTTTTCTGCTACACACCCACACAAACATACCTAAACACATACGCACACACATTAGTAAATTGAGAGAGTGAAAAAGAGCTCGAGCGGGACATAGAGAGGCTGTCGCAGCAGCCGCCGTCGGCGCTTTATTTTCGCGCTGCTGCTGATAAAATAAAGAACAATATTAATTTAAGTTTAAAAATAGAATTCTGCAGCAGATGCCTGTTGTCTGCATGTGTGTACATACATATATGTATCTACGTTTCTATGTATGTTTGTATCAGTGAGCATTGAAGAGCAGGCAAAAACTTGCTCACGCATACAATAACAACAACTTCGATTGATCTGCCTGCCAGCTTGTCTGTGATTGCGCGCTACATCTCTCTGAGAGAGCGACTGATAGACAGAGAGAGAGAGAGAGAGTAAGGTGCGAGAGAGGATTGAGCGTGAGAGATGTTGGGGCCAACTCAACGTTCGTTTTGCTCCACGTTTTTCAGTATTATTCTATTCGCCTGCGTTTCAAGTTGGTTTTCACGGGTTGCAGCCTATGTGCACGCATACATACACAAAACGAGATATATACATATACATATGCACGCATGTATGTATGTTTATTATATATGTTTTTGATTGGATTGGGGCAAAAGAGTGCGCCATCGTTCGGTGTGTTTCTTGTTTCTGGAACAACATTATCAACAACAATAACAATGAAAAGAAAAATAAAAAAAAACACATTTTAAAATATTTCTGCAACAATTTTCAAACGTTGCTTGTGTGTATTGGTGTGTGAAATACTAATTCTAAATAATAATTGTAAAAAAAAATGAAATGAAAACAACAACAAAATGTGTTAACAAGAATATTTGCAAATCCACAAATTTGTGTTAATTATTATTATTCAGTCTGTTTTTTTTTCTCGTACTCTCCGCACTCTCTTTCTCTCGTTACGATCTTTGCATGTTTTCTTCTATGCATGTGTGCGTGTGAGTGAATGTAATCACAAAGTATGCGGAAAAACGTTTGGGAAAAATATCAAAATGCATAGCGCGAATGTGAGAGACGTTGAGAGAAAAGAGAGTAGAAACCCTCGGGAAGAAAATATAAAGATAACAGAATGTTGTGATAAGAGCAGAGCCAAGTCCCGTACTCAACTGAACTGAACCTAACCAACACGCATCTTTATCTGGGCTATAAAAAATGTTGTTATTGCAATGGACTGGCAAAAAATAATATTATATTTATACTTTTTGTATACTTGTGTGAATGATTGTACTGCATATCCCGTACTTGTCAAGGTTTTCTAAGGGACAGATTTTAAATAATGATCAATACAAGGGTAGTTGCATTAGTATTCATGTAGATACAATTATCAACCCTTTCTCGAATCAGAAATTAGGTACATGTGTACAAACTTACTAGATTTTAATAGATACAATCTAATTCCCTTGATGATTCTTAGTTAAAATTTCTATTCCCTGATCCTATTAGGTATATTCTTATCTCAGCGATCTATTTTTTGCAGTGCAGTATCTTTTAATCCAAGTATATTCTTATCTTAAGAGTTTTAATATATTTTTGGAATAAAAAAGACACATATTTTTTTTTCTTGCTCTTTGAGCTACAATTTCTGATAGATAAGCTTCTTCTCTGATTAATCTTTTTTAATGTAAATTCTCACTCTCTTAAGAATTTGCTACCTTTGCTGCAATTTACCGCTAAATGCATCATTAGCTCTGTCTCGCTCTGACTGCTCTGCTTCAGTTCTCGGTGTGTGTGTGTGTGAGTGTGTTTAAAAAAATACAATCATATGTATCATTAACCATAATGATTTTCATTCAAAAGCGAAAATACAAAAAAAAAACACAATCAAAAAAAGTATGGCAACAACAAAATCGACTGCGGCGCGATAATAACAAAAATCACAATAAAAGTGAACAAGTGTTAAACAATCAAAAGGCAAACAAATTAAAGAATGTACAACAAATGCACAGTGCGAATAATACGAATGTAAATCACGTTAATAAAAAGAATATCAAGAAAGAGGAACAAAAAGTTTATCTAACTGTAAAACAGCAACGTGGGAGGCAGCAACCGAGCAAACAAACGAGCGAGCGAGCAAGCGAGAGAAAGAGAAAAGAAGAGAGCACAAAATATCGAGATCGTGCCAAGCAACAACACACAAGGCCATCCAATAATGTGAGTAACCCATCCGCCTTTGTTGATTTCTATATAATCTTTAGTCTTTGTTTATTTTTATTTTGAAAATTGTAACAATTTACAAAAGTTGACTAATCATTGCACTAAGCAAATGTAAGGATAAAGATGAAGGACCATGTGAAGGTAAAATATTAGATGTACTTGACAAATCATACTTATAAGAAAGTACAGAACAGTTAAAGAAAATAATAAAACAGGGATTCATTTGAAATTATCGATGACACTTATCAATAAACCCATGCGAATTCAATTCACCTTAGGGAGTTGAACTGAAACTAATTTTCATTGACGTTTAACAAATTAAATAGATCAAATATTAAAGAATTCTAGGCACAATTGCCTTATCCTGATAAATTCATATATATATACATATATATATGTAAATAGTTTCCGAACATTAAAATTAACTTAAAAAAAATCCTTTAAATTAATTTATATTAACTTTTTGGTAGAGGGAGCCTTTTAACAATTAAACCAATTAAAATCTTTATTTAGTCACTTGATGTTGATACTCGTTTGGGATATAATTAACAAAGTAATATAAGGAAAGATAGGACTGAGACTTAACCCATTTTTTAATAAAGAGCAGTAGCTCAACTAGAAAATTAAGTTTTAAATGCTTTAAAAGTTTGGCTGCCGCGTTGAGCGAGACACAAGAACCACACAACCAGTTGGAAATCCCAAACTCGAAGTTAAACCCAACAGCTGGCAAGAGGTGAAGCCGGGAAACTAGAGTGGGATAGTAGGAGTTAGAAGGTTTGAGGAATTGCATTTCATGCATAGAAACCCTTATAATGCTTTTGTGTTGTGGCTGGATTCGCTCTAATTGTTCCAGCTATTTCTCTTCCGACTCTTTTAAGACTCCTCTGACTGTTCTTCAAGTGCCTTGGCTTTGATTTTTTCCTCATTGAATATTTGCATGTGTGAAATTTGTTTACATTTTGAATGTAAATTTAAAAAAAAGCTAAATGAGAAAACAGATTTTCTTCTTCCTATTCCCCAAATACATGTACTACATATGTACTTACTTATATGTACAGATTTAGGCAAAACGCAGTGCCAAAATCTGCAGATGTTATTTTTGGCCACAGTCAATATCGTCAGTGGAAATTTTTCATAAATATTTCAAATTTGCAACCAATAAAAAAACATGCTGGCCTTATTTATTTTGCCGCCTTATTTGCCGACAAATATTAAGTAATGACACAACAGAACCCAGATCGTTATAACTAAACTGAAAATTGAACTGAAAAAAATGTTGAACAGGTGTTTTGGGCACAGAGAATTCTGTTTCATAATAAATTACTTTATAAACAAACAATTAAAGAACATCGAGCCCAGACTTGAAGGAAATATTGAAACTAAATAGTTCTTACACTAAACTTAAGCTGAGACTTCCTTATTAGGGACAATTTTTTCAACATTCAGTTGACATTCATTCAATTTGACATTAATTTCTAAAGTTTTTACCTCAAAATATCATTCGGATATTTATTTAAGACATTGAAAAAATGGGCCTAAATCTTCTTTTTAAGAAAGTGTTCTTGAAATACATATAATAAATAAATTAATATTTCTCAATTTGAATACGAATTCAAATTTTGTTTTCGCTGATGAAAGTCATTGCTATCAATAAGTTGACTATTTGAATATTTTGTGAAGAACTGATTGACAATATCTAGACCAATATAAATACTTTTTCCACTGAAAGTTACTTTTACAATTCCTCTATAGTTTATTGTTGACACTAACTCTTTCTCTGCACTTGCAACAAATGCTTAACTCTTTTTTACTTTACGTTCTAAAAGTCTCAAAACAAACAGTTCGTAATTAGTTGCAAATAAAAAAAAGTTCAATCAAATAAAAACAAAAACATAACTAGAAAAAGCCGCACGTTTGTGGCTAATTAAATATAAGTTGTATTCAAAGTTATTTTTATTAAAGAAAATCCAGCGGCAACTGGCAAAAACAAGTTGACAACTTTTGTGCACCGATGCTGTAAATCAAAACGCGTTTTGAGATGAGAAGGTGGGCAAGAGGTGGGAGGGATTGAAGATGAAGGAAGAAGCGCAACAGATACAAATTGGTGTGATTTTGAAACAGTTTTTTTTTTTTTGGTTGTTATTGTTGTTGCGTTTGGATTCGGCTTTTGTTTTGTTTTCTGGGTGTAAACTCTATATATTGCTAAAATAAACTTGTTTTGTGGCTCGTGCATAAACATTCACGAGTATATAAATATGTATGTATGTTTGTACAAAAATAAATATATGTATATATAATTTTTAGTGTCTTTTTTTTTTGCGCTAAAACCGCAAATTCTGCGCGTTCGCCACGACAATCTTATCATCTAATATGCTAAAAATAGCTTTGGCCGCCCCTGAGTGCTTCCATATGTGTGTGCTTGTGTGTGTTTTTTAGTGACGCTGTCCGTCCATCTATCTGTCCAATTTGTCTGTCTATCCATGTGTCTCTGAAACTTCGCGCCCAACCTTTTTTTATTTTTTTCTATATCTATATCTCCATCTCAGTATCTAAAGCTGTAACTGTATCTGTATCTGTATCTGTATCTCTGTTCTCGTACACCAAAATGTACTTTAGTGTATATTTTTTTTGTATTTCGCCCCAAAATTTTCGCTAACCAAATTTTTTTTTGTTTCTTTCTTATATTTTCTTGTTGTTGTTGTTGTTAGAGGGACCGTGTGATCATTTAGCGCTGTGCTAATTTAATTTGTCTGCGTGTTGTGTATGAATTTTGTTTGACAGCACAAAAAGTATTGCAGTATTAGTATTGGCAGTATTGCAAAATACGCATGATAAAAAATATTAAAGATGCAAAATCTACAGAAAATTTTTAATCAAAGAAAAATTTTTCAGATTTTATTGCTTATATTGTTATTGAAAATTATTTTATTACTTTGGGATTATTTCTTATTCCTACATATATACGTGTACAGTAAAAACTCTCATGGGCGGACACTTATCGCCGGGCAACTTTCGTCCACTCAAGTTAAATGTCCGCTTACAAAGAAACTTATTTTTTTGTTTGCATATTTTTTTGTATAATTTCCATTTTTAATTTTACTTTTTAGTGAAACATGTTTGCATGTTCACAATCGACTAAATTGAACTGCACCTGCATTTCATCATAAAATATCAATTTATTCATAAAAAATAAATTTCATTAGAAATACACGAAATTGTCTTCACTTCGCGGTGCCGAAATGTCAACGTGATTGATTGTATCTGTGATTTTTCTGTTCTTCTGCATTTCATAAATTGACATGCATTTTACCGATAGTTTGTACGTCAGTGATTGTTTACGGAAAATTCGTGTCCGGCCAAGAGAGGTTTTAGTTTGTTTTTTATATATGTATATAATTTTTTTAAATAGTGTCCGCGTCCGCTCAAGAGAGTGTCCGCTCAATGGAGGCAAAATTTAACTGAAAACCCTACCAAAAGTAACGTCAAGAGGGGTGTCCGCCTATTAGAGGTGTCCGCTGAGGGAGTTTTCACTGTATATATATTTATTACTCTGTTATTTATTTATCTGTTACTCCTAAATAGCTATATTCTGCTTTCAAACTCAGTTGTCAGTTCATTATTAGCATTTTAACAACCTTTTTATTTGCTGTTGATAAAAATAACATCAATTCCAAAAACTGTCAACGATTTGTAGATTTTATTTTGACTGTACAACAAATCTCACACCTATAATAATTAAATTAGAAGCCCAACACTAAATGAAACTAATAAAAAGTTGCCATCTTTTGCGGCGACAGTCTACAAAAAGGGAGATTACCGGGAATGCAAAAAATATGGTGGAAAGTGCTGAAAATATATTGTAATTTAAAGAGAAGTAATTTGTTAAAATATAGCTATTTAATAAGTATATTGTAGATACACATGAAGCTATTATTATTCCTCAATTGGTGGCTAAAAAATGTTAAACCCTTGAAACATATAAATGTAATTATAAATTTTACTGCTTTCTTTAAATTGCTGTTTTGATTTCAGCTTGAAAACATTCTGGCGCCACATACAAAAATTTGAAAAGATAATCAAACAAAAGTGCAATAATACAAAAGAGCATGGGATGCGGCGTACAATATCAAGAAAAATTGTGTAAAAATTTCCACTGGCTAATGCTATTTGCGATTCTGTTGTTATTCGGCCTTTTAATATGCATGTGTCTTGAACACACAGTAAATAAAAATAATAATAATAATAATAAATAAAGGCAGAGGAAGAACACAGTAAGCAAAATACAATTCAAATTATTTATTTATTATTATTATTATTTTTGTGCATTGATGATTTGCCTCTTTTTTTTTTCGTTTGCACAAACAGTTAACATGAAACTGTGGATTTTTAATAACCCAATCGATGTCTTCTGGGTCGTATTTAATGTTTGTTTATTAAAATTGTTGCTAAAACTGCTGAAATACCCTGTAAAGTAAGCGAGTGGCTACAGACTGACTTGTATTCTGGGAATTTGAGCGGGATCTAATCAATAGAGGCTACAGAGTATCCATTAGTCTTGTAAAAAATCTTTGACTGTGTCGTAGATGTGTAGCAAAAATTCCACTATAAATAATTTCACACTTGCAGGTCTTTGCCATGGCATAAATTAGACAGAACATGGCAGACAGATGACTTGGCTTAAATACACCATTGACTAAGGAATTTGAATTGTCATTAGGCTTTCCCATTTACTTCTCGTTGCTTCTTTTGAAATCACACACAGGCAAACTGCCACAAGCAGATGAAAATGAGAAAATTGAAAATTCAATTGACAATTTCATTGGCCGTTTTTTGCTGCACTTTGTTTGAATGGATTTATACACTTGGTTAGATTTCACATTTGCCTAAATCTAGAATCTAGATAGACGTTTATCCGAGATGAGTTGTTTAGAGCATGACAGTAGCCTGAAAATTGTTAAATATTCAGTACCAGGAAAACTATTGAGAGCAAATGCAAAGAGAATTTATATTAAAGAATATTTGCAGGGTTTAATGAGATTATCTTTAATGAAATTATTATTATTACATTATAGTAAGTTTTGTAGGGTTTGAACATTCAGGTTAACAAGCAAATGGACGTGGCTTTTAGTTCTTAGTTAAATGTTCAGAGAAGAATTTAGTCATGCTTATTCAATAGCTTTGCCATAAGCTATAAGCTATGATATGGCAAACTTTGGTCACACATATCCCCCTTTTTAGTGGTTTAGCTTTGTTATCCATTTGGGAATTATCAGTCGACTAAATCTACAGTTAATCCAAATAGCCAGTATATTCCGGAGTATTCCCTGTTATCCTTGTACGAGTATTACGTATACATGTTTAAAAGCTCTTGTCGTATTGTGGCAGTAATTCTCACCAAAATTGGGGATATTAAGTGTTATTATTATTGTCGATGCACAATGCGTTGTTTATTGCATTGAATTAAATGAATGTGTAAAACGAATCGTGCTGGTTTTTATTGTACATACATACATTTTTGTCATGTGGCTTTTAATGATTGTCCTGTGATTTTGCGGTGAAAGCAATTTAACACTTAATTTCATTCATGTTGAAATTTGCAATCTGGTAACGCATTTCCTGTGAAATTTACTGTTATTATATTAAATATAATGATTAAATTTTTGCAATATAACAAATTAAGACATGTCGAAAGAGATGTTGCATATTCGATATAACTACAAATTAATTGTTTAATTATTGGTATATTTGATCGAAAGTATAGTAGAATATTTGCTGAAGAGTTTGTTAAAAAGGAAGAAAATAAAACTCAACAGATAGACCCTAATTCGCAGACATAAAGTGTATTTTATTTTTTACCAAATTTTTGACTCCACAGAAACCTGTAATGTCAATCTCCTTTTCTATAAATGTTGTAATATGTTTATAGGGTATTAAATAGTATACCATAGCTGACTAAATAGAATAGAAACTAATTATACCACTGTTCTAATCTAAAATTGTTGTATCATGTTTATAGGGTATTAAATAGTATACCATAGCTATTTAGTTGATACGCCCTTTGTCTGTTAAGCGTGTAAGAGTCAGCTGACTTCACTTTTTGTTTTCTACCGTTGCCAATTAGCAGTTTTGTCTATCGGACGCATCGCAAACAGCTTGGAAAATTTGATTTGATGTGGAAATTATATTCTCTCGCAACATTTGAAAATGTGCAAAGCACAAACAAAGTGAATTGATGTGTGGGCGGAAGAGAAGGAATGAGGAAGAGAACATACATCGCTCTACACGCTGCTAACAATGACAATGTCAAGGCGCATACAAATTTCGGACACACACTTCCACTTGCATACACACACACTATCTTTCACACACTGTCACACACACACACACACACACACTCAAGAAGTTAAAGAATTTACACACATGCTGCGGGCAACACTTTTCACTACTAGACGACAAGTTTTTGGCAAATGTTATTTTCCCACTCCCCGTAAATTTTCTCTTGCATTTCCCCGACATTAATTTCCATTTGCAGTTCAGCTCAAGTTTTATGCATCGTCTGTGAACTTCTGTTCAGTTCAGTTTGTAGTTCGTCAATTGAGAGATGAGTTAAAGAAGACATGTTGAGGCAGCTTCCACAAGTTGTGGCGACATTTTCCATATTCAATTAACTTGTTGAGAATATTAAATTGTGGCCAGTTCAAGAATTGAACGAGGGTTAAATAAAGCAAATCATTTAATTTTTTAATTTAATTTCAAATTGTGATTGAGTGTATATGTGAGTTATAAATTGTATGTATACTCGAAAATGTTAAAGCCAAGCCAAGAAAATTAGCCAAGGGGAATTTTCAATTGCCGCTTAACGGAGCGTAAAATGCGTCTTTTAGCAGAAATTATCTCATAAATGAATCTAGCCAGGATGGAACTTGGTCTAAACAGTTGAACGCGCAGTTTCCCCTTGTTTTGCTTAAACTTTTATAAACGACTTATCATTGAGCGTAATTTGAAACTGGGAATTGCTCAGCTTAACTTATCAAATAAGTTCTAAGCTTATGTTCTCTTAAAAAGCTAAAGAATTTCCATTTATTTTCAAAATTTAATGATGATTATCTAGAAGATTTTTGACTGGAAAATACTTATTTCCAAAAGACTTGCATTGTCAGTTATTAAGAAGCTTTATGTTGCTTTAAATATGGAAAGAAATTGTTGAAATTCCTATGGAAGACTTGAAAAAGTTGTTTATTCCATTGTTACCTATGTTAGTTTAACATTTAAGTTTGGAAATATGATAGATACTAAAAATTGTAAAAAGATCATTAAAACAAAGTAACAATAGATAGTACTTTAGCGATTTTATCTCTGGTGCAATTGATAATATTCAACAGTTCTAATAGACTAGTTTTTAATTATATAGTTAATCAAATATCCATTGCTACAGTTTTGGACATCTAAAAAAGATTGCCGAGCTCTATTTTACTTTAATGTCGACGTTGATTGCTTTAAAGTTTTAATAACAATGGACCCAGAAGCTCTACTTCCGCTTCCTTCTCCCCACTTTTCATCTGAGTTGCTGTCGAAAAACAAAGCAAATAAAGCCCATTTTGTTGGAAGTCTATGAAGGATGTTGTGCAACTAAAGTCCCCCTGGGTTGAGTGACAAATGCCACATACAAAACTCTGACAAAAAGCTTTCATCCTGACATATCATATTAGCTGTCCAGGCTCTAGATCCATCGTCCTACGTCCTTGCACTCTGACAACGCCAAGCCAATTGAATTATGTATAATTGTGGTTGCCCGCGTGTTTGTGGTGCTGTATTTGGCCAAAAGCCCTAACACTGTCCAACTTTTGGCTTATATTTTGGGGCTACATTCAAATGCAATCAAGCGCAAGGAATCTAAGCTAAACCATAAACTGAGGAACGTTCAACAGCTGCCATTGAACAAAGCACCGTTCGCTTTTAATCTCTTCTTTTTATACCATTTATTTCTCTTTGGTTGCCCCTGAATACAATGATTTTTTTAATATATATTTTGTTAACATGTGGGTGAAATTTATTTAAGGAAGCATATTCGACTATATATGACTACATTTATGTATTCATTGTACAAACCAATAAATATTTATCCTGTAGTATTTGTATATGTAAATACATACACACTTTAACATTATTGAAAGGCTCTTTAAACAAATTAACTTGCACGTTTAATCCAACAAAGTCACGACCCAGCAATTTAAGATGGCATTGTTTATAGATACAATTGGAAGGATATAATAACTTGAACTTTTAAACGGTAAAAGGGAGCAAAATAAGCGCAAATGGAGCCAACGTCAACATTCGACAGGTATAAAGTTGAAACAACTATTTATTAAAGCTTATAGAGAATGTAATTTTACTGGCACAGTCCATCATATGATTAAATCAAATAATTATAATATGTAACTGAATACTATTGTATATAATGACTTGGTTTGCTTTAAGCTAAGCAGCATTTAAATTTAATACATTTTTAATTCAAATATTAATTAGTATTATTGATACCAAAAATGAACTGATTCCATAAATTAACGTAGCTTAACTACTGTAACTACTGTACACAAATTGTACAAGCATTTTATCACCGTAAACTGCAGGCCACGCTAGTAACGAAGCATACATAATATTGAGTATACGCCACGTATTTTCACAATTATCGAAACTTTTATTATTGCAATACTTTTTGGAAGTCAAGGTAATAGTTTTAATAAAACTTTTCAATGCAAATTGTTGTCTAGTTAGTATGCTTCACAACAATAAACTAACAACATGCGAACGATGCTCCGTTATGTTAGAGGTTTCCCTTTAATTAAAACTATTGTTTTGGAATAGTTTATTCAATTTAAGCTATTTATAAAATTTCAATGCAATTTAGCGCACAGACTACCTATGCAAAAAATTATCTAAAAACTTTTTTGAATAATAAAAGTAAACATAAACCGTTTTTTTTAACTGGTATGAGTAGAAGTTCCTTATCACTTTGTGTTTGTTCTCTCTCACTCACTCACTCATTCACTCTTTCTCTCTATCTCTCATTCTCTCTTTCTATTGCCTTATCAGAAAACACGCCAATGTGGCCAGGAAAACCGATTATATTCAAATTGTAATCGCTTTTCCATGTCCTTCTTTCAGTTGAAAAATGCTTTAGATACTTTTAGTTCACATTCTCGACACTCCACTTTGACCCACCTCAAAGAAAAGAGAGAGGGAGTGAAAGAGAGAGAGGGGTATGGATTAGCACTTCGAGAGGTCTCTTATCTCTGTGCGAAGCTTCTGTGCCTTGAAAGGAATTTTTATGGTCCGTATTCTGCTGATAAGGCATTTGAATGTATTTTTAGTTTTCGGTTTTTTGCAGCTGCCAAAAATAAAGCAAACGCAAACATCAAAATAAATGAAAAATTTTGCCACAATGTAGAATTTTTTCTGGTTTCTGTTTTTAGGCCTCCGCCGTCAAGTTTATTCAACTTTTGACTCAAGTGCAGTCACAACAAAATGACTTCAACAAGTTGCTGTAGCGGCCAAAAAACAACAACTACAATCTGCAAATGCAGCAGATGAAGAACAACAATAACAACAACAAGAATAAATTGTAAAAATAAAAACAAAATCAAGGCCATTAAAGTTCATTGCTCAAGTAACAAGTGTTGTATCTGCTATCTCTCTTTTGCAATCTCTACTTAACTCTATGCTTCATTCTATCTCTCTCCCTCTATATTTCTCTGACGCTTGCACTTTTTGCTGACTTTAAATAAAGTTCAGATACTTTTTTGATTATGTAACTTTTTAGCTTTCCTTGACATTTGCCTATTAAATAAACATTTCTTGTAGTTTCATTTTAAGTAAATACTTTGAATTTATTTAAGGGACTGTCGATAATAGACTTGAAATGTTCTAAATTTTCTGCAACGGACTTTGATAATTATTTAATTTTTCTTAGAATAACATTTTATTTAAGGAGTTGTAAATTTAGTAGAAATTGAATTTTGTAGCTTAGGGTACATTTGCAGGTATCTACTATAACTAGGTTCGATAAGCTCAGCATTGTATCCAGTATACCAGAAACTTACAAGATTGATTGCTGGATTTTACATTTTTCATCTTATCCATCTTATTTTAATATTGAAATAAGAATGTAGAAATATTCGTAAACAAAGTAATACAAATTTTGTTAAAATATTAGTTGTTTAGGGATTTTGCAATATTAATTTATTTATTTATTATGATTTGATTCCTAGCGCTTTTTGTGTACTGAATTTTTAGCAGAATTATAGCATATTCTGTTATGAACTTTGCAGGATGGTGAGACATAAACTTTTACCAAATTTTCAATTTAATTTTGATTTCGAAAATGTGGCACATGATACTTTTGTAGAAAAGCCTCGATATTAGTTAATAATTATACCAATACATATTAAGTTATCATTCTAGTGATAAACTAGAATCAACTCTCCGAAATGTGTTTTACTTTTGCATAATAAATTTGTTAGGAAGGGAATCCCCTTAAGTCTATTTTTAAAATAATTGTTAGTATTAATGTCGGTAAAATATTACTTAGTAAAGAGAAATGTTTACGATAGGTTTTAAATAGCATATTAAGTTCTACACCATTCATAAACAAGTTTAACAAGTTTAAGTTTCTTTAAACACACATAATTTTACACTACTTCTACTTTCTACATTATTTGTAATAGGATACAATACGAAGCAGCGCATTTATAGAATAGTTTTTCTTATGAAATTCACCAAATGCCACTTGAAATTCTGCGAAGATTTTAAATAACACTACTACAATAACAATTACAATCACGACAATGTTAATAAATCTGGTAGACGTTTTTTATTTTGTGGGCAACAAAGTAGCCAAAAAAGTTCCCCGTCGGCGCATTGAAATGATTTGAAATCCCCCTTTAAAGAGGTTTCAACAGTTTATCGTTGTCTTAACTTGTTGTGATTGTGGCTGTGTTGTTGTTGTTGTTGCTATCATGGGTATTGTTTATGTTTGGGCCACGGGCCCGGTACTAAATTATGTTGTTTTAGCTTGGCATTAATGACTCTTTCCGACTCACTCCCGACTCTCGACTGCCAGCCACACGGCGACGGTGTCACTGTCGATATGACCGGAAGCGTTGTTTCATTGCCCATTCCCATTCTCATTCCTCATTCCCCATGCCCATGTGGCAGGGTTTAGATCTAGTCGCGCCTCTTCGCAATCTGCCACAGAACTGTGGCAATGTTGCCACTGTCAACACCAAGAGCCGAAGAGAAGCAAGTGTTGCATACGCATAAATTAAGCTTTAACGTTTCAACACCCACGCAATAGCGTATCCACTAAAAGTTTGTATAAACATTATACATAGAGCGGAGCAGTTTCCATAGTTACTTTAAGTATTCTTTGAAAAATTTATGATAGTGACTTTTAGTTAGAGCAATAAACATATAATGATAGAACAGGTGTATAATAGCCCCACTGTAGTTCATTCTTTTATTAATAATGTTCTGTTTACCATCAGACAATTTTCAGTTCTCAACTGAAAAGGTCTTAATTTTTAACTTTTCAGTCTCCATCCCAATGGACCAATGCTTTTTACTTTTTATTCTATTATCCCAAGGATTTAATTTTCGTATATAGTTCATAGTTTGACAATAAATAGATAAATAATAATATTTACTTACTTGATTGCCTTGTTTACTACTTAAAGTTAACTATGGCTGCATTCATTGTATTTTTCATTTCTTAAACTCATTATTAGTCGTTTTTATATTTATGGACCGACTTTTAATATTAATGTATTTAATAGTTATTTTACAATAATTTGGATAACTTACATTACTTTATTCATTAATTGTCTTATGACTTTGATCATTACCCTTTTATAATTTTGGTTATTTTCTAATGCGATGAATCTCTGATTTTATTAGATATTTATGATGTTATTTTTCACATTAGTTTTTTGTAATATATTTTATACATTTTATTACCTTAATTATCAATTTTCTTACGACTTGACCAACTAATTATATATTTGCATTCCTTTTAAAAGTGTAAGTATGTTTAATACTTATATCTTTATTATGCATGACATTTTCTATTATTTAAGTACTTTTGAAACACGCCTCGTTGCTCTATTTATCAGTTTCAATTTAGTCAGAAAGGCCGCCAGTTCTCTGAACTTGGCCTGTTGCCGTTGGCGTCTGGTGTTCAAGAAATATTCCATGCCAGAAAATGTAGCGACAACGAATCGCGGCTATCATCATTATCATTGTCAACGGCATTATCATTATTATCTACCATCTACCATCTACCTGGAGGCATCTTCTTTGCTTAAGCTGCTGCTTCTTGGGTCTTGGGCTGCGTGGGCGTGTTGAGAACAATTTTAGTGTTTTTGTTTAATAAACAAATAAAGTCGATTGGCCAAAACGACGCCAACAAGTCGCTTGAGTCCAAAAGGGTTTCTAACGAAGTCTTCTTTTCGGCGGGTCCTATTAGCATTAATCGTTCCCAATAACTGTGTGTCTGTGTGTTTGTGTGTATGTGTGTATCTGTGTATGTGTGCACATACCTTTAGAGACTATATACACACACGCACACAGTTACACATACACTCACAACAAAATTTACGACTTTGGATCGGTTTTAACAACTGTTTGTTTTGCAATTTTCTGAACGCAAAATTTATTAAACGCTTCTTTTACGACCAGTTTGCTTAGCATTTAAGTGGGTGTGGCACATTCTTTACACATTCAACGCAAGAAATACTAGAAAAACAACACTTTTATGCTAAAAGAAAGAGAGGGAGAAATGCTGGAAAAAAGAGATGTCAAGTATAGAGTAGTCTTTAATCCTAGATATTACGAGTTGATATATTAAACTATTTTGAAAGAGTTTTAGAAACATTATAAGAATATATTAAACTCACTAGTACTCTTTAATTAGAAAAGGAAGAAAATGTTTATTATATACCATAAACTGTTCTTTAGTTTTAAAAATAAACTCATTTAAATTGGTTGTTTTAATAATAATAATAATAGTGATAGTACAAATTGTTGAGAACATCATATACGCATAATATAAGAATTGGGATAAGAATATAAAAACGAAAATAAAAATACATAAAGGTAGCTGAAAGAATAATAATCGCATACATTTGATCATAACGATATTTTCAACTGAACATCTGTCTCAATAATCATACCTTTCTAAAAGAATACTCCCTACAATGCCTCTTAGCTTGTCCCATACCACAATCAATCATAAAATTACAATTTCTTTTACCAGTATGTTAACAATAAATATTATATACAATAAAATGCAGCACAAAGAACTTTTTGTATAACTTTAAACGTCGCTGTTGGCAACTTTTCCCTATTCAAAAAGCCGAGGATGCGGACAACGTTGTTAACTTTTAAACGATTTTTTATAGCATACTTTTCTGGGTGCACATTATGATGAGGTAATTAACACGATGTCGCTTATGTTGCAGCATGCTATCTCTTTCTACATGCCACACATCACTCAATTGCCAGCTGTCGCTGAGTCGAGTCCTTTGAGTGTGCAACAAATTAGAAATGTGAACATCCGTTGACGCCCCAATCCCATCCTTGTATGTTATATTTCTGCACTGATTCTGTCGGGAAAATCCTAGATAAGTGCTACTCAATCGGTTTGGTATCATTCAACATGACAGCACTTGCAATCAACTGTTGCCTTAGGCAGTAACAAGTGAAGTTTCCCTGATGACACTGCAGATGTTTCTCGGAATTATCCACGGAATTACTAGAATTTTCCAAACGTTTCTTAGAAAGATTTTACAATAAATCATAAAATTTTTGCACTACATGGATTCCAAGCAAGCTTTAAACAACTAAGGAAAGAGGGGAAGCCAGAAAGGGAAAGTGAAAGGAAAAAGATAGTGAGAGAAAAAAATGAGTGTAATAAAAATGTATTTCATGTTGATTGACAGTTTGTAGCAACAGATGGATTTCATTTGTACAGCTCAGTTGATTTAATACCGAGCACGCACGCCTCCGTGTGACGCCTTTCAAGGCCATTAAATCCATCCTCACCTTGTTCTTCTTCTTGCCACACACACACACACACACACACACTCACTCGTACACACACTTTGATTTAGTGTAATTGACATGTGGGCGTCATCTCTTGTGCTACCTGTGGCATTACTTGGAATAAACTACAGACTGTGTTGCTATAGACACTTTGCCAGCTGAATGGACATTGAGTAGAACAAGTTATTATCTGCAGCTCAATTTAAAATTCTGAGAAATCTATCTCTCGAAAGGTTAAACAAGGACTTTTAAAGAACTTAACCATTCGGCATTTTCCTTTGTTTTTATTCAATTCAAATTGCGCCTTTTTAATTGGAACCTGCAAGCTCCGACTATCTTAAATACTTGCTGTCTGGCTAATTGGCTAATGAACAGGAACTGATTACCTCTTAACGGTACAATACGTGATTTAAAAATACGTTTGCCGAGCTCATCAATTTGAAAAAGTTGCTTCTGTTGCAGTTTACAAGTTGAACATTTTCTTAATTGGTTCGTTTAAAGTCAAACGAATTATGTTTAACAAAAGTAAATAAAAATGCAGAAATTTACTGAAGTTGAAGGAGTGATTTTGAATTGTTATAAATTGTACTTATAGTGGCTTCTCAATATTCTTTGGGAATATTTAAATAAACAATTATAATCCTTTGCTATACAAATATTCCCTGATGCTATTAACAATCTTGTTCTTTGTTTCATTTCCTGAAAGTGTCATTCAAAAGTTCTGTTCATCTTTTTGTTGACTTTTGCATTTCAGATGATGGTCAACAAGCGCTTATTGCATTTTCTGGGACAGTAAGAATAAGTCGAAGATTTAATGCTCTTGCTTGCACTTTCTAGATTTCAAAGTTTTAATGCATTTAAAGAACATTTTAATACTGAATTTAATTGTGAAAGTAGCAAAACTAAAGACAACTTTACATATGCAAGATGTAGATTTTGATAAATCTATCTAACTATTTACAGAAGTCAGATTTATAAAGAGTACATGCGAGAGGACCTCTTTAAGTAAAGTGTAAATGAGAAAAACAGACGAATCAAGACAGAGAGAGAGCAAGAGAGAGAGAGAGAGAGAGAGAGAGAGAGAGAGAGAGAGAGAGAGAGAGAGAGAGAGAGAGAGAGAGAGAGAGAGAGAGAGAGAGAGAGAGAGAGAGAGAGAGAGAGAGAGAGAGAGAGAGAGAGAGAGAGAGAGAGAGAGAGAGAGAGAGAGAGAGAGAGAGATTGACATCGAGAAAGACGGTCAGCAATTAAATGACGAGTATTTGAATTTATTCTTTAAAGCGATTAATGAATTGTTTAAACTTATATATTGCCTCTTTAATTCCGAAGTGGGTCATAAGGGGTACGAGTGCCAGACATAGAAAATAGAGAGGAGAGTGGGAGAGGCATGAGAGACACAGGCCAAAAAGCGACTTTATCACTTTTTGATTTGCTTCCTAGGAATTTATTTATGACGGTTTAAATTAATCTTAATATATTCCATTTGCAAAATTTGATTTGTTTTAATGCTTTTTCATGTTTAACGGATATTAAATTTAAATCCTTTACTGATTACTTATGTTCTTGATAATCATCAATTAAACATGTTGAAATTGCACATGTTTGAATGAATGTAAAGGCAGTTTTAAGTTGAACTCATTTTATTCAGGAATACCCGATAGTTTTGCAGAATATTCTGCATTACTTGTACACTTAAATAAAGCATAATTGTAAATTTATTACGAATTTTTTACCTATTTTTAATAATAATAATTCTAACAATCTAATAATTATTAAAATGTCAATTAATCCGTATTTTAATGTCAATTAATCCGACTTGTATCGTTCTTGCTTGTTTTTAAGTAACAATTTTAAACCGCTTTCAGTGAACATTTTTTGTTTATTTTCATATATGTTATTTAAATATTCGTTACGTATACGTTATATTTGTTACGTATACGCAATGTATATATATATATATATATGTGTATATTATTTGTAATAAAATTAAATTACCATTTTCTTTCGCAGCTATGGATAAATGTGAAAAACAGTGTACAACAACTCAAATAACAACAACAACGTAAACTATTATACAAGATTAAATTTAAAGTCAGTTACATCAAAAACCACAACAACAAGTGCATCAACGACAAGCGGAATTACAGAAGAAAAAATTGAAAGAATTTTTTTTCGTTACAAGAGCAGCGGCTGCAAAAATTGTCGCTGTTGTTTTAATACCAACAACAACAATCGCGCTGCAATAACAAAAACAAAATACAGAAAAAAAATCGCGTGAGTATAAAAGATTTTTACGGCTGCTTAATTATTTATGTATGTGTGTGTGTGTTTGTGACATTTTGTTTAATTTTAAAATTAAATTAATATTTATTCCAAAGAACGATAAAATGTAGGGAAACGGAGAAAGAGAGACAGCTCTACTAGTTAATAACATAATGAAAACGTGGAGAAAAATGTTACTCAATAAATAAAGTATTAAACTTGACAAAGAGTAGCTTTAAAATAGCTTAAAGTGTCGCATTGGTTAGCCATTAATAAGACAGATAAAATGCTAGGCACTAACAGATTTGAGATGAAAGAAATTTTAAGAACTTAAAACCACTCACAGCAGAGAGTATCTGAAGATTTCTGTTTACTTTGATTTGTTTTAAAGTGTGTTTCGGGTAATCTTTATACTTGATATCGTCAACCATATTTCTTATCTTAAGATTTAGGTTTTATCAAAAACTGCATAAAAGTGATGACTAAATGTTAATAACTACCTTTTTATAGAAATGCTTAAGAGTTAGCCAGCTTAAAAGAGCCTTGAGAAAGCTTTAGCTAGCTACAATCTTATTGATCTTACAATTAGTAATTTTACCTTGAGATAAATAGAATTTTCTTTTATTTTTAAATCATTTGTAGTATGTGTGTATTGTAAGTAAAGTGTTTTACCTGTTGCAATACTCTGATTCTGCTAATTGTTTAAGCACTTAATCACAATATAATGAACGACACGTGCAAAATGTGCAATGTACTTTCCAGCACACAATAAAACTCTCCCATTCAGATGCAATTGTATGTGTGAATGTAACTACAACAATCTCTTTGCTCAAAGTTGCAATTTTAAAGTCTGATTCAGCGACTTTTGTTTGTTTGTTTTCATGCCAAAGGCATTTTGCCAAACAACATAAAAAATTTCTGTGCTCTTGGTTTTGGGAAATTTGCCAATTAGAGTCATGTTAAAGCGGCAACAGACGAAAACTTGTTGCAAACTTTAAATATTAAGTATACGAAACGTTTGACAATTAAATCGTATGCAAAGGTGAATCGCATTCATCATAATCATACACGTTGTTTTGATAAACGATTTAAATTAAAAACTGTGAAACCGGAAGTAGATAATGCGAATCACATGGCATTATCTTAGGCTCTCGCTTGATCTTGGTGTTAATGAAAGATCAAGATCAGTTCTGCCCACAGCAGAAACAAGAGAGAGAATCTTACAATTACGCTGAGAACTGAGAAACGACAACTGAGAACTGAGACTCGACTAATTCACACATTCATTTCAGCCTCGCGTAATGTGCATTATAGATACTCATACATATGTATATTCCTGAATGTACATATATATTACATATGTATTTATAGAGCTGTGACATATAGACAACCACAACCGCAAGATTTTAATATTTATTATTATTATGCATGATAAATTAATGATAATTTAAAGATAGCATTTGTACAAACAATAAATTTGGTGCGCCCTGTCGTTTTGTTATTTTTTCTGTATATTTGTTTTGTTCTAAAAATAAATAAAAAATTTACATAGTATTTAGATTAGTATTAAACGACATTTTTACATGATTTAACGTCAGCTTCGAGGCTATAATTTAATGAATCATAAAAGAAGAAAAAACATATTTCCAGTTTATGTTTATTTTTATAGATTTATCAGTGGGAGGAAGTTAGTAGAAATAATTATTATATAATAATAGCGATTAATAATATTTACAATGTTGACTAATTAGCAGAATCGTTTTCGCTTGCTTGGAAAATACTTATACTTATCAAATTACAAGTGTAACTAAGCTTAAATGGAAATTTTATAGATACATTTATTTAAGTAAGTTCAGATTTTTCATTGATTTCTTTATTATGCAGAAATGAGCTAAGGAAAAGAAAATTTGTAGTATAAAAAAGCTTATTGCTAAATGTCATCGGTTGATTGAAATGTTCACATTTAGATACTAAAAAGTACTTAATACAAAAGCTATCCACTTTAATCTATAAAGGTGTCATATTTGGATTCCAAACAAGAGTAAATTTATAAAAATTTAAAACTTTACAAATTCAGAGTCTGATAATAAGGCTTCTGTTTTCTTATTAAATGAAATTAATCAACTTTCGTCTTACTGAAAGCTCTAAAAGTGTCTTCTCTAGTTAATAAACGCTTTTACTGAAATACCTAAACAACATTTTAGATATTTGTAATCAATCTTATCGACTCTGTTTGAGAGTCTGTAAACTAGATTAAAGTAGTAACAATAAAACGAAAGTAATCAGCTTTCGGTTTAATGTAAGCTCTCTAATATGATTTAAATGGTATTTAAAATCGGCTTGAGGCTTAAATAAAACTTTCGTTAACTGATTAATGAACGCAAATCGCATTAAGAATTGGAACTGGCGGCTATTTCAAGTTCCATGTTCCAAGTTTTTTGTAGAGCTAGCCAAGCTGTCGCCTTTGATTGATGAGCTGGCGCTAAGTTGTTCATCATATTCGTATGAGTTTTAAGCTAATTAACGCAACCGCCCCCTGCCCCTGCCACTGCCCTCTGCCTGCTTGTCTGCCTGCTATTCACAATTGAAAATGCTATCAATATCAAATGCCAACAATAACAATAGCAATAACATATGCGAAACACTTGATAACTTGACTCAAGATAACCAAATCGATTCATTTAGACAAACAATACTCAACAATAACAACTTCAACTGCTGTGTGTGTGTCTCTGTATTTGTGTGTATGTGTGTGTGTGCTTGTATAACATTTAACAATATAATCACTTGAAAATGCCAGTTATAAGAACTGGTAACGTTCTTAAAGCTCCTCAAGTGCTGCCATTTGACGTTTAATTGCTGTTTAACAAATTTATATGCTTCAATATGGATTGTTTTTTTCTGTTTCTGATTCTTTTTCTTCGTCGTCATTGTGGTATAATGACAGAGAGTCAAAATGATAATTAGATTTGGCTAATAAGCGAGTCTCAGACAATGCCAAGTTGGTTGCCATTCGATTTCAATCTCTCAATGGCTCTCAATGTGTCCGTTTGGGGTAAAAAACTTCGGGGGTAAAAAACTTCCGCAATGACTCTAAAGAAATTCGTCTATTCAAATTCAGATTCAGTTTCAAAATTATTCAATGGATCTTGTGCTCGCTCAATGAATTGTTATCTATATTTTTTTGACTATTTGCACATTGAGTGTACTTTTTGAAAGTGATTTGTGAACCACAAAGTGATAGAATTATCACAAGATGAAGAAATAAATGCAACAAAACATAATTTCTACTATCTCTCCTCAAATTCAATTTAAATTATGCAAGCTGTACCCAAAAAAAAGCTCTTCAAATCCGAAAGCAACTAAAATAAGTCAAAGCCAAAAAAGCAAATAACTTTTAAATGCATGCACAGAAGAGAGTTAGGAAAAAAAGACCACCCTGATTTAAGTTGAAGTGGACTTTAATAACTTTATTATTAGCTTCACATGAATTGAGTTCAGGATAATAGTTTGAGCAATCTTTTAAGCTCTTGTGAACTTTATTTAATTTAAGTTTGGCAAACTATTTAAATTTGACCTTACTTAAAATGGTATCAGCTTAGAAATATTTAAATTTAAAAAGCAATATATAAACAATTATCAAATAAATGCAACAAATCTTAAACTCTAATAGAAAGATATGGAAGAATTACAAAAACAAGGGAAGTAGAAAATTTAAATAAATCTAATGATTGCTTTTTAGTCAAGTGCATTAAGCATTACTAACATTCTTCTTAAATCTCCACACACTTAATTCTAGCATTGCAAACTACAAATCTGAGTTTAAATCTCGAATTTTTCAAGTTCCCAATAAATAAGCCATGCATTTTAAGCTGCGATGAACCATTTTGGCCAATTAGCCATAACCAAATTGCCTATCGATAACAAAGCGCTTTGAGAGGCTTCAGATTTCTGCAAATGATATGGAAATAGGTCCAATTAAAATCATTTTACTTCACGCCGTGCCACTCAGAGCTCTCGGCTACGAGTTGTTTCCACTTAATTGATGATATCCCCGTGCCAGAGTACCCTCTTCTCTCTCTCTCTCTCTTCTCACCTTTGTAACGCTGCTTTTTTGGCAGGTGGTTAGCGAGACTCAAGTGGAGACTATCAATAAAACTAACAACAACAACAGAAACAACAGCAACAAAAATCAAACAATTTATCATACAATGTCAAAGTATTTGGCTTTTGTCTTTTCCTCTTTTTTCCACTTTTGTTTCCCCCCTTTTACCCTCGTATTTTGTGGTTTTTGTGCGGTTTTTTAAGCTGACTTTGGTATTGTTATTTGAATTTGTTTTGCGGCTTGTGACTGTCGCCTCATTGGCTGGT
Organism: Drosophila testacea; assembly: GCA_035043265.1. Lineage (NCBI taxonomy): Eukaryota > Metazoa > Arthropoda > Insecta > Diptera > Drosophilidae > Drosophila > Drosophila testacea. Next base: position 137,451 of record JAWNND010000723.1, read on the forward strand.
CACGTTTAAAACTCATCTCTTGCTTTTCTTTTTGGTTCTTTTTTCACTTTTATTTTTTTACTCTTTTTTATGTGCAAAGCTGGTAAGTGCTTATGGTAATAGTTGAGGCCTTTTAATTAATGCCTTTTAGCTTTCCCAAATGAAGAAACAACGAAAGACACCAGAAAGAAAAAAACGTTGAAAAGAATTCTCTGTTGTCGCGTGGCCAGACAATGACTAATACAACATTTGTTGTCATTGTTGTTGTTTCTATTGATGTTGTTTTGTTTTGTCTCACTTTCATTCACGTTTTTTTTGACGCTATCTTCGTGGGGGGTTAATTAACTTTGTGCGTACAGAAAGATAGATAGAGAGAGAGAGGGAGGGAGGGATGAAGTGGAAGCCCCCTTCTGAATTGAGTAAACAAATTGCACTAATTTGTGTCTTATTATTTAATAACAAAATAAATAGACTAAAGCCGACAACTTGACAGTCAACTGTGTTACGTGCATGTGTGTGTGAGTGTGCGTGTGTGTGTGTTTGTGTGTATGTTTGTAGACCAATTAACCCGTTTTATTTCACACTTGTCGGCGCTTTCTGCGCAATTATTTTATGGCCATCTTACTCTCCTTGTGCTTAGATCCTTCAATCGAACTACATTTCCAATTAGGAACAATCAATGTCACCGCAAGACGACGAAGGGCGCGACCAACAACTACAACAACAACTACAACAACAACTAGAAAGGCAAATGACACTCCTTGACCTTAGCCAGAGTCAAGAGAGCAGTTCATCATCCCTAACAACAACAACAACAACAACAACAACAACAACAACATCATCATTTTTTAGTTCAACTCTTTCGCTATACTCGTATTCAATATGAAATTTGATTGCTTGACTGCATTTCTTTCAATTGTTGTCAAGGCAAATCCATCTGAAAATGCTTTTTTCCTCAATTGTTTAATCAACTGTGCGAGCTGCGGAAACTTGATAAGTTTTTGGTATAAACAAATACGAATATCTTAGGAAAAAGTGAAAGGAAACGTTGATAATTAATTAATGTACAAGTCAAATAAGGAAAAATTAATTAAGGTATTATTTAATTGATTTAGACTGAATGGATTTCTTTAGAATGAATCTAAATTTACCAAAATTCTTACGAAAAGTGAAAGCCCAAGACAGGTCTTTTAAAATTTATTACCTTGGCCATCATTTGATTAATGCGATAAACAAAAATATTTTAAATATTTTCAGAAGTTTAGTTACGAATCAGCTTAAAACTGGCATAATAAAATACAATTTTGTTTACTGAGCTCCACTCCACTTCACTGATTTGTCATTCAACTATTGCTCATTTATTTATTGACTTTACTTATGATTTATTTTCATTAATAATTTTTATAAACATTTCGATGGGTTTGTGATAAGTTTCAAATATGAAAAGCACGAAAACATTTAAATTCGTCACGATGACAATGAGTTTTAGTTCAGTTGAGTTTTAGGTTTCATCATTCTGACGTTGTTTTATTTCTCTCTTTCTTTCTGCATAAATATTTCTCTCTCTTTCTGTCTCTGTTGCTTTTTTTTATCAGACATGTATGAACATTCCCAATAATACCATATTCATTACACCCTTTTTGTTGTTGTTATTATTCTTGTTGTTGCTATTATCGTTGTTGTTGTTGTTGTCGTTCGATTTGGCATTGTTTAAGGCCAAGTGCTGCTGTCATTAAACCATAAATTTTTATTTATGGCTCACGAATTTTTCCTGTAGTGTATACATTGAAGAGAATTGGATCGATTTGCCAAGCAGTCGAACCTCTGACTGCATTATGATTATGTTTATTGGGTGAAATTGCAATCAGACGCCATTTTTATCGCACCATGTTCTCTCTTTACTGCTTACACAAATAATATATATATATAATATATAATATTTGACAACTGAAGATTAAATTCCCTTACATATATAGTTCCTGCGGCGGCTATTTATTTTATTCATTTCCTACTTTAGACTTTATTTCCTAAGCTGCAACTTATATAAGACAAAATAAATAGTTTTTCTTAAAAGCAATTTTTTTTAATAGATTTCTTTTTATGCCAGCTACAGGACATAGTCTGGTATGGTCCGATTCTTATTAACTTAAAAGTTGCATTTGGGCAAAAGAGAGATTTGTGCCAAGTTTAAACTACTTAGGATCACAAAATCAGATTGACAGCCTGATCAATCATAGGTATACTTACTCTAAAGTTTTCTCAATGCGTTGCACTTTCGACAAAAAACATTATAATACCCTCTAATAGGGTATATTTTAAGTGATAGAGAATCCAACTTAGAAAGATAAAGATAACGTTATTTATAACGATTAAAGCTATAACAATTTCAATTTCAGTTTCAAATTGTGAGCCAAATCCAAAAACCTATCGACAGAGGTGATCGAGAACAAGTTGACTTCGACTTTTGGTTTTTTACTCTTTGCATGTCGCTTTAATTTAATTGCATGGCCCGTTTTTATAAAATTTCGATTTGTGCTTTTTAGTTTCAACAAAAAGTTATTTTTAGCTGAACTTGTATTTATTTTTAAATGGCCTTGGACCATTATGCCGCCTGTTTTTGTTTGCTGGAGAAGATCTTGGGGCCAAAAAGTCAACTTGACGATGTCGTGTTTTATTATTATACGATCGTCGATCATACTAACTAGTTTTTGATTGTTATACAGGTTGTAGCTGCTGTACCAGATTTTAACTTCAAGTACAACCTTTTTTTCGTCGACTTGATTTGTTTTACAGAGTTAAACAATTTCATTTATAATTCTCAATTAACTTAAGGATAGTTTTTTTTAAGGCGGCGCTTTTGTTGTATTATTAAAAGATTTGTTGAATCGGTTACATTTCTCTCGTAATTTAAACTGAAAGGAAGTAAAATGGTAATCATTGAGAATACTCTACTAGCAGTTATCCTTTAATTCTCTGGAATATGCGGTATACATTTCTACGTTTTTTCAACTCAACTTTCAAACATCAACTTTGTGCAAGTTGATTAAGAATTTACACAGGATTACAATTTTTCTTTGTCTATTTTTTACTTTACTTGTTGATAATAAATTTATATTAAATCTGCACTTTAAAAAGAAAAAAATTATTTAAAGACTACTAAAATTAAAAGTCATGTCTTATTCCGCTGTAATTATAAAATTTCCTATTGTATACTCAACTGTTATTGTGACTTGTACATTAGTTATAAGGTTAGCTTTTAGCATGTAAATATAATGAATCTTTATATAAATTTGAGCTACCCGAAGGCTTATGTCTACAGGGTATAATGACTATTTCAACTTGCAACTAAAGCTCAAATATCAACTGTTATAGGGCCCTGAGAATGAACGCATTAGAAATGTTTTCTCTTTCATCTATGCGCGTTTTCAACCAGACTGAGAGACAGACAGTTAGTTAGCCAGGCCCAGATGCCAAGCCAAGAGGCAGCCAAAGTGTCGACTCTCCTGCAGTCAATTTAATGCAACCGCTGGTGGCACCAAGTATGCCACTTGGGTGAGACTGGGTGGCTGGTGGTCTGTTGGTCTGGTGTTGGTTGTGGATGAGTTTAACTAGTTCCCAGGCAGGTTGCAGCCTGGTCGCCTGGTTGCCTGGCTGCCTGGCTGCCTGGCTACTTGGCTGCCTCGTTGTCTGCCACTGCACGCAAAGTGGTTTAACTGGTATTATTATTAATATTAGTAATGCCAACTAGAGTGTCTGGCTATGCACATACATTAATACATATACATACATATATGTATACATATAGTCGTTTCGTTTAAGTCAAGTTTATTCTGTGGCTGACCTGCCAACGGCATTCCAAACTGCAGCGAGCTAATTTCAAAACTCGTGCAATGCGGCGAATACGTAATAAATAAGTCTGCCTGTATTATTATCTGCCTGTCTCTCTCTCTCTCTCCCTCTGTGTGTATGTGTGTTTGCGTTAAATGTCATTATTACAATGTTTACCGTTAAATGATTATGTAAAGTGACAGTTCTTGTTGTTTACACGTGGCTACGAACAACGAACAACAAACAACACAATCAAATGGGGTAAAAAGTTAGAGAAATGTGGCAAACGTGTAGAACATGAGAAATTGAATACTATCTATTTAATTCAGTAGTAACGATTAAAACTAAACTAGTGTGCTGTATATATAATTACAAATTTTAAAGTATTTGGTAAGGATAATAAGTTCCTCATTTAGTTTTTGTGTGTTGAAAAAGAATTGTGTTGTTAATATTGAAGACTTATAAAGATGCTTAGATATGCTTAGAGATGCTTAGATATGCTTAGAGATGCTTTATAATCTTCTTATTATATAAAGTAAATTACAAACAATGTAAATTGATATACATTTATAAAACTTATTTAAAAAATTAATCATATTTTTTTTAAATTGTTGTGGTTTTTAGATAAGACAGCTCTTTAGAAACAAATACACACAGCTTTGCAATCAGAAGGGTTTTCTAATTTTTTTTTGAATGTATGTTGTTATTTTTTTATGATATTGTTCTATGATGAAAGTTTGTCTGTCAAAACTAAAACTAAATTAAAACTATCTTTTATTTATCAGTATACTGCCACTTAAAATTAATGTTTTCACTTTAAATATATAAATTATCTATGGGACTGAAAACTTTTTCCGTACAAATTTAGTAAGTAAATTAATTTTAAACTATTTCTCAGATTGGCATCTACATATTTACTTTATTTTAACCTAACTTCCTTTTAAATCCCTTAGATAAAAATGAATCGATTCCATTTCCTTTATGTTTATTAAATACTTTAAACTACATTTTTACTTTGGCCTTTAAACCCGTACTTTCCAAATGCTTTATCATTGCTCAATCAAGAATTTCGTGATAGAGCAGTCCTCTCTCTCTTCCATTCTTCACAAAATGTTCTCTCTCTCTCTCTCTCTCTATTTGCTATGCGAATGGAATTCAAACTCTTGTGAATTTTTCTGATAGAAGAACCAAAGGCGGAAATTGTATTTCCTGTTTGTTGTGCTCCATACGCGAGTTTCGCATCTCGAACCCTTTTGTGGGTGCTGCAACATCCTAACTAGAATGATGGCCACTCTTGAAAGTAGAGGAGAGAGAGAGAGAGAGAGAAGAGAGAGGGCACTATGTATGTTGTAGGCAAAGAGGGGGCAACTTGTCGCCCTGCTGCCTTTTGGCGGCCGTTGTGTTGCACATGTGGCGCGAATACAAGTATTTCCCCAACCAAGTCTATTTTTAGAAAATCCTGTTTTTTGGCACCAGCAACAACAACAAGAAAACGCCAGAGTTTTGCATGCTTTGAAATGGAGCGCAGTTTCAGTTTCAGAAACTTTTTTTTCAGTTTTAGACCGTGCAATTAAAAACTACAAAGGGACTTTTAAGTTTGTTAAAAGAAAAAGGCATATAAAGTATATAAAGGCGTATGAAGTGTGTATAATCTAGATTAGATTTAACAATTGAAGCGATATATGGCTATGTCCGCCGCTCTATCCTTCTGTATGAAATTATAGATCTCAGAGATTATAAGAGCTACAGAAAGCTAAAGATAAGACTGGAGCATTGAGTTTCTGTATATACTGTATACTTCCGGATACGTCCTGAAAATTTCATCAATATCGAATAACAAACGCGGAACTTATTTTAGAAGCAATTTTCACAGTGTTGCCTTAAAGGCATAAGAAATGACGTTACAAATTCTATGTATGTGGGTCTTACAGCTGAAGTACAGGGTCTTTTACAGTCGAGTGCTTTCGAAAGTTACTTTCCTACTATTTTTTGTTCCCCTTTTAATCAAAAATGAAACAAATTTTTTAGCAATGACCACAATGTGCAGACATCATTCAGTCAAACAGTCATTCAGTCCGACATTCAGTTCTCTTCAGTTGGTCATTCAGTCAGTCAGTCAATCAATCAGTTTACAGAGCCCTTCACTTTCACACAGAGCGACTGCTAACAGGGCTATCAGACTGCTCGGTTGCCAGGTTGCCTGTTAAGGCCAGGCTCAAAGACTTGTTGACTGAATGAACTGAATGACTCTCCACATCTCCTGTTACCCGCTGAAATGCCAAAACGCAGCATCGTTGTCATGTGTTTCCTTTTAAGGGGCGACACACCGCGGCGCCAATCTCTGCCTCTGATGATGATGATGATGGCTAAAGCTGAAGCTGAAGCTGTAGTTGAAGTTGCAACAGTCGTTACTAAAGCACTGCGGCATGCCACAGCGACGCCTTCTATATTGTTGTCGCTCGTTTGAAAGTGAAATTTTGCTGCGTGCAACACATGTGTTGCCATTATCCCCTTGCCCCCTCATTCCACTCATTCCATCCCCACCCCTAAGGCTTCAATCAGTAACAGCCTTGGCATTGTACTTATTTTGCTGAGATTGTTTCGTTGTCACTTCAATGACTCGAGATGTTGTTATTTGAGCAGACAATCAAGTGATGCAATGACATAGGGAGTAACTGTATTTTAAATAATACAACTTAACTATTTAAATTCTTTTCAAAATATTGTTTATTTAATTGTACTAAAATTCTATGAAAAATATTAAAGTAAATAAAATAAACACAGTACAAATTTATTTCCAATAATAGAAATTTCAGTTCTATATTCCCTTAAAAAAATGTGAAGTAAACAAATTAAACACAACGAATTCAGCAACTTCCCCCACACTTTATAAATATTTACAATAATAACAAACGTTTATAAATATTCACAAAAATGTTTACAAAATTCTAAATATAAATTGCCAAGCACTTATCGAAATCGCGTAAATTTGTTCTGGAAAAAATTCGAAATTTACTTTTTGTATACAACGCAAAATTAAAAGAATTTAGTACATATAAAACTGTACAGATACTTATTTATTATAAGTAATTAAACTGGTATTTTTAAAGTGTGCTTCTCACTTTCTGTAATCTTGTCTTTAAGAAAAATACTAACTACTATACTAACTGGAAACTGTCTATATTTGCTGGCCAAGATTTGCACACTTTAATCTTCATCATCAACTGGTTGCCAACTCAATTCGGATGTGCTTCATTTACTTTTGTGAAGGAAAAAGAAACCTGACTGGGGAAGAAAACTCACACCTCACACTTCTTGTGGCGGCTGTTAACAATATTCTAATCAACAGATTGAGATTGGGCGAAAAAAATGGTGGAGGATTGGGATTGAGTCACATTTGTCGAAGACTAGCTATTGCATCATGACCTGGGTATGGTTATCGGAGGGTTTTTTGAGGCAACAACGCATTTGCAACAGTTGAACAGTTCGTTTGCCTTGTAATTTGATTTGAATGTTCTTGGGTTGGTCTACCAAGCGTTGAGGCATTATACTAAATGTATTACGAACAAAATGTCTCTCTCCTTTTCTTTGCTCTGCCTCCCGCTTCCCCCGCTCCCACCGTTGACCAGTGTCACTCAGTGGATAAGCAATCAACCCGTCCTAACATGAGTGTGTGTCACATTTTTCTGCTTTCTCAATATCCTTGAAAGTATATTCCAAAGCGTTTCATTTGTCATCGGCATTTGACACCATGTGCTTTATCATAGAGTAGCTTAAACGAGTATCTTTTTCTTTAGGCAAATTTCTAGCTGTTAATTATAGGGAGAGTTCCTCTAAGTATCCTTTGGTGGTTTGGTCCTTTGGTCATTTGGTTTCAATTCACAAATCGCACTCTCGGGTCCGATAATCCCATAAAGTGATGTCGCATTTTCCACATTTTGAAACATTAAACAAATGGCCTATGAACCTTTTCAGTTCTGTGGGTAAGGCGGTGGTCATCTGGCTGGGTGGGCGTGGCTGTTTACTGATGGGCGTCTACTTGTTGATGATTGATGGCATTCAATGGATGTCCTCTTCAACTCTTTCACACATCAATTCTGTTCTGTGGGCGTCATAACAACATTGAAGGCCTAAAAACTTTCCAATCAGTTCACATGTGTGACGGGGAGGTGATTTGGGAGTTCATTCAACTTTAACCTACATTCTGAAAAGTTTTTGAAACTTAAACCTTTTTAATTGATCTGCTTGACAATGTATGCTAAACTTTCCGAGTTTTTTATTTGCAGAATATAAAAGTCATTAAATATATCCATTCAGGCAAATAATTATAAAACAGTTTTGTGGTTTCGTAAAAAATGTATTAAAAGTTACAAATATTTCATTCAAAAGCGGGTTTTCCTATTGACAGTGAGCCGTTTTAATTAAATTTGTGGTTTTGATTGACAAAAATAAAACACATGACGTATACTTAATTTTAAATCAACTAGCTTAAACAACTATTGAATACCCTGGAAAATAAGTGGAAACTCCAAAAAACCGAAAATAATATTTTATGCAGGAGCTGAAAATCTAGCTTAATATCCTTCAAATTTATATTGATATGGATAACTTTAGTAATTCACGTTTAGAAAAGAACTATAAAAATTCAGTAAGCTACAGTGGAGCAAGCTCGACAGTAGGAGACCCAGTACTTTCTGAGTGCAAAGCGTTCACTAAAGATTGTTCTTCAATGTTGCGTACCATCAATAGATGGCGCCACTTGATAAACATAGAGGCCGCTAGCGTCTCTTCTTCTTCCTTTTGCCTGTAACATTGTTTGTTGAATAACTTCCGCGTTTATTAACCGATTAGAATGAAACTTTTAGGACAGGTTTGGACTATAGCGAGTATTATATATTCCAAAAATTAAGACGCTAGTCTTAAAGGTTCTCTTGTAATTCGTCTTTAAAATTTTGTTTTTCAATTTCTAGGGGCGGAGGGGGGCGTGGCAAATTTCTAAAACAAACTTGATCAATGCAAGATATAGATGAACCTACATGCCAAATTTGGTGTCTCTAGCTCTTATAGTGTCTGCTGAGATCTAGGAGCTCAAAAATCGGACAGACGGACAGACGGACAGACGGACAGACAGACAGACGGACATGGCTATATCGACTCGGCTGTTGATGCTGATCAAGAATATATATACTTTATGGGGTCTGTCACGCCTCCTTCTGCCTGTTACGCACATTTTTTTTTGCACAAACGTAATAGACCCATTTGTACTTTTTTAAAGTACTGGGTCTAAAAATTAAAATTTAATTTTTGAGTCAATTTAAATTAAGTTTAAATTACATTTATATAAAATTTTGAACATATAAAGTTTTGTATTTAGTGCAATGTTATCTGATAGTAATTTGTTTTAATAATTTGGTCATATTATATATGTTCTAGCTTATCGATCACTTTAAAAATCGAGATATCGATGAGCTGTTTGCTTAATTGTGCCAAGTTTAAAGGCGGAAGTAGTTTTTGCTTGGTCAAAAGTTTAATCGTTGAGCTTTTGATATTGTAGGGCTAGTAAGCAAACACACACACACAGTTTCTAGTATTGGTATAGGTTTTTTTTTTTTTAATTCTTATTAATTAGGAGAAACGAAATTGCAGAACAGAAAGAATATATACATATAGTTAGAAGGAATGTTTGAGGAGTTTACATAAGGCATAAAGAGTAGATAGAGATGGGCCCAGAAGATCAAGCGGTACTACCGCGAGGCATTGCTTCGCTCGATCCTGGGCGGGCTTAGTTTGCCCCTCCTTCGTTTCGCCTGCGCTCCCTCTCCAACTGTCGAAGCGTTGTTGACACTTTTGTGGCGAATGTGCAGGCCGCTGACCAGCACTCCTCCCTCTGTGACATAAGGCTTACAAAGTTCTCCGCTGTGACGCAAGTTCCCATGACATGTTCCAGTTCGCTTCTTTCGCTGGTGAATCTTCTGCAATCCACCAAAATGTGCTCGGCGGTTTCCTCCACCAGTGGGTAACACCATAGGCAGTAGGGGTCGTCTTCATGCCTAAATCTGTAGAGATAGCTCTTGAAGCACCCATGGCCGCTCAGGAGCTGGGTCAAGTGGAAGTTAACGAAGCCAAATTTCCGGTTTATCCATATAGCCAGGTTCGGGATGAGAGGCGGTACGTCCACCGGCCCTTTGTAGATGCGTCCCACCTAGTTTGCCAATTCCTCAGACTCTCTACTCTCGCCGCTTTAGCAATTTGTTGATGCTCTGTAGAGACGCCACTGAGCTTCTCCGTGTAGACGTTTGCTCTCTCCTTGGCCAGAAGGTCAAGTGGCACCATACTTGCCATGACGAGCGCCGCATCCCCGGACACAGTCCGAAAACCGCTACATACGCGGAGTGCTCCGAGCCTGTACGTTGTTTGCAGTCCTTTCCTGTACGACTTGACTTCCATCGCTTTTGCCCAGACCGGGGCGCCATATAGCATAGTTGCTTTAACTACGTTTTGGAGCAGCAGCCTGCGGCTCTGTTTGGGCCCACGTGTGTTGAGCATGATTCGGTTAAGTGCCTGACCAATCACTGCCGCTTTTTTCCCGACTTGTTCTAGATGCTCTCTGTAACTGAGTCTCGTGTCTATCCACACCCCAAGATAGCGAATGGCCCTGGAAGATGTGATGGTCATCCCGTCCATGCGTATGCGTGCCACCCTCGACGATCTTACGGCTGCTGATTAATACCGCTTCAGTTTTCTGATCGGCAAGTTGCAGGCCCACTGAGACCAGCCAGTCCTTGATTACTGCTGCCGATGCACTGCATAGAAGCTCCGCCTCGCTGAGGTGCTTGGCAACCACCACGAGCGCAACGTCGTCTGCAAAGCCCACTATTGTTGCTCTCTCTGGCAGCTGGAGTCGAAGAATGCCGTCGTACATGACATTCCATAGCAGTGGGCCAAGTACGGAGCCTTGTGGTACTCCTCCTGTAACCATGAATGCACGTTTTCCTGCAGCCGTGTCGTATTTGAGAATTCGATTTCTAAAATAATCCTTTATGATGCTCAAAAGGTAGCTCGGCGTATTAAATCTTCTTAATGACTCAAGGATGCAGTCCCACTTTGCTGAATTAAAGGCATTTTTGATATCCAGCGTCATAACAATGCAGTACTCCTTGGTTCCCCCGCGCCATCTGCTGCCTTCAATCGCTCTCCCAGCCAGATCTGTGACCTGCTTGATAGCGTCTATCGTTGATCTTGCTTTGCTTTCCGAAAGCCAAACTGCATTGGCGAAAGATCTCCTGCTTGCCGAATGGAATTCTCGAGCCTGTTGCAGACTAATCTCTCCAGTACTTTTCCAACTGTGTCTATTAGACATATCGGCCTATACGATGAGGGCATCTCGGGCGGCTTATTCGGTTTCGGGATAAGTACCAGGTTTTGTACTTTCCATTGGCTTGGAAAAACTGCTTGCCTGATGCAGTTTCCAAACACCTTGCAAAAAAGTTCTGGGCGTAGTGTCATTGCCAGTCTCAGCGCTCTGTTCGGGATTGCATCTGGGCCCGGTGCCTTCGAGTCCCGGATGATACTCGCAGCTTTCAGCGTTTCCTCTATTGTCACTTCAGGGGCTTCGTGTTGCACGGGTGCAGTATCTTCTACTTGTATATGCGAGGTGCCTGGGAACAGCGCTTCGACTATACCTAACATTTTTGACTCCTCCATGGTAGCCGTGGACTTCAATGTTTTGAACTTCTTTAATGCAATTTTGTAGGCAAGCCCCCAAATATCTTTATCAGCATCGTCGCAAAAGCTCTAGAAAACGCTCCTTTTTGCTCCGCTTTATGGCCTTCTTCAATGCTCTCCTCATTTCACCATACTCCAGCCTTTTTGACTCAAAGTCAGGTCTTCCCCTGGAGCGCTGCAGCATCCTTCTGGCAGTTATGCATCTGCGCCTAGCCTCTGCAATTTCCGCCGTCCACCAATAAACCGGCTCGTGGTGTCGTCTATATCCCTTTCTTTGAGCCATGCTGGCGTCGCAGGCTCTTTCCATAGCCTGCAGCAAAAGTGCAGCGCTATGTTCAGCATTTCCGCCGATGCTGGGAGCATGAAACGATCCTGTAAAAAGCCCTGGGTTAAAGGTGGCTACTCTATAAGCTTTCTCAAGCAGCGCTGACGTTGTTGTTGGCAGGTTACGCTGCTGAAGGTCAAGGATGATTGCATTGTGGTCGCTTGCGGTATACGCGTCACTGACAGCCCAATGAGATTGGCGCCACAGTGAACAGCTAACGAACGTGAGATCGATGATAGATCCCACTCCGGCTCTTCAGATATCTCGTCCAGGACAGCCGCCTCGAACTCCGGCAATGGTAGGCTGGGTGCGAGATAGCAACTGTATAACCACAGCTCACCAAGTCTGGCTCGGACAAATCCTCTTGCTGAGTGGATGCACACAAGTTTGCAGCTCCGGGGCCCGCAGACCCAGATTGCAGCCTTTCCGGTTGAGTCAGATACGAAATCTGCGTTCTCCATAGACCTGTATGGCTCGCTCAGCAGAGCCACGTCCACCGAAAGTTCTCTGACTGTTTGTTGTATTAAGTCATGGGCAGTAGCACAGTGGTTCATGTTCAGTTGGATCAGTTTCTTAGGCATCATTTTGACGACATATTTGCGCCACTTTTGGTCGCCATAGGGCATCGCTTGCTGCCTGCGTGGTGCTGCACATCTGCTCCTGCTTTCCCTGCCGTGCTGCATATAAAACACTTGGCGTCCTCTGTGCATTCTGCTGCTTTGTGCCCATTGCCACCGCATTTAAGGCAGCAACCAGTCCGGTCAAAATCACTTTTGCAGCTGCTCGCTACATGGCCAAATTCCAGGCATCTATAGCACCACCTCTTCCTCTGTACTCTCTCTCTCACCCTGCATCGCGTCCATCCAATCTTTACTTTTCCTTCTTTAAGTACCCGATTTGCAACCGTTACTGGGAGGCTGACAATGGCAATCTGCATGTCCTCGTAGCCCGATCTCAGCGACTTGATGATGCCATCATCCATCTGTGAGTCAGCAAATGGAGCTAAAGCTGCAGAAATATCTGCCCTGGTGGCTAAGCAGTCGATATCTCTGATCTCCAGAGAGATTTCTTGGGTCACCGACCTGATTTTCGCCTGCTGTCCAAGTGCATTGCCAATATCCGCTTTCATTTGCTGTATGTCATCCTTACAGTTCTTATCCAGTTCGAGCACCAGTCTATTTCCAGCTGCTTTTCTCACTCGTCTGACGTGCTCTCCCACATTCTGTAATTTATCGTCATCGCGGCGGGTGACCAGTCGTAATATGTCACTATAGGTGCTGCCCGCTTCTGGCTGGATTATTATAACATCCGCTCTTGGCCTCCGCATATGACTCTTTTGGTTGTTAACTTTTGCGCCTTCGGTGACTCTATCTGGTGCGGCATTGGAACCTTCCCTTCGTTGGACTCCTGCGTTATCCGGGATGACTGCAGGGGCACGGCCAGCAGATGGCTGAGAACCACCAGCTCTATTGATCTGGCGGGGACTCGGGGCTCGCTTCTTCGTTGGGGACGTTTGCGTCGCCATGTCGCTTAAGGCTCCTGACACTTGAGTCACATTTGGCTCTTTGGTATGGCGGGGACTGGCGGCAGCGGTTTCCGCTCGCTTCATCGTTGGTGACGTTTGCGTCGCCATGTCGCTTAGGACTCCTCGCACTTGGGTCGCTTTTGGCTCTTCATCCTCAGATCGTGCGCTCGGCTGTACAGCAGCGTCTGGCACCTTCTCTGCTAGTCTGGCGCTGATTTCGCTTTGGAGATCCTTCATGCGTGCAAATGCCTCCCTATTTGCCTGGGTGATATGCCGGACTGCCTTTGGCTTAAAGTTTTTTATTAGGTAGTCAATAAAACCACCAAGCTCCTCAGAGACTTCTACCAAGCTCCTTTGGGTTCTCTGCTTCTTCTTTGTTGCTGCCTCTATCGAATTGGTATTGGTATAGGTATGTATGTGTGTGTGTACGTATGCATATTAACGACAGATCGGACTGACAACCCGGCAGTCGACAGTTGAATTTGTCGCGTAGTCTCACGCAGCATTTTCAGTTGTATTTATATTTATATTTGTAGTTTTAGTTGTTTTTCCACCCACTCCCCGCTGTCTACTAACCTGTCTGTTTGTGTGTTTTTATCATGTTTGTTTGTAAAAATATGTAATGTCGTGTTAGTTTATCGAATGGCGCGCCGTCGTATCTATTTTTAGTGCACAAGCTTTATTTTTAGACTGCCAACAGCAACAACAACAGCAACAACAACAACAATAACAACAGCAACAACTACAACTACAACTACTTCAACTTTAACTGCACAAAGTACAAGCAAAGCAATAAAAACAAAAGACAAACGCCTCAATGCATTTGCAACTTGTTGCGCTGAGCAAAAGCAGCACAAAGATAAAGAGAGTGTTGAACGGAATGAGACGTGGGGTTGGGGTTGGGGGGAGAGAGAGAGTGGTCACTGCACGTTGTGGCTACGTGATGTTTTTGTTGGTTAAGTTACACAACTTCCAGTCTCCTGCTCTGACGCGTTCTCTCCCTCTCTCTCTCTCTCTCTCTCTCTCTGTCTCTCTTAATCTGTCTTACTGCTCTCAGTATCTGGCAACGCTACCAATTGCGCTCTGTGTGCATTTGCATTTGTATTTGCATTTGTATTTGTATTTGTATTTGATTTCGTTAAACGTTTTATCACGTCTTCGTTGTTGTCGTTAGGTTTAAAGTTTATTTTGTAGTTGTTTCGCTGCTACTTCGTCGTCGTCGTCGTCGTCGTCGTCTTCTTCTTCTTTTCTTGTTTTGCTCGATTTGTTTTTCTCTCTCATATTTTCTTTGAATTGTGAATTCTATTTTTAGACCCATTGGTCTCCGTTTGGCGCATATTCCACTCTCTGTTTACATTAAAAATATTCAAATTGTTGTCACGTACCAAGTTCTTAATAGGTTACGTTATGTGTTTATTTAACTCATTTTGATTAGCTTTTGAGAAAAGCACAACAAAAGACACGCTTACGAGCTGCTGTTACTGTTGTTGTTGCTATTGTTGATAAACTATATAATAAAGCCCCGTTATAAAGTATCCTTTAGCTGTTTAAGTCGAATGAGAAAGACAAAGGTAATAGTATATGAAATGAGACTTGGGATAAAGTGTACATTTGTAATCTTACTCTATAGTTAACTCTAGTGTTCATCTTGATAGGAACTAAGAAAAGTTCTATAATTTCTAGACCGAAAATCTCTAAGATGCCATAACTTTTTCAAGACTAATCGGATTTTCAAAAGGAATATTACTGATCATGTTTTCTTTAAGCTATTGACATGCGTTTTTTACAAATTCTTGGAAAGTTATAGTTATAGAAACAGCTGGAATAACTCTACAAAGCCTTACAGTCTGTTTAAAATTAAAATAGCAATTAATTCTGTCTAGATATTAAGTATTTATTAGTTTGGTCTTTTGGAATTTGGTTGTTTGTTTTAACTTCGTACCTTTCAACTTTCAAATTTGTTTCCCAATTATTATTTAAATACTAAACTTGAAAACTCATCATCTATGAAGTGCCTGCTGATGGAATTCAATGATTGATTTGATTGATTAAAGTAATTTGTGTGACTTTTTGATATCATTCGCAACCTTCTTGATCGCAGGCGGTATTCGCTTGGCCACGCCCGGCTGAGAGCTTAGGAATGATATTTCGAAGAGGGACGGACGACTTGAGTAGACATTGTGGAGCATACTGATAAACCAGAAGAGTAAATCATCCATATTCTGTATGGTGCATTGGGCAAATACAGCACCGGCATCCCGGCCATGTTGATGGGAATCAAAGAGGGCAACAATCGAGGCACGAAAGTCAAAGGTCATCATAACGGTGCGACTGTCAGCAATGATGGCCGCAAACAGATGTGATGTCATATCCCTGCCACTTGTGGTACCTGCCTGTTGAAAGACCTGCAATGTTATCTGAAAGATCCGAGAGAGCTGCATGGCAACATTGCGATTGTACATGGGATTACTGGGATCGGCCTCCATGTGGGTGTAGAACCACTCCTCCAGCCGAAAGTTCATCTTGTGCTGTGATCGTATGGCTGATATTGCATCTGGTATATTTAAATTGAGATTTCTAGCCTGTGGCGTATGTGCTGTGATGACATTGTGATAAACATTATTGCCATCGTTCATTGCATTCCCAAATAGTTCCCAGCCGCGGAGTGGCAACTCTGCCACTCGATGATAAAACCTCTCCGCCTTGGCTACCTTATCGGCTAGAATCAATGAGATGAGGGTGCAGGAATTTGTACCGCTCTGTTGGTACTCCCCAAAACGTGACTGACAAAAGTCACGTGGGAACCACCAGATGTTTAGATTGTCGATCTGCTCATGTATCGCCATCCTGGAGTGGGAGTACTGCGCTCGAAAAGGTTGCTAAAGTCTGTACATCATAAAGGTGGATAATGCAAATGATAGGGATAAGGATGGAAGGAAGGTAACATATGGAAGGATTCTTATGATTACCGTGCGCTGTCCCTTATAATTCGTACTGCTGCAGTCACATAATTCACATAGAGTCACCTTCTTATACACTGCACTGCAAGAGCGAGCTTCTTCGTTCTTTACTTCTTTTTTTGGTTAGCTAAACATTGAATTTTGGGTGTCTTTTGCCGGAGGAGTGTTGAAACGAAAACGAAAAATTTTGATAAGAAAACAACACAATAAAAATATTCCTAACAAACAACAAACATGATGTGTGAGACTAGACAGTAAACTGAATGAATAACTAAAATAAAATAAACTTACCCAACAAAGTTTTCCCCAATTTCTACCTAGATTTTCAATTCATTTTCTCGTTTTTCATTTGATAAATGTATAAATAGGTAAAGAGAATATTGTACATTTTCAGCAACATGTTCATGTTTATTGAGTTATTCAAGTTATTCATGAACTTCAATTCATTCATCGTCATGCTCGCTTGTACCGTGCCACGCTGCGTATACGCATTTTGTTGTGACTGCCACTGTGACTGTGAAATGGCGTCGTTAAGGCATTTTGCATTTCGCCAAGTGTCAAATAGCTGCGCAAATATTTATTACAGATTGGCAAACGAAATGGCGCCCAAAAGTAGATTCCCCATCCCCCATAGACACTCTCCTCTTCTCTCCTCTCCACTCAGTCAAATCTATTGTGGCTGGTTCTAATTTTAAATTGCAACATTGGCAAAACAAATAATAGAATAACAAACGATTGTGAAACGTGAAGTGTGTCGGAAATGCTAATTTGTTTGGTTGGGTGGGATGATTAAAGATACAGAGAGGTAAAAAAAGAGACAGTTTATGGGGGAAGTAAGAGAGGAATTGAAAGAAGTGTATTGAATTTAGATTCACTTAATTACATTTTCACTTGCTACAATCTTGACTATGTATTTAACATGTATCTGACATTTAATTCTAATTATTAACGAATAATAATATGCTATTTTCTTAGTTGCAATCATAATACGATACTTTCGCAGTAATTGCATGAAGGTTAATTAACTAATTAATTAATTTTCTAATAAACTCTTTATTCTGAGTGTAATATTTATTTATTTTTTATGAGGTTTTCTGTTCAGAGAGTTTTTTTCTTGAAGAGCTTTAACTTTTATAAATTCTTCTTTCCGTTTTCAACATAATTCTTATTAATTTTCGCAATGAATTCTTCTTTCTGAATATATGTAAACTGTTTCAACTTTTACAGCTCCTTTACACTTTTTCAGCTTTGAAAAAGAATTAAATTAAGAAAAATTCTTTACATTTTCATTGAATAACTTTTTAAATTCTTTTAGTTAGTTCTTCAATGCATCATTAATTTGACCAGTGTTTAATTTCCTAATACATTTCTCTTATAAAATTTTAATACATTTAGAATTCATTTGAAAATATTTAATGCACATTCTCATGTCAATTGTATTTACATTAATTAATGCTGTCAATAATTCATTAACGATTCGTGCTGTAAACAAACATTGCAGCTAATTTCATAAGAAATTTTTAATTTAATGTTTGCCTTGACTCGAACGTAAGCCAATTAACACAAGCCAAACATGGCCAACAACAGCAACTGCCAATTGCCGTTAGCAGGATAATGCTACAAACGAAATTATGTAATGTTATTATGAACAGGAGCCGCCTGCAT
Organism: Drosophila testacea; assembly: GCA_035043265.1. NCBI lineage: Eukaryota > Metazoa > Arthropoda > Insecta > Diptera > Drosophilidae > Drosophila > Drosophila testacea. Next base: position 155,458 of record JAWNND010000723.1, read on the forward strand.
AATTAATACATAAACAAACAATGCAGAAATGCGCAGTAGGGTGTGTGCATGGGAATAAGTAGGGTGTGAAGTATGGCTGTGATAATTGAAATATACTAGGAATACGCAAATAGAGCTTAAGAGCTATAAAAGACAAAGACAATGGCAAATGGACCCACAGGATATGCAAGGATAGCCACGCCCCCTGCACATGCACACACATACTCTCTCTCCTAGACACACACACACACACATACTTATGTAGAAAACCATGTTTGCTCGACAGGCGAAGAAAGCAAGGAAACAAGCGAAAGGATACTAAAGGAATTTAAGTCGACAGTTGTTGCTATATGTATATGTTTGTTTGTGCATGTCTAACTTTTGACATTTGCGAGTCAACTAGCTGAACAGACAAGCAGGATATTGCAACAAATACTGGCTACCAACAATCCGATAGAATTTCATTTCATTTCTTTTCTTTTTTCCCTCAAATGAATTTCAAGATGCTTCCTGTGGAAGTGTGTGTTTAACTTTGTCAAACATGCAATTTCCTTTTCTATTCTCTCTTTTTTTTTTAATCTATTATGTATGCCAAAGAAAGCAACATGCCATTGTCACCTGCTATTGTTACTCCACATGCTTTATTATATATTTCTTTCCATTCTTTATCATTTCTTTTTTCTTTTTCTTTCCAGCGTGTAAATCCGTTAGCACCTATAGGCGTCGCGCTGAACGGCCCCGGCCTAAGGGGCCATGACGCGTTGGCCCTTTAATTTACTACTATTGCTCTCGGTGGCAGTACGCGACTGTAGCAATCATACCATCCTCACAGTCGGCTATCTGACGGCCCTCACTGGCGACCTCAAGGACCGCCAGGGTCTGGCCATATCCGGTGCGCTGTCAATGGCATTAAATGAGGTAATTTATGTTAATAACAATCATATTTTGGATCATAGATGTGGCTTAGTATATAGATAGCCATTTTTGAACAATATGCTCATTTATATTATCGTTAATGCAATAATGCAATATAGCTCTGTTATTCCTAGTTGAGTGACATCCCCCATTAAAATTTCTTAAGTTTTGACAAAGTCATGCAAGCTTACAGTCTGGTAATCCTTTGGACAGGAAACTTTACAATTCACCTTGACTTTGTCTGTTCTCAAAAAAAGCAACAGTTCTCAGTTCTGTTCTCACCACTCCGAGTGATAGAAAGTTAAAAGCTCTTTGATTCTCAGTAATAAATTTAAATATTATAAAACAAATTCTATTATTTATAGAACATTAATAGACATACAAAAAAAGAAATTAAATGCAAAAGAAATTAATTGAATTTAATTTAATCATAAATATCAACCTCATTTTGTATTTAATTTTTTTATTTATTTCAAAATACATAATCCAAAATTGTAAAAATAATGCAAATTTTTTCTGGTTACGATTAATTGCCCAAAGTGATATAAGATTATTACATCATGATTTCTACGCTATTTTGCTTTTGCTGTCACAAAATAAAAAACCAGACAGGGAACAGTTTTCGAAACCTAAAACCCATTGATAAAATTCATATTAATACACCTTTTAAACTTAACTACCATTTGGATAAAGTGCAATAACAAATATTCAAAGTGTTAAAACTTGTATATTTCTTTTCATAGATCAATAAAGATCCGAATTTACTGCCAAATGTAACGTTGGCGCTCCGCTGGAATGATACCAAGGGTGATACGGTGCTGGCCACCAAGGCCATTACCGAGATGATATGCGATGGCATTGCGACCATATTTGGACCGGAAGGACCATGTTATGTGGAAGCAATTGTCTCGCAGAGTCGCAACATTCCAATGATTTCCTATGTAAGTATTTCAATTGAATTTAATCATTACAGATTATTATTCTCAACTCTTTTTGTCTGTCTGTCTCTCTCTCTCTCTGTGCCCTCCATCCATCCCTGGAATCCGCTTGAACATAGAAATGCGCAGAGAATCGTGCATCCTCGATACCAACATTTGCACGAACCGAGCCGCCCGATAAGCAGGTGAGTGATTGGGAAAGGGGAAGATGCAATATCTCATAAATCAAATATTTATATTTTTTATAAGTATGTATGTACGATTTCTTAGAATGAAACATGTTGAATGACATTCATTTCGTATTCAATCTTACAGGTTGTCAAATCGTTGATAGCATTGCTGCGATATTATGCATGGAACAAGTTCTCCATACTGTATGAGGAGGTGTGGGGTACAGTTGCCGATCTGCTCAAGGATCAGGCAATTAAAAAGAATATGACCATCAATCATAAGTATCCGTTTATCGATGATTATGGCCGATGCTGTGAGGAGAAATTACCCTGTTGCCGTTCAGGCTATTGGTATCAGGTGTGTTTCAACTTTATAGAAAACAAACAAGTTTTAAATCTATTTAAGGTAGACCTTGAATCCATTGCTAACTTTATTTTCTTCTCTCACAGGTAGTCCAAAACACAATGAATCGTACTCGCATCTATGTATTTCTAGGCTCGGCGAATAGTTTAACTGATTTCATGAGTTCCATGGAGACAGCAGGCCTATTTGCGCGTGGCGAGTATATGGTCATCTATGTGGATATGATGGTCTATTCCGAACGGTAAGTAATTTGTATTATTTACAAAATTCTATTTGGTGTTACATTTAAAAGGAATAAGTAACAAGATTAAGAAGTGTATACAGCATGTGTATAGATAGTTATTATTCTTAAATTATAAACGACCACTAACCAATGAATACTCAATGAATACTCATATTACTAACCAATGAATATTTAATGAATATTCACCGGTTAGTGATACGACTTTAAGAATAAGAGACCATCATTAAAAAAATATTTAATATTTATTTCCAGCTTTGTGGTATTAAAATTTTAATTTATATTATTAATATTATATTTTAGAGTTATTAAGAAATTAGATTAATAAATGCATACAGATTGTGATAGTTAGTTTTCATTTTTAAAAAGGATTTAATATTTATTTGTTGCTCTGTGTTATTATAACTTAGTTAGTGTTCTGTAAACAGAATCTGTATATATCGTCTTTCTTATATATTCAACATTTAAAGAAATATTCTATTATTTTTACAATTTATAGCTTATTTTATTATAACTTAATTAGTGTTAACATGTATATTTAAGAGTTGACATTTGTTAATTGAAAATATATAATTATGTAAGTTAAAGTACTACTACTATACTAAAGTTAATTTGCTACTCATTTGTTGTTCACAGTGAGGCACAAAAGTATTTGCGCAAAGTGGAACAAATCACCCGCATGACAAACTGCAAGAGCACGGAGAACTTTAACCAATTGGCCCGCAGTTTACTCGTTGTGGCATCCACACCGCCCACCAAAGGATACGAGAAATTTACGGCCCAAGTGCGAAACTACAGTTCGATGCCGCCATTTAACTTTAAAGTGCCGCAGTTATTTTCGGAGAGTAAATTTAGCAAGGTAAGCTGAGACTTATTGACTATAATTCGAAACTAATTAATATATCGTTTGATCATAGCATATATCGATCTATGCGGCATATTTGTATGATTCGGTGAAACTCTATGCCTGGGCATTGGATAAAATGCTTCGCATGGAGGAGCGTGTGCTAACCGATGAGGTCATCTCGGATGTGGCCAGCAATGGGACGCGTGTTATCGATACCATCATCAAAAATCGTACTTATATGAGTGAGTAATCGACATTTAAGATCCGTATCTCTATTTTAATGATAATTTACTCTTAAAAGGCGTTACTGGTTCCACCATCAAGATTGATCAATATGGCGATTCGGAGGGTAACTTTTCGGTGTTGGCATACAAACCTCATAAATGGAATATATCCGATAATATCCGATGTAATTATCATATGGTGCCTGTGGCGTATTTCCATCAAGGCGAAGAACTTCCAGTGAGTGAGTCGTCTTCTCTTTTTTTATTTTTAGTTTTGCATTCATTTGATTTTGCCCAAAAAGAACTTAACCTTGATCACAATTCACTCACAAAATGCTGTCTCAATTGATTGCAGGAATATAAACTTATCAATGGATCAATTGATTGGCCATCGGGCGGAGAGAAACCCACGGATGAGCCCATGTGCGGATTTGCGAATGAGCTGTGTAAAAAGGATGATACACATTATACATCCACTGTGGCAGCTGTGGTGTTGGGTGTATTATTATTCTGTTCTGGTGTGGTCACCATGTCCATCTATCGCAAGTGGAAGATTGAACTGGAAATCGAGGGTCTGCTGTGGAAGATTGACATTTGCGAAATCAAAGGATATTCCGGCAATGAAATCGTCTCATCTCCAAGCAAAGTGAGTTGTTATTAAAGTTTTCCTTTAACAACTTACTATTAAATGGTTTCATCTTGTTAACTTGCAGGTCAGTCTGATGAGCGCCCAGAGCTATGGCTCCCGATGGTCCCATCAGTTTGTCACATCGACGGCACGTCTGCGTGGTGCCGTTGTGCGCATCAAGGAGTTGAAGTTCCCACGGAAGCGGGACATCTCCAGGGAGATTATGAAGGAGATGCGTCTGCTGCGTGAACTGCGCCATGATAACATCAATAGCTTCATTGGCGCATGTGTGGAGCCCACACGCATATTGCTAGTCACCGATTATTGTGCCAAAGGCAGTCTCTACGATATCATCGAGAATGAGGACATCAAACTGGACGATCTGTTCATAGCCTCACTCATAAATGACCTCATCAAGGTGAGCTAACATAATGCTAGCTATTAACTGTAATAGATTAATCAATCATCTTATTTAGGGCATGATGTACATACACAGTTCACAGCTGATCTATCATGGCAATCTCAAATCCTCGAATTGTGTGGTCACCTCCCGCTGGATGCTGCAAGTCACCGACTTTGGTCTCCACGAGCTGCGACAGTGCGCCGAAAGCGAGTCCATTGGCGAGCATCAACATTATAGAAGTAAGACTAATCTTTCTTTAAGTGAACTCCCACTAGAAACTTGCCTGAGGTTCTTGTATGTGATATTCTAAATTGTATCCTTACAGATCAACTATGGCGTGCACCGGAGCTGCTCCGGAACCATCACATGCACGGCAGTCAGAAGGGAGACATTTATGCGTTTGCCATAATAATGTACGAGATATTTAGTCGTAAGGGTCCATTTGGACAAACCAACTATGAACCAAAGCAAATCGTGGACTTAGTTAAGCAGTTGCCAGTTAAAGGCGAGGAGCCATTTCGGCCAGAGGTCGAATCGATAATAGAGGCCGAATCCTGTCCAGATTATGTGCTGGCCTGCATTAAGGACTGCTGGGCGGAACATCCCGATGACAGGCCCGAATTCGGTGCCATACGGTGAGTTTAACTTACTGTTTTACTAGGAATATTTCGTAATTATATCAAAATATTTTAATATTTATATTAGAAACTATTATATTTATTTTTATTTGGTCTGTATTTAATTTATATATTTGCTTGTTCTCTATTTTGATTAGCAATCGCCTGAAGAAGATGAGAGGCGGCAAGACCAAAAACATCATGGATCAAATGATGGAAATGATGGAGAAATATGCCAATAACTTGGAGGATATTGTTTCAGAGCGTACGCGTCTGCTGTGCGAGGAGAAAATGAAAACTGAGGATTTGCTGCATCGCATGCTGCCACAATCTGTGGCAGAGAAGCTGACCATGGGTCAGGGCGTGGAGCCCGTGTCCTATGATTTGGTAAGGGACTTATTTCAAAAACTAATGCCTTAAACTACGATTAAGATCAAATTAAATAATTACTTAATGCAGTTATACAAATATAGGGTTGATCAACCCTTATGAAGTTTCTTCAAATTATGAACGGATAAAATAAGTGATAATCAAATTTCAAAATATAATAATCCAATTTCGTTAGCACTCGAAAGATTTGATACTCCTATTGAGTCCTTTATTAACTTTTTGACTGTTAACCTTTGTAAATACAAACAACATTTGATCAGGAAAAATGTTAATACTAAAGGCTGATTTTCAGCGATCATTGCTTGGGAACTATACAACGTTATTAATAATTTATAGTTAGGTTTAATAACAGATACTCTTTTATTTGATATTTCTTATTCTTAATCTTTTCCTAAAGACCATTCTGTTATTAATGTGTTGTATTATTTGTAGGTCACGATCTATTTCAGCGACATTGTTGGCTTTACGGCAATGTCGGCAGAGAGCACACCGTTGCAGGTGGTAAACTTTTTGAATGATCTCTACACGGTGTTCGATCGCATCATACGTGGCTATGATGTGTATAAGGTGGAGACCATAGGCGATGCCTACATGGTGGTAAGTAGTCAACCATGAAGTTAACCCAACTTGAAAAAATCCAAACTAATTCTTATTCCCTTTTGTAGGTCTCTGGTTTGCCCATTAAGAACGGTGATCGTCATGCGGGCGAGATAGCTTCTATGGCGTTGGATTTGTTGCATGCGGTGAAACAACATCGTATTTCCCATCGTCCCAACGAGACATTGAAGCTACGGATTGGGATGCATACGGGTCCAGTGGTTGCGGGCGTTGTGGGTCTAACCATGCCCAGATATTGTCTGTTTGGGGACACGGTGAACACAGCCTCACGGATGGAGAGCAACGGGGAGGCACTCAAGATTCACATATCGAACAAGTGTAAACTGGCGCTAGATAAACTCGGCGGTGGCTATATCACGGAGAAGCGTGGCCTGGTCAGCATGAAGGGCAAGGGTGAGGTGGTCACGTGGTGGCTGACGGGGGCCAATGAGAATGCGATACAGAAGAAGCTTGTGGATATGATGGATATGCCACCGCCATTATTTAGTCGACCCCGCAAGAGTCCCAAATTGAATCCGGACTCGAGGCAACCCAGCTTACTGGCCATGCACAATTGTGGGTCTGGGTCAAGACGCCAGAGCAGTGTGCCACGTCCCACGGATGTGGAGTCCACATACAGTCTGCAGGGATCAATTTATCAGGTGGCACGCGAATCACCGCGATTGCCGGCCAAGCGGGAGAGGGAAAGAGAAAGAGAAAGGGAACGACCATCGCTAAATGGCTTGGGCGGACACTTTGTAGGCGGTACGCTGCTTGAGTCCGCCCATGCCTCGCTCAGCACGCTGAATCATTCCGATACAAATGAAACGAACTGTGATACTAACGATGCCGCCATTCTCGATGGCGAACTGGAACTAAATGGTGGCACTGCTCCCACTTTAGCTTCAGCTGCTGCGGCTGTGGCAGCTGCAAATGCTGCTGCTGGCCTTGTCCGTCAACCAAATGCTCTGCACAAACCGCTGGCGATGGTGCGACCTCATCGGATCATAAGTGCGGCACAGTTGCTGCCCTTGGATCAGGCAATGTGTGCGCCAGCAACTGCAGCGCCACATCATGTGGCAGAGTTGTTGTTGCGAGAGTCACGCTCCTTGGATCCGATGCCGTTGCAACAACTGCGCAAACGCCATGAACGTGTCAAGTTGCCGCCCTCGAAGCTGTCCAAAAATAACTCACGCTCCCTGGACACGGGCGTCTCGCTGATCAGCGGCAATCCCAATGGCGATGTGGCTGCTGATGATGATACAGATGAGCTGGGCGCCAATCCAGTGGATGCTAATGATGGCTATGATGATGAGGTGGGTCTCCTCATGCGTCACGACAATGGACAGCTGCCCACGCTGCGTTATTCGAGCAGCTTTGCGAATGCCCATCCCAGCATTGTACCAGCAGGCGTCAGCAGCAGGCGACGCACCAGCAATGTGTCCACCAGCAGTTGTGCCAAGCATTTGAACAACAATTGCAACGGGGGCATGAACATTGAAGAAGAAATGCAATCCCCACTACTGCAGCGTCAGGCATCCTTGACCACGCCACCCGAGGAGCTAATGGCACACTCCAAGCGATGGCACTCACTCGAGCACATGGATCCGGGCGTCACCGGACATGGTAATAGTGTAAGCTATGCCGCTGATATTGATGGCAGACACGATCAAGACGGTGGAGGAGGCGCCTTGGATTCCCATTCTGGCATCAACCAGCGTGCGCCAAAGAGCAGCAGTAAACTCGGCAATTGGGTGGCCAATTTCTTCAGAGGCAATGGCATGCGCAGTGGCAATGGCACCGAGTCCACGCTCCGTCGTGTGGGAATCCTGCCGAGCAGCGTTCAAGCCGTGCGCAGTGGATTCACCGATATGACATCGGCAACTGCGACGCGGGATCGTGAGAGTATTGTGTAGTTATTGGACGAGGATTAGCAACGATAGATAGTGAAGATAGAGAGAGGAGAGAAAAAGTTACTCAGGAACAGTGCGAGCTGGAAACGAAACGTCTAAGGATTCAAAAAACAAAACAAAAAGGAGAAAAATAATAATAATAATCACATACATCATTTATTGAATTTCTTGGCTTATTTCATTGTTGTGTGTTAATTGTCGTTTTGTGTCAATTTGTTGTGTGTCTGTGTTTGAACTCTCTATAAACAATAATTATATAAATATATATATATTCTATATATACACTATATACACATATATATATATATAATCATCTTAAACAATAACTAAATGCATATACACATTAGAGTAATTAAATAACAACAAAAAGAGAAAACGAACCGTCTAGTCACAAGGTCTTCAGACTAGTTATTGTTTTATATAAAATAAAAAATTATATTTAATAATATAAAATATGTATACATATATGCATAACTATTAAAGCATTATTTGTAACACACACACACACACTCACACACACACACCGCATACATATATTTAAATGCAGTATATAAACAAAAGCGAAATAAAACTATTGCAACTCTTGCTTTTCCACAAGGCGCAGCTAAAATGAAACAGAAATTTTGAAAAACTATTTTAATAAATTGAAACTATTTAAATTATATTTGCAAGCGGAAGAAACAACAAACAAATATATGAAAAGAAAAGCGAAAAGTATATTTATACATATTTTAAATGAGATCAATGTGTTTTTGCTAGTATGTAAATTAAGTGCGTGTGATTGTACGTAATTTTTAAGCCTAAACTAAAAATATATATTATACTATATAAATCCATATATTATATATATATATATGTATATCTTTATCCATATGTATATCTATGCATGTACGTGTATGTATAATTTTATTAGCTATTTTAAATAATAATGAAAAAAGAAACTATGTGAGTTGAATTGCCGAAAGCGCAATTGAGCTGTTTTTTAGCTGTATCTATGTATGTATGTATATTTTTAAAACTATGAAATTTGTTAAATTTGCCATATATAAATACAAACAAAAATAAAAACCAAACCCTTCTTATTGAAGAAATGTTTTGTATTTTGCGAAAATAACAAGAATCAGTTTCTTCGCTTAATGTTCTCCAACCTCAAGCAGACAGATCTTTCAATAAAGTGACTGAAAAATCGTTGGATTTCAAAAAGTCAACTCAAAAAAATATAATAAAAACGTTGAAAAATCGCAATAATAAGGAGTCTAAATTCTAAATTGCGCTAAGGTATGAAGAGGTCCGTAAGCGTTGTGGTTAAACCCAAGTTCAGGGATGGCCCTGGTTCAGTTGCAACGCTATTGAACAGTATGAAGAAAACTGATAGCAAATCGCTTGCTTGGCCGACATCCAAGGATAGGGCTAAACGATCTTACAGTTGGATGAGGAAAGCTAAGTTTTCGGATACCCCTTTAGCAGAGTCAGCAATATCCCATCTCAGGATGCACAAGGAAAGAGAACAAATATATAAAACTCAATTAAATAAATCCAAATTTTACTATTTTCTAAAGTACAACGAAAGTAAAGATAGTATGGCACATAAAAATCGGAGCAGGTCAATACTTAGTACCCCTTCGATCAACGGAAGTTCCGCTTGGAAATTGGGGAGACGTATCTCGAGTTATCACCACATTAAGCCAAATACTAGTGTTTATATGGTTCCACCACAACATTCGGTTCATCGTCATAGTCAGGCCCGCCCAACAGATATAAAAGACCTTATCTACAGAATGCTCCAAGATATATCCTTTCGTAAGGCGCCGGAAACTCGACGAAAAAGAGTAAAAAAATCCAAACCAGTTGAAAAAGATTCACATTTTTTGGACCTAGAATTTAAATCTAAAGAGAAATTTGTACGACAACGCCGAAGGAAAGTTAAAGGGTCGGAAATCATTAGTATCTCTATTCCAGATTCTTCGATTAGGAGCAAGAAGAAAAGACTAAATTGATTCAAAGCAGAAGAAAAAGAAAGAAACAGCCACCAACTTTAGATCTGTCGGTATTGAATCCAAAGGACATTAAAAAAGCAAAAAAATTCAAAAGTATAACAAACGTGGCTAAAAAAGAAAGAGAACCAGTAGATTCAAAAGAAATGCTTGAATATTTAAAAACTATTAGGAAATCACATGACAGCTCTGTAGATTATAAAAGAAGATCTCTCAGGCATAGAAGTATGTCCATCGACAGTTCAGCAGATCGTAGGAGATCAAAAAAGAAAAGCCAACTTATTCAAAAATACGATTTCGTAAATCGAGAAATCCTTAAATCCTTACAGGATCCCGAAATAATAGATGAATTCCTGAAAAATATTAAGAAATTGGCAACTAAGGAGTGTACGTTATTTCGAAAACGCTTTATGGAAAATGAAAAAGTCCGAAATTTAGAAAAACCATCCGATATTGACCAATATTTAGACGATTTAAACAAATTGGTAAGAAAAGCTCGATTGTCAATTCAAAAACGACAGCAAGATAAGAACTCTCTAGAAGAAGATGAAATATCTCGTGACTTAAAAAATATTGAGAAACTGTCTTTAAAAACTCGTACGATAAGTAAACGTCGAAAAATACTTGAAGAGAGTGAGGTACAGAGTCCAATAGAAGCTGACATTATATCTTATGATCCATCCGTCACAACGATAAGTTCCGACACAGTGTCTTGGGAAAAACCAACTAATGAAAAAAGTCAAAAAGAGGGCGCACGTATTTCAATCCGACAAAGTAAATATGACGAAACCTTGAAAGTGCAACCAAGACTGCGAATAGAACTAGCAGAATTTGATTCAGATTTAGAAGAAAACCTTCCATTTGTGCCTCCTATTTCTTATGAAGAAATGGCAAAACTTTCTCCAGAGGAATTTATGAAATTCTTTTCTGGTCTAAAAAAGGACGTTAAATCAATAGAGTTTCTAAAATCATCTCTTGCAAGTCTTAAAGCTGATCTCCCCTTGACTTACAATTATCGCGTGGATCAAATCAAGAGGTATTTATGTGACAGTGATATGCGGTTGTCCGATTTGGATAACATAAGCATGGATGATATTGACATAAGCGAGTTTTTGAATTATCCATATTCTGAAAAATATACCGAAGAGAGCATTGAACCAAAGTTGTCACCACGTGTACCAATTAGAAAAATTGCAACAACAAGAAAATTTAAAATGGACCAAAGGACAGATGAAGACGGTCATAAAGTTCCAAAGTTAAAAGAAAAGAAAGAACTTAACGACTTTAAAGTACAACCTTCTGATCTCCCAAAAAAACACACCTGTTGTATTTGTAATGCAATTAAGCTAAATAAGCCCATAAAGGATAATCCATTGATTATTAGGATGAAAAGCGAAATGAAGCGACTTGAACTGAAGGCATACATTAAAGAGCAACAGATATCCCAAACCAGGTTCGATAAGATCTCTAATAAAGCCCAATTTAATTTCGATAATTGTCGCGTTCTTGTTCCATGTCGAAGACCTCCCACTGTCTGTAATCAAATTTATCCAGCAAATGTCTTCTATAGAAATAAAGCTTAGCTGCATAGCTAAGAATTTGTATAGAATTTCGACATATGTTTTGGAGTTAAATGATTAAATGTAGTAATTGTATTTTCAATGGATTTAATTGTTTTATTTTGGTGTCTCTGTTTTGATATATAATTATATAAGAACTACAGTCAAATGATTTTAATATCAACTTGTTTACATACTAGTAATCTAATAATACTTTTTATTAGAGCTCCTGAACAATCGATAGTACTATTGACAAAGATTATTTTACACTTGCTTTTTTTCGCAATAATATTGATAGATTATCATTCTGATCTGATTAACAAATTAATATATAAATAATATAGAACATTATAGCAATTGCGAATGAAGCAGTAAAACCCTTAAAAATAGTACTATCAAAGGTTTTGCAGCTCAACTTTTTTGTATTCAAATTGTGGACTTATGCTGAAATAATTTTGACTAGATTTTGATTAGTGTACAATAAATAATCACAAAAAGGCCGCAATAAAGAGTTTCTAAATTGAAATGGGCAATTGATAGGAGTGCAAAGCATAAACTTAACCTAGTGACTAGTTTGTTGTATAAAGTAATACCTTAATTAAATATTTACATATTTTAAATAATTCATCTGTAAATAATTGAATAATAGAACCACTACTTGAGCTTTACTCGAATTTATAATTGAAGTGACTAAATTTAAGTTCAAACCGACTTGAATCTATCCTATTGGTGGTTTTATACGCGTACAGCTGATATATGTTTCTACCCGTAACACATACTATCCTTAGGTCAACTATTCTATATACAAGCTATTGGATCACTTCCTAAACTGCAGCCTCTTTTGACCTTGGTTTTCTTGCATCATCCATGACCTGATGCTTCTGAGTAGCTGCCTCATAATCGCTGCCACTTTCATCGGCAAACTGTATATCGTCCAGGTCAAGATACTCTTGCAGATCACTTGAGGACTTTTCTACAAGAGTTTCCTTTTCCACATATGAACCAGTCATAGATTGACTTGAATCCAAGCTGTCGCTCATTTTGGTCAGACTCTGATGCACTGCAGCAATCTCAGTTGCGTGTTTAGCAGCAACGTTTGGACGCAACGTGCTGGATCCCAAATCTGCGTTTAATTTTAATTGTTGCCTGGCTTGACGACGTTGCTTCCTGGACATATATGGCGTGGGCTGCTTGGTTGGAGTTTTTTGAGTCGTGCTGCTTTTTTGGTTTGTCTCGCAGGGAGATGTTGCCTTGGACTGCTGCTGGCTGTTGGGCAAGGAGCGCTCCTCGGAGCTAGGCGTGTTTTCGGCCGTTGTGCCCTTGCTGCCTGGGCACAAATAGTGTCCATACTTGGGCATTTGTATTTCCTCATACAGTGGATTTGTTTCCTCGGGCACTGAAGCTGGCTCGGGTGTTTTATCATCATCCTCCCGCTCTGGAGTCTCCTCAAAAGGCGGTATCCATATGCAATAAGCTGGATCCATACCCAAATAGGAGCCAGGAGCAGCACCTGCATTGATTACATTGTAATCATAGTAGTCCATCTCCAGTTCCTCCTGATTGCCTAACGAAAACTCGGAGCCAGGTCGTGTCATAAGCTTCTTACGGTTCTGTTGGTCCTTCGACTCCTTCGGATTGCTCGTTGTGCGTATGGTGGCCGTGCTGACCACGCTCGCTGCAGGTGAGTAGCATCCCTAAAAATTAAAGAAGATGATTTATAGGAACAGAGTTAACTTGACGTGAATTCCTACTCACGTTGGTTAGGGAAGCGCTTACACTACGCGATCCCATGCGACCTAGACACAGTGAACCAGAGCCGGAGTTTAAAGATTTCGCATCCCGCAGACTTTCGTCCAAACGGGAACTGAGCAGTTTCAAAGTAACTGCATCATAACGATCAGAGTATTTGCTCATGCGTTTGCTGTTCAGAGGTGGACTATTGCACAGGGAGCTCATGCCCGAGGAAATGATGGATTCGGAATCCTTAGCGCTGTCCTTGCAGCTGAGAGGCTCGATTGTCGTCGGTGAACCTCTGGACTTGGCCGTTTCATCAATACGCTGCAGCTCCAACTCAGCTTCGCCCGATGACGGCGATCCAACTGGACTAAGACTTTCGGCACCCGGCGATAGAGATGTCAAAGAGGCGTGTTCGTTGCGCAGAGTCATCATAGAAGTTGAGCTACCAAAACCGGGTGCATCCTCGCTAAAAGAACCAATGATTAAGACCGATTTATTATCATAAATTACACAGCACTTACCCCTTGACCATTTGTTCTCGTGAATCGACATCTTTGAACTCCGTCTCATGGGTTACATTTTCCACATCGGCGCTCTCACGTAATATGGAGTGTCGCAGTTGATGCTTCGGTCGCATTTTTACCAGATAAATCACCTCGGAGAGCAGTGTGGTAGTTGAAATAGCTCTTGATGGTGGGCCATGCAGTGAGCTAAGAGACTCCCGAGGCGTGTGCAGATGCGAGCCTTCATCCTGTCGACGTGCAACTGCCAGATGATACTTGCGATACCGCACCACGTACTGGGCACCTGTTGAGTGAGAGCATTTGAAAATATGAACACAATGCTGCCTCTGTGCGCACTGCGCAGGTCCATAATATGGCAATGACACTTGCTTTTTATGCTTGTCATCACTATAAGTCTACTGTTAACAAATTGAAAGTATCAGGCTATCATTATAAATGCACTCTCTGAGAGCTTTAATTTGTGACGTCACTTGGTGTCCATCTTAACATACAGCAACCTTTGTTACTTATGGTTGTGCAGCCCTGGCAAGCACTTAAACCTAACTGCCGCCATCTTTAAAGTTTACTTTTGTTGCTTATCGTTATTTAATTGCAATTTAAACAATTAAATTTGTAAAAGTGCATTTACTTAGCCAAATTACTTACCCAGTAGGGCGCTTATCAAGATTATTATGCTGGCAAATATCATGGCGCTGAGGTGAACTAAAGTAAAACGCATCCTTGAGAGCGGTTTCTTTTGCAAGCTCGTGCGAGTTTTCACAGATAAACGAGTCGCAGCCAGAATTGTGCTGCTATTGCTGATGCCTCTGGGACCTATATAAATAAAAAGCAAGAATATTACTATTTACATTTTTTTATCATAATTAAACTTACTTAGTTGCTTTACATTGGCCACAAAACCTCCAGTGCAGGATACAGCTTCGTATCCTGCGCTTGACGTTGCATTTCCGGTTATTTCGCCTGAAAAGAACTCCACTAAAAGTTGGGCTCCTGTGGACTCGACAGTCAACGGAACACCGATATGACTGGACTCTTCAGAGATGGTTCGCCTTATTCCGGCCCCTGTTGAGCCATCACCATTGAGCTCCACCAACAATGTGGAGGACAAGGAAGGACCATCGCGCACCTTTATATACTGTGTGCCACATGGCAGTCGAAGAAAGCTGAGTTGCATGGAAATTGTGTCCTCGCCGTCAACCTGGAAAATAAGTTGTTTAATTAATATATCAAAAGCACTAAAGCATTCTACATTTTTACCTGTATCAACCAAAAGGAGCGACCGGGACAGCTTTGCGTCTCTCCGGCTATAATGCGTTTTGGCTTGGACGAGCCTAAATGGACAATACAACCACAACGACAACCAGGTCCAATCTCCTGATTAACCTCAGTCACATTGGACTTGGTCAGCATATTGCCGCTTGTCTCATAAATACAGTCCCAGGTGTCCGCAATGCTTTTATTACATTTCTCCGTTTGCACAGAAGGTCCCTGAAATTTATTATAGAATAGGATAAAAGATGAGAGTTCACAAGGTAATATAATTCATTTGTGACATACAGTTTTCTATTCCCAAACCTACTTATTACTGATGTCCACATAAATCCACAATAATCCACTAATTTTATAATGAATATATTCTTTATTAATAAGCAGATTTAACTAAATTCAAAATAAATGTTGGAGTAATAATATACTCCCTCAAGCTTTAACTAATAGAACAGATTTATTTCAAACTCATCCTCTTCATCTAGGTCCTCAGCCTCGCCAGTTAGCCCAGATGTGGTGCCAATTGTTGTAATGCTCTGCGCAGACTTCGTGTCAATCATTTTGGCATCTTCGGGTTTGGTCAGTGGGAAAGGACCTGGTGCTGGAGCACTACCCTCACTGCTCTCTTTTCTCACAGAGACTGTACTGCTGGAGCCTTCGGGTTCTTCTAGGGGTTCTTCCTCCGCTTCCACAATGTCATCTTCTCGCGATGATGATACATATAATGTGGTGCCGAACTCGACATCAATTATGTTCGCCCTTTCACCCAGTTTTTCCATATCTCCCGCCTTGACTTCTCCCTTCCGCAGGCAATCTGGAAGCGTTAATTTAAGATCTGGCAATTTTTGTCGTACTTCTGTCTCGAATAGATCACAAACAGCTGGCCTGGGCTTGTGTGGCATAAAGCCCATTAGACCCGGTGTATACAGATCGGATGTGATAGTCCCGATGGTCTCTACGGAGGGAGTCCTTGGCAGCTCAGCCGAGTGGGAGCTGACAATGTTCATCAACTGGGTGAGGAGATCAATACGTGCCAGTTTATTCATTGACACTGCCTCCTCACGGACCTCTTTGATGACATGTGGCTCATCAACGTTGGCTGCTTCAAGTCTTTCCGGGAACAGTGTAATACCCTGTTGCGTTATGATGGCATCCCGGACAGTTGCCTTGATCTGCTGTATGATACCCCGGAGACGTACAATCTCTCCTTCATGTTGATCATGCACCGCCTCCAGATGCCTCTTCTCAAGCATAACATTCTCAAGTCTTCGGCACAGAGATCGTACTTTTCCAACTGCATCCTTGTTCTTTTCATCTACATTCAGATCGGCTTCCTGTTGTTCCTCAAATGCCCGTTTGTATTGCAGAGCCCCCACATACTTGCACTTCAGAGTCTCATAGTTATGTGTAAGGCCCTCAATAATCTTGATTTTGTTGATCGAATTGCGTACCAATTCATTTTTAATTTGATCCAAAGCACTGTACTGTTCTTTGATTTCCTTGTGCTTCTCCTGTTGGTTGTTGTACTGTTGTTGTATCTTGATTTGGGACATTACCAATAGATCAATCTCCTTCTGCAGTGCAATGTTCTCTCGGATCAATCGTCGGGTATATCCAGCATTACGAATCTCACTGGAGCGTGTAAAGTCCTCTGAGACCTGCAGTAGCTTTGCTTCCACCTCCTTCTTTAACGCATCCTTTTCCACAACGGCTGCCTGTTCCATATTGTAGAGTGCCTCCTTGTGATACTTTTCCTTCTCCTTCATTTCCGATTCCTGGTCATCAAATTTTGCCAGAAGTACGTCACGTTGAATGCGAAACTCATCCAAAGAGTTGAGTTTTCCATTAAGCAGCTTAATCTCCGATGTCAACTGGTCATGCATTGCCTTATACTTCCCCTCCAAGTCGGAAATCTTCTCTTGAGCCGCACGATTCTCCTCGTTGCGCACCTTGGATACTTCCACCAGGCGTTCCTCCAATTCGGTTATTGAATTGTTGCGCTCGGCTAGTGTGCGCTCCAAGTGGGCGGCGACATCGGTCCGATCATGGTCTATATCTTGCAATTTAGCAGTCATCACAACATTCGCCTCATCGATGCTCGCCAAGTGGGCCCGTAAGCGGGCCAACTTCTGATTCAAATCCGTAATCTGCAGCTCATAGAACGTCCGATCCACTTGGGTTACTTTATTCAGTTCCTTATCCTTTGCCTTTCCCTTTGATGACTTCCGTTTCGGTGGCATTGTGTTGGCGAATTTCTTACAACTATACTCTTAATTCGAATGTATAATAATTTTGTATAACAATAAATTCAAATGTATTTAGTTAATGACATTCTAAGGAATTTCGTTACTAACAGTGCTTGATTCCTAAATATTCCATGAAACAAAAATCAAGCAAACTGTTACCAAGGCAATAAACATTGAACTGAAGCTTACATAAGCTTGCACAACAGCTGGAGTTGCCGTTAAAAGCTTTATTAGGTATGCGAAAATATTTAAATATAGAAAGAATTTCATATCTTCAAAGTCCTAAAAGTAAATACTGAAAGTACACCGCAATATCACTTAAGCTTCATTCTTAGAGTGCTTTACAAATTTCTAACATTTTCCTAGCTTTAGGTAACACAAAGCAAATATAAGTGGAAAGCTCTCTAACTAGTTTTCACAATTGTTCTCAGCAACAGTGAGAAACAAAAGTGCTGCACTCGCTTAATTTTCCTGTCGGAAGTTTCCCGATAATGAAGTGGAGCTTCCTAAGAATAAAAGGAGACAAAACACAAAGCTCGACGGGGGCACTCCATTGTGATAATCCAGGAAATGTAATTGCAGGTGCATGTGGAACATATTTACTCATATCTTAACAACAAAAAACTTGTTGATGGCATGACGTGCAGTTAATTCTTTGCTTAGATATGAAGATAAACTCTGTCACGCTCAAACTGACCTGTTCTTCTTGATTTTTTCTTTCTATATTTATTACACACATATAAACATACATATGTATATAGGAAAATCATGTTCATGTATATGGAAAATTTTGTTTGATCTTCGACATTGTATACCAAACTAAAAGGGATGTGATTTTATATGATTTTTGTTTAAATGTATGTACATATATACATATGATAATATATTCATAAATGTCGATTTATATTTATTCTGTACGAGTACTCCCAGATTTTTAATTATTTAGTTTTTTTAATTATATGCAAAACGTGTTCTTTCATTTTCTAAATATCTGTACTAAATGCTTTTATTGAAACATAAGAATGTACATTTGTTATCCCCTTCTTATTTTATTTTATTTGTTCTTTAAATTGTTATACAAAAAAAGTGTTCTTTTCTTGTTACTTTTGTTTAGATACTTTCATATTTACAAATGTCTTATTTAACTTGAACTTTAAAATTCATACAAAACTAAATATGATCTATCTGCATTTGAGCATATGTATATGTATACAAATATACATTAAACTTGCTGAATAGTTAACTCACTTCATTGCAATAGTTTCGGGCGCCAATCACAAAACATGGAAGTAACTGTATAAAACTTGGAAAGGGTGGCAACATTGTAAATTTGCCACACAATCTGGAACAAGTGTCGCATTGTTGTAACAATCTGCCAGACACCCGAGACAACAAACATGGCCGCCAGCAATGGCCTATACCCCTTCCCTTTCACCATCACACTTCTATCAAGCTGCCTGCCCCCCCATTGTATTTTTTTATTGTCGGCACTACAGTGAGATATGGGGATACTATGTGCCCCTAGTTGTTGATACGAATAGTGTATAAAATGAAAAAGGGAGAGAGCAAAAGTAAAACATGAACTCAAATGTTAACCCGCCTAAGCTACACACACACGGACAGATGTCTGTGGGCATGTGTGAGTGTGTGTTGGTGTGAATAAGTTGTGTGAGCACAATTTATTGAGAGGGGAGTAGAGAAAGAGTCAAAAGTAAAAGTTGCCAGCGAAAGTTCTGCACGTAGCCAAAATTAGGATAGTACATTACACACTTATATAGAAAGTGACTAGGAAAACTTTGAGATTTATAGAAAAATACACATAAAAGCTCGAAGGACGAGGCGCCGACTATTAAGTACCCGGTACTTGATTCATATCTTTATTTATTGGAGTATAGGAGCTATTGCCTACATTAAGGCGCTGATCTCATCTTAACTTCCGTTACGTTTATCCAATTTTATGCGACTACTAATAAAAAGAAAATGATTAGATTCACTTCGAAATAAAGCTTTCTAACTGTGGGTGTGCTCGATTTTCTCCGATTTTCGACAGAGCCTGTTTCTGGCCTAATTTATTTAAGTCCACTTATGACACTATGAAAGTTTTTAGCGCATTAATACCAAGATTTTCGGGATTAAAAGTAGGCAGGGCATAAAGAAAATCTGTGTGAATTGCTTGCTCTAGCTCTTATAATCTTTGACAGAGGAGGAATATGGTGATGTTCAAGAATATACGTACAATTGTACAGGTTAAGAAACGCTTCCCTCTCTTACATTCATTGACACGAATACAAAATATACTCTGATACTCTACGAGTACCGGGTATAAGAAAACTTAAACGTAATAAATACCTCGCAGAATTTGGCACCATAACGAGGCGGCGGTGAATCACAGAATCGATAGCGATTGCGCGTTCCTCCCAAACAATTCGTTGAGCATGGTGTCCACTCGCTCCAGGTGCCCCATCCACCAGTGTCGGAATCTACGAAAGTGGTTAAGAAGATTAAGCAGCAATAGAGATTAGAGTAGGTATTTTTTTTGGCTTCACTTACCACTGACGGGCAAGGTGGGCACACAGTCCATACGCACATCCGCAACGGCACCGGAAATAGCCTGGCTTACATACACAAAGCAGTACTCCACATATTTCTCGGAAAAGAGTTCGCAGCTAAAGTACAGTGAGTGCTGGCTCTTGACGACCCGCTGCTCGGCAACGTAATGAAGCGAGGTAGGCGGCTTAAGAGATGCGACATCAGCACGTAACTTGGCATAGAGACGCACTCGATCTCCCTGCTCCAAAATGCAACCTGGATACTCATAGAGGACTCCCACACCAGAATGTGGATCGCAGGGAAAGATACTCCTTGCGTAGACATTGAACACAAACTCATCGCTCCAGTCAACACTAATCATACGCCGAGTGGTGGGGACATTAAGAGATGTTACCATGGGACGTAGCTGGACGGCATAATTGCCCGCCAAACCGAACAGTTCACAACCCAATCGAAGCGTCTTAAGCTTGGGAAATCCATGAATTTGCTCCGCAAAGAGCACACTCGACTTGGACACATTGCCGAGACTGTGAGCACAACTCCGATCCTTGCCACAGTAGACCAACTCCAGCCAAAACTCTGGTAAGGAAGGTTGCTCTCCATGCAACGCACGCTCGCAGTTAACCTCGGGAAAGCGTAGGGTGACATTCACAGATGTCTTGGGATAAGTACGCAGAGTCACAGGACTCACAATCATCTCTGCACTAGGCCATCGCACATCCAGAGTCTGTAGCAATCTCTCGTCCTGCGATGGCATTAATGTTGTGGTTGTAAGAGATCCTCCTGTCTCAGGATGAGGATCATTGTGATCGAGTGTTGTGGTCTTAAGATTCCGCACCACCTGCATCTCGTAAAGACCGCCACGAACAAAGGTCTGACAAGGCACAGTGACCTGGGTGACATTCTGTCGTGGATCCGGAAAGAGGGGAATATTCTGGACAATCTCCTTGCGCCTGCGTTGTAGCACCACCTGGTGACTGGTAGAAGTCCTGTTGCTTCCCTCTGTTCCCTCTCCAGCAGCTGCAGCCTCATTAATGATTTTGCTAATGACTAAAGTGCTCATTATGGTGTTCACTCGGCCCTCCGTTGTTGAGCCCACGCCTGGGCTGTCAGTGCTCAAGTGGGCGTTGCTGGGACTCTGATTTTCATTCTGTCGTTCTGTTGTTTCGATGTTCGCATTGCCATTTCCCTTTAAAATTTGTGCATCGTCCTCACTGAATTGTATCTGCACATGCAGGTCGCCGCTGAGGGCTGTGAATGTGCTTGGGGACATGAGGCGACCTCTTCGAACCGCCAGAACGTGACCTTTTGTTGAAATTGAGCCAAGTCGGAGTCACACAATGAACAAAACGAACAAATTAATCACCACATGTAAAGAAGAGAGATAAGAATTATGCACAAGCCTTTGTAATTTATTTCTTATTGTCTGACAGCGGGAGTTACGGTGTCACGCCTCCCAATACCATCTCCCTATTCATCTCACGCCTCCTCTCTTGTGTTTAAGTGCCCACAGTTGGCATAGGCAATTCGCATACGACTGTCAGAACGAATGATGAATGTTCTAACATTCCTAATCTCATTCTAATGGCCGCCATTCGCCACGAACAAACAGAGCTTAAACGATTGTTCTCTAATAGTGTCATCCTAAGGTAAAGTATTATCTCTAACTGATTGTTTGACAAATTTACGAATAATCACAATTTGATAGGTAGAAGAGGAATTCTGTAATAGATTATTTTCTAATAGTGTCATTTGAAAGGGTAAAATATCATCCCTGATTTCGTTTTGATTGACAAATTGATATTTACTTACGAATAACGACAATCTCATAGATAGAAGAGGGTGATTCTAAACGATTGTTTTCTTACAATGTCATCTTTGATATAAATATCATCTGTAACTGATGATGATTTTGACTGATTGACAACCTGCTATTCACTCAGAAATTATGACAACCTAATAGAAATAGGTGACATTTTAATGGAAGTCATTCGCCTGGAGCTGTCGCACAGTAATTGAGTATTCTGTGAGGTTGTCTTTCTTACAGGGAACAGCATCCCTAAAAAGCTGTATTTTTCTGTGAATGAAAAATAATGTCAATGGAAACTCTGCCATCTGAAACAATGTTAATAAAATAACTGATAACTCTTCGAGTAAAGACACAAGTGTTACATATCTAATAAAGATAACATTAGGCTAAGTAAGAGCATTAATTGAATTGACTTTTGATTGATAAAATGTAACTTGGATCTCCTTTCTCTGAGGGGTTGCTGGTATCCCTTACCATCTATCCCCTCTTATTACAATTTTACTTTTAACATAGCTTCAAGGGTGACACTTTAAATAAAAACTCAACTTTCTATATAGAAACATTCACAACTCTATTGTATGTATAATACACAAAAGTTAAATTCATTGCTTAACTTCACAAATATTACTCTCTTTATCAGTCTCTGGTTATATGGGTTAAATAGCTAGAATAAAAGTCCTTGTAATTGGCATAACCTGTCGGAGTACAAAGACCTATTCTTGACAACGTTGGGCTTATGATAGATACTTTGAAAGGAAAGAAAAAAGAAATGGAGGAAAAACAGCTCGCAAATTGGAGATTCAGACTTTCGTTCCATTTACATCGCACATTGCACCGGGGGGACTGTCACTCACTTGTGGAGCAGCATAGAAGGAACATTATTGATGATATCATAATCTTCCACTTGACTACTGATTTCAGGCCTGATGCTGACGTGCCAACTGTCTTCTTCCGCTTTCGATTCGTTGGCATTTTCCTTCTTGTTCGCTTCCTCCAAGCCAATGTCGACATCGTCGTCATCGTCATCTCTGTAGTAGTCACTGTGGATGGTGTATGGCTTATGGTGTGTGGTGTATGGTGTCTGGGGCAAGACGAATTGAGCCGTTATTGTTGCGGCAAGTTGAGCGCCTTACCATACACCCAACCAATGTGGGTGTGGCAAGGGGTCGCTCAACCGAGCAGCGTTTGCAATTCACTTCTGTTATTTATTTGTACTGTGTTCTTGGCGGTCGGAACGGTTTCAGATGCTCCATTAGAAATTAATGTCAATGCCTTTTGCCTCAACATTTCTGAAAAGACAAGAAAAGAAAATAACAAAAAGTAAGAAATCGTTAAAACAAATTGAACAATAACTTGTCCGAGTCGAGATGTTGTACTAAATTATGATCCGACAAAAGGTTATAAATTGTCTGATATTAATTCAATTTCTATGAAAATGATTAAAATTCAAGGACCAGCCATGAAGGGCTATTTAATATCCCTTAAGTACACTTTAGACTCCCTAAAATAGTAATGAAATACGAGTTTGTTGTTTATTATTAAAGAATCTCATATATATTATGGTTCCTCTCGTTCATTTTTCTGTTTAACGACCTGTTTAAGCTTTCATTTATCTTTCATTTCACGAATTTTATAAAATAAATATTTTCTTGGCGGTTTCTTGTTTATATTTATCAAAACTGTAATGAATGTTCCATTAATTGAAATCGCCTGAAAAATTTCAAATTTAATTCGTCGAAATATGTATAATATAAATTGAAGACTTCCAAAAATTAAAGCCCATGCGAATTGGTTTTAATAGCAAATCATTTAATATGTGTACATAATGTTGGACAAGGCATAACACACAAAAATAAATTCATATATTTGGAAGTAGATTTTTCAAAATGTTGCCCATTTGTTGCCCACCACAGGCCTTTGGAGTTTATCGGAACCACCCAGTTTTAGGAGGTTTATTTGTTATTAGTGAAATCCGACTGTCATTTAGCTGTGTCCGGTCATTAATTACTATTGCGTGTGTCTGTTCATTATGTCAGCTGTTCAGTGGATCTTTCAGTTGGTCTAATTTGGTTTTGCTAACCACCTAATGGGAGTTGGTCCAGAAAAACCACACGTGCCACAACAGGGTGATATTTCATTCAAAGAGGGATGAAACGACCAGTTAAATGTTGAAACACATTGAAAACATTCAAAATGAAAGATACTTAAATATTCTATGCTCAATCGAAATGCCAGTGTTCACTAAAACAAGGAAAAATATTTGTAAAAGCTGAGGTAGAAAAGTTTTCATAGTTTATAGTAATTTATAATTCATAATCATAAATAAATTATATCTCGATTGGTTTTATTATCATACGTAGCCACGCGTAGCTTTTGTTTCAATACCGCTCAAAAGATAAGTTTGTCGGAAATCTAATAAATATATAGAATAAATTATCAAAAACAGTACAAGTTATTGAAATGTCAGTTTGTAGTAAACAGTTTTTCCACACTCCCACTAAAAGTAATTCCATTGCAGACTATTTAAACCAATTAGAAGCTATCAATATGAAATCTCATGGTAAATGTGTTTGGTCACACTGAAAAGGGGGCACAACATGCTAAATGACCAACTGAAGCTAGTAAATTTACAATCAATTGCACATTTTACACTACCAATCATCCAATCTTTCTCTCCTTCTTCTTTTCTCTGTCTCTATCTCAGCACCAGCATCATCATAAATATTGATGAAACACAGAGAGAGGCAAGGACAGCCAGTGCGTAAATCTGCCTTTAATGTGCCACATGGGGGTCCCCCGAAAACTATTAACAGCACCATGCGACAGATCCTGCTCGACCTCCCAATACCCGATGGCCTGCATCCTTATACCAAACGGATGGGGACAGGCACAGACTTGTCGCAGCGTGGAAAATCAAAGCAATTGCGACTGCAAATTGCGAATGGTGTTCAAAGAGAGAGGCTCGTGTTGTGTTGTGTTGCTGCGAGGGCAGTTTGATAGGCAAAATGTCAATGGCCCCGTGCATGACCAGTTGGCGTGTGGCATGGACTCGTATTTCCGCCCTTGTCCTTACTTGATTATACATTTTGCCTCAACTTTTTCATGCCATGCACATTTTATGGACTTTTACTTTGTATGTGTATGTATGTATGTTTGTGTGTGCTTGCGGGGGGTTGGAATTTCCCCGAGTGCTGAAATGCGAAAAAAAGGAAAGAAGGGAAGAATGGAAAAGGAAATGCATACAAAATATAAGGGAAATGCTCGTTTCGAATACTCGTATTCAAACATTTATACGCTCTGTTTACCTCTAATCAGTAGATAAGCATAAGCACAGTGTATAGAAGAATTATATTTACAAGCCCACATACGGTATCCCCTTTCATTTTCCAGCACAAAATGTAAATAAATTTCCAAAATGCTTACAGCCTTAATGGATTTTAAAGTGTTATTATGTCATCAATGGGCTTATGTGTGGTTATTATATACTTAATTTATACATAACCGCAAAATTAAATATATTTTGGCAGAGTCTGGGTAAACAGTATTGTGGAATGCATGAAAGGAAATTATTACTCCATAAATTAAGAAAGATTAAATAACGTTGAACGTTGCATACATATATAATTTATGCTTTGTGATTGTGATAACAACCTTAAAATTAAATATATTTTGAGTTTTAGTTTCAAAATTGTATGCAAAGGGTTGCTCATCGCATTTAAAATGGTGTATTCAACAAGGTATTAAAATCTGTGTTAATAATGAAGGATCTTTTCACGTCAGTATTACCTCAACATTTAAAATGATTTATTCAACAAAAAGCACTTCGAAAAGATGCCTTAATTTTCCGTGTGAATATAACCTCAAAATGTTTAACGTCCGACATTTGTGTTTCATAAAATTGAATAAATATTTTATTTAAAGCGGAAGTTCTTTTAAAACAAAAGAAAATTTAAGTCTGACCACACTTAAGAGTCACTTAAAGTTGAAAAGCAAATTGAAACTTCAGAGACTTACAGAATTTTATTGTTTGGTTATTTACGAAGTAGTTGGACTCGCATTTCATACATACTTGGATTAATATTCTACTATAAAGCCACATTTATTGTTTAAGCTTACATCAAAGAAAAGTTGAGCTCTATGCTGAAATGTTTCATTCTATTTCTGTTTGTTTTATGTTGCCTTTAACCACATTCACGAGCAGTGAGTAAGTCCAAAGAGACGGCAATGACAGCTGCAGCTGAAGGAACGAGGACAAGTACTGCTTTTTCCATGACTGCACTTGACCCAAACCCCAAAAATATCAAGTTAACTGACAGGGGTAGATATATAAAGTATACGCGCTGTTGCTTTGACTGGCAAAAGTTATTTCTTAAATGTGAATGGAGATTACTTGAGGGATTGGCAAATTGTCTTCACTTTATATCTGGTCATAACCGTGACAATGACCCGTAGTCTGTTATGCAATTTATAGTTTTCCCCTCGCCAGACCAATTAATTAAAATTTCACAGTTGCTTTAAAATTGCATGTGGCAATCGTGGAAATTGACGTGCATCCACTCGTGATGCGACATGCAAGCGACAAGCGAGTGCCACACAAATTATCGGCAAATTATGTGACAGACGTGCAACGTTTTTCCCGGGATTTTCCACAACAACAAACATGACAGCGTTGGCGTACAGCATTCCCAGAGAAATGGGAGATGAGGAACACGGTGCGGATGAGGATGAGGATGAGGACACATGAACTGCAATGAGAAAGAGAGAGTGCTAAGCACTTCCGCTGCTTAGTTAAAGCAACTGAACACACACATTACTCCCTTATCAAAACTGAGTATAGTCTGAAGGAATATTAAAATAGCTACCACGCCCACAACGCCTACAACACTCACTAGTCCAGTGGTTGAGCTTATTCCTAGTGCTCTCCATTCTATGTAGCTGTCGTCATATCACGGCGCCAGGTGAGCTGCCTGTCGCCTCCACTTTCCCCACTTCGAGTTTCATTTAAAAAACTCAGACAGCCGACAGGGGGGGAAGTACATACTTATAAATAAAAGAAGCAAGAGGAGAAAGCAACAACTCGTATATGCACATATACATATTCCCACAATACTATATATACAATGTTTTCTATGCACATATGGCCAGACAGCCAGGGGCAAATGCTTGGATTGCATGCAAGCGAATGCTGAAAGGATCCCGACCCCACAATTGAGAGGGAGTCGATTGGGGGATTGGGGTAAGGTGTGTTAGCTCCTCAGGCTAACTCTGGCTCAAGCTTTATGAGTTTTGCCGCTCGACTACTCAATATTTGACTAGCTTCAGCGTTAGGCATATCAGCATCTTGTAAGCAGATTCAACAATGAGCACAGTTCAGTGGCGTAGGCCAGAGGGGGGTTTTATACTTGTTAGTAAACTAGTTAGGAGTTTTGTATCAAACATTTATTAGACAGCTTTTACCTAGTTATAGAAGTTCTTCGAGTTGGACAAGTTTAACGTTTGCTTCAAGTAAGATTGAAAAACTACAATTTCCATATGCACTTTGAAATTCATTTAAATTTCCTAAGTCATAAACATTTCAAGAAAACTGATTTATAATTTGAGACTAGCATTGTAATTCAGTTTGTTTTAAAAATCGAAAGAGAAATTGGTCAACTTTTAATATTAAATTATGGAACAATGTAAAAAATATGAGAATTATAAAAAGACTTTTACTTTGATTTTTTATGCGAGATTTGCAACAATATAAATTTCAACTCGTTTTAAGTTGGTAAAATTTTGATATTAAGCTATAGAGTGTTGTATGAAATAATATTTCTTATATTATTAGACTTGTCTCATTTTACTTTGGCCGCCTTGTTAAAGCATCTGAACAAAGCCAGTATATATGCAGTATAATATTAACAATAATTTTATAATAGAACGGAAAAAGGTAAAATTTTTATATTTTCGATTTGAATGAGAACAGAATATGTTTAGCTTAATATACATATTTACGTGTTGAAAGAGAATCTAATATGTTTAATTCAGCTTTGCAAACTTATGAAAGTATTACAGATTGTTATAATTTGTTCAATATTTTATTTAGCTCTCTCGCACCCTCTTGCAAACCCCCTTTTTGGTTTGGCATACGCCACTGCTTCAATTTCAATTGACGAAGCTTCGAAGCGAACACTAGAACAAGATGAGCCATAAACTAAGACAGCACAGACATCAACAATTTATCACATTACACACAACCGCACACACATATATACATATATACATATATACATGTGTGTTAACATGTTCATGGTCTTATTGTGGTTGTTGTTGTAGATGTTCTTTGGATCCTGCAACACTTGACTGTGCAGTGAAGTCGCTTTGCCATGTTGTCAATTTATATTAAACAAAATTCTGTGGTTGTTGTGTTCGTAATCAGAAGGCTTTTGACTTGATAGACAAGAATTTCACTACTAAGGCTTCCTTTAAGCATTAATTAATTGATTGAAAGAGATGCAAACAATTTGATAATAAAGCATTTACAATGCTTTCAAACGCATATTATGAATTATTACCACAAAGTATTATTGCACACACACAGAGGCAAACTTACCACTAAGTAAATTGAAATCGATTTTTGAAACCGCAGATAAAAAACTTTCCATTTTGGCGTGAATATTATTGAATTGTGGGTCATTTGTGGAGGGATGAAACCACACAAAAATCTAGGCCAAACTGAAATCACGATATGGAAACCACGCGAAAAAAAAATAAAACCAAAATAACAACAACAACATAATCATAGATTCATATTTGTCTTAGGATATGAATCCTGTCAAGCGACGCCACAGACCCCATGGCCATGCGTGTTTTGAGTGGTTGGGTAGTTTGGTGTTTGGATGGTGGTGTAGCCACATCTCATTTGGTGATTGTTATGCTCGATTTGCTATACATATTTATTTAGATTTATGCTGGGCTGTAGTCCGACTTCATTAGATGTCATTGACATCCAAACAGCTGGATGTATTCCCCAATTTCTCCTTTCATTCTTTTTTTTTTTTTTTTTGCTGAATAATCAATTTTTAAGGCCGGCTTTGCGGCGCCACTGAATTGATTTCTATTAACCGGAGACGCCGGAGAGTTGACAGGCAGAAAGACAGACAGACAGACAACAAAAATAAACAATTTAAATTTATTATGCTGCATTATGTTGAAATTTTGATTTTAATTTGAAGCTTAACTGACAGCTGACAATACCCTAGTAAATTACTAATATTAAGAGGAATCGATTGTTTCCGTGGTGATTCTTTGATATACATATACGAGTATATTTTAACTGATTTAACTGAAGTGCTATGTGAGATAAGTATTAGTTTCAATTCGAATTTTGTCATTTTAAATCCAGCCTGCTCCAATAAGTATGCTATATAATTTTGTAGAAAAAATTAAGACGAATATTCAATACAGAAAAGAACTAATAGAAAAAAACCAGAGTAAACATTGATATATTTAGAGTATTCAACAGGAATAGAAAACTTGAGCCATACTTTTCCCCGTTTGTACTCAATTGAAAAGTCAACAATCGGTATAAATGACAATAATGTCGAAACTTCGACATAGAAAAGCCTCTTTTACTTTAATCAACAACTAAAAGCGCGAATAAATTATGAAAATATAATATATGTAAAAGTATTTTTAGCATGTGTACAGTGCTTACCAAAAGCTCTTGAACAAGTATCCAATTAATTAAATGAAGCTGGTAAATGAGTTTCAATATCGTGTTTTTCATATTCATAATTTGTGTAAACTCATGAATAAAATTATAAGATATTTTGAACGCAAAAATGTAATCAGCAAAAGGATCATTAAATTTTTCTATTGGTTGAGGACCAAGGTCCGAGTTCTTGGAATCTACACACTGTCGTCAGCTGGCTGTAAAATTTGGTTGGCGGCTAAATCTAATTTGAATACGCGCAGAAATGTGCATCCCCTCTTCACCCTCTAAGATGACAGAAGCGACTGCCGACAGACACATCATAGACGGCACCTCCTTATCGGTGCCACACTTTAGAGACAGGAATGCTGCCTTCTCCTTCCCACCTTCGCAATGAGGCAACTCATAAATAAGACGAAGGCACGGGGAAAAGAAACATTGAAGTGAGATTGAGACTAAGGTGAACCAGGAAGCAACAAACCTCTCAACACCTGACATGGGGAAGCAGCATTAACTTGAGGAAGAAGGAAAGGAGAAGGGAGTACAGTGCCTGCGATTTATGTGTGTGCCGTCGACTGGCACCAGAAGTAAATTAAATTTTTGTATCTTTTGTAATGAAATATTTTATTGAATTTTATTGCTGTCGAATTTATAGCACACATGTAAATTGGATTTTGAGTTCGAAAGAATTTCCTGTAAGCGGATGCGGCACTTCACCTTAATTTTATAACCTATTGTCCTGGAAATTACAGGACTTGATTTCCCCACAAGTGGGCACTCATATGAGATGCTTCCGTTCTACTATCCGGTAATTTCATAGAACAATTTTCTTTGTAAAAGAATGAAACAAGAATGGTATGTGTTCTAAAGATTACACCAGGGTTTATAAAATGGCATATAATTTGTACAGCGAGCTGTGGATTTCCTAGATTCTACAGACAATACCTCAATTTAATCACAAGTTCAGGGTTTCTTACAAGTTTCTAATATTGTAAAGTAGATTTGTAAATTGGAAGGAGGAGATTTCCTTTATGAAACACAATGATCATGAAAGTGGAAGATATTTAAGATATATGTCCTTAGCTTTTTCCTCTTGCAACTCATCCGCTATCTTAAGTCAATTTCCTTGACTTCTTTGCCACTTAGATTCCCTTATAGATAAGAGTTTAGGAACTTTCTTTTGTTAACGCCACGTCAAATTCAAAAGTACATTTCTTTGTATTCTGTTTAGGTCAGAATGCTTCCGTTAAATTGTTGTCTTGTAAATAACATTTCTATTTCCGTTACTCACACAGGTAAATAGTAAGGTAAATGCCATTTCCAGTAAAAATCCCTTAAGTCAATTGCTTTGATATCTGTCAGGGGAAATAGACTTTTAGTAGTTGTGTTGTAGCCACAAAAATACAAATAAATGTCAAATGCTTTCAGCATAATGTTAAAAGTTTTACTCCAACTGAGAATAAACTAAAAACTTATGCAATTAAGAACACTGCAAGTTTTTCAAGTGGAAATGAAAGCGCCTGGAAACGCATCAAGCAAAATTGAATGACTCTTGGAAAGCGAACTAAAAGCGACAACTTATTTTAACTAAATTAGAAATTATTATATGGACCAAGAAAATTACACAACAAGTATACGAGTCCAAGGATTACATTTAAATGTTGGATCGCTAAAGTGGACCTCAACTAAAGTAAACAGTGCGTAAATTTTGCCATTAGTTAGAGTTTAAGTTTAAATTACAATTAAATGAAATACACAGTGAAGCCTTTTAAAGCAACGTCCCTTTCAGTGCTCGGACTCTGTTATACGATACGTCTGACAAAGTGAAAGCCTTTATAGTAGAGAAAATACTGAAGCCCTGCAAGACAATGTAATTTGTTGGCTAAACCAATTACTAATCCAAGGATACTTATTAAGCCAACGATGTGGGGTATATGCATTTGCATTGAAGATGATAAAAACATTGTTAACGATTTGTATGTAACTTGGTAATTTTATAATTTAATTTTATATATGTAAAACAAAAAATCCTGTGTCAAATATCCGATTTACGAATGAAAAGTTAAAGATTTCAAACAATCAATGAGCGTTAAAAGAAAGAACTAAAATGATGGCTTAATATTCCTTCTACAAAATGTTAATACCCACAGAAAGCTTAGTACATTCCCATTAATTATAATCTTTTGCGAAAGGCTCATGTTCCTTATCCATCCACATTTCATAAGGAGACAGCTCCTAAGCTGAAATATCCATAGAATTTGTACTAAATGAAGACTTTACCAACTCCAACAATTTGTTGGCTTTGTTCGGACGCGGCAATAACTATTTGCAAATTAAATTAAAGAAAAGCAAACTAAAACTTTTACACTTTGTGTTATGCAAACTTTGCAAGATGACAAGCGAAGGTTAAACTTTAAATACATCTACTGTCAGTGTGGTAAAATACAACATTTTTTTAATCTCTTCCTCCTAGTATGACCTCTCCTATATAGCCTGCATGTGTCCCTTGCTAACTTGGCAACCTGAGAAAGAATTTTCTGCACTTTTTAATAGTTTTTCATTTGGAAAACCACTAAAAGTTTGGTGTGCTTCTGTTTTAAATACTTTCACCGTTCGTTGGGTTTTCATCACCCATCAAAAAGAATGTTGTAACATTTTATGAGTGTTAAACGTAGAATATGCGTATTTTCACTTTTTACATGCGTTTTTTGTCGGAAGCGTTTTAAATATGAGCATATAATATCCATTTTACTTATTGCTATGTTTCTGTCCATCTCACAACCCCATTTGGCTGTCTATCGCATGTCAGTAATTCATTATTTTACTACCTCACGATGTGTGTGCAGTTTGTGGCTTTCTTCGCCAGTTTCAGTCCATTTTTGGCCAACCCCAACTAAGGTCAGCTGTGCAGTTTCAATCGAGGAAACCAACAGACCAAAATTGTATTTTTCTTTCTCTAACAAATTATTTGGTTTCCCTTTGTCCGTTTTGTCGATTAGACTGTCTGGCCTCCTGTTCAGGTCTGTAATATGCTATATCACGTAGGTGTTAATTATCTTCAGATATTGCAGAGCAACTTATATACATATGTTATTAGAGTCTGAGTGATAGAGTGAATAATAATAACATTCACTATATATATGTATAAAGTAAGCTCTACTGTAAGACTATTAGGTCTTTCGACAATTTACTTAAACAGAGCTTTATTTTTGAATATTTTCAATTGATTATCCCATACCTGTTCACCAGTTAAAAAACACCCCAAATTGCATGTGATTTTAAAGACACCACCAATAAACAACAACAGCAGCGAAAAATTAGACACCTTTCTCTCTCTCACACAAAGAAACTCTCTTTTGTACCAGGCATACCGTTAATAAGGATCGCTTACCTGTCCCAAAAAGCCGTATCATAAGTTTTTCAATAGTTAGTGGATCCCTAAAAAGTTAGTTGAAATCTTAAGTGTTATTTGTAGAAGACACTTGACTGTATGGATACATATTGTTGGATTGTTTATGGACAGAAAAAGACGCCATGACAATCAGAAGGGCCATTGTTTGCATTTGGCATTTTCACAGTGATTTCAAAACACACGGTTTCACAAATTTCAAGTGGCGCTTGACCAGACAACACAGACGACACTACAACGATATATACAGATAAACAATATTTCCCGGCTTTTTCTGGCACCAACACTGTTAGGTGACTCACAAAGACCGACGGATACGTTAGTAACAACACGTTGTACGAGTAAGACGATGTACGGTATATATGTATGCGTAAATCCGAAAACGGTGCGACTTCAAATGGACTTTCACCCACGTACGGCGGGTGACGCGTGCAAACTGAAAGCCACGCGACTTGAATCTCGCAAGCGAAGCACAAACAAACGACGAGCTCAAACACGAGCTCGGCTAGCCGAATTCCCTTCTGAATGTCCTTTATAAGAGCCGACAAGCGCCGGTCAGCGTTGTACAGTGGGCCAAATGACTCAGCTAACTGTGCCTAAAACATATGAAAGCCTACAACATTTGAAGGAACCAGATATACTATAGTCTATATCATATAGACCGGAGTACTGGCTTCGAAAATGGTTGTTACTAATAAAATATATTTAAAAAAAATTATTCTGTTTGAGAAAAATTTTAATCTGCAAACTTATTAGAAACGTTTTTAATTTTTAAGCTATTTATTTCATTGTGCTTGTCGGGCGAAATGGTCCACTGTACGTTGACAACCAGACAGAGTACGTACCGAGAGAGCGAGAAAATAGAAGGTGGTTGTTTAACCAGCCACGGAGGTGGCTGGGCATTACACCCCTGCGGGGTGGTTTGGGTGGTTGGACTTACTTTCCACGCTATGTACGAGTATAACGAGTATTGCGACGGCGTTTGTTGTGAGTTTTAATTCAGAAATCAGGAGCAGGGAGGGTGGGTGGCACATGGCAAAGCGTTTGCATAAACTAAAGGTGCACGCTTTTCGAGTATGGAAATACGATTAATATCGTGTCGCGATATGCAAGCAAAACATTACACACAACATTATACAGGACATCTTTGACGCATACTTATTGAAAAAATTGAATTTGCAACAATATATTTGTTATTTATTTTTTCTCATGTTGTTACAGTTTCTTATGCTTCTTTAAACAATTGTAATGAGATTTACTTGGATTTTTTTAATTAAAAAACAACTGTTTAAAAGTATAATCACATTATTTACCGAAAAGGACTTTATAGATGCGAGCAGTGGAAACATCTGATTTTCTGATTGCGATATTTCTTAACAAATATCGACGAAACATCGCTATAAAATGTATTAAATACATTTTTGATTTATCGATATTAAAATACTAGCAAGTCCGCTTTGTTTACATTTTCTTGCTTCGAAACACATTTTGATTTATTTTAATATTTTTGTATACAGTCTACTTTTAGTAATGTTGTCAAATTAATGATAACTAGCTTCAGTTAATAATGGTTAATATTTTACCGCTAATCCAGAAGCAGATTAAACAAATAAAATACCTGCTATTCAAATGCTCACAGTTGTATTGACTTCCTGCTGAATAAATAACTACTTCGTCTTTTTTAAAAAAGGCTGCGGACAGTGCTCACTTTTGTGTATATGAACGCGTTTGATATGGCGCATAAGAAGGAATTCTCTGTCATATATTTTTGTGCAGTTGGAACACTTGAATTCTAACTTCCTTGAGTGGATTTTGCGATGTATTTCTAATTTGTCTAGTCTAGTAAAGCTTTTTAAGCATTCAGGGCATTGATGTGACTTTTCCCCAGTGTGTAGACGTATATGCTCTGTAAGGTCTCCATTTTGCCTGAACGCCTTATGACAGTGGGGACATTTGTATGGCCGTTCTCCAGTATGAATGCTAATGTGTCTATCAAGATGCCACTTATGATTAAAATCCTTCGAGCAGTGTGGACACTTGTGTTCCCGTCGATTTTCATGAGTTTGAATGTGTTTATTAAGAAAGCTAGGATAAGTAAAGGTCTTCGAGCAATGGGGACATTTATATGGTCGTTCGGCAGTGTGATCCAATTCGCAACTCCTTAGATCTAAACTCCTTTGTAATTTTATCCGACGCTCATCTGTATTGTCAATTAGCTCCGACTTGCTGCACACATGCTGTTGGTTCTCATCAATCTCCTTAACAATCTCTGTACAGCTCTCAAGTTTCCTCGACCGTCGACTTGGATTTGTTTCACATATTTCATCCACAGTGCCAACCTGCTCTGATTTTATGCTGACTTCGCCAACATTACTTTCGGTGATGCACCAATCGCCTGTTATGAGCTCATTAATGTCGGGCTTTTGTTCACATTCGTTTAAGAGTTCCATAAAATATTTTTGGCTTTGCTCGCATCTAATCTTGAATTCAAACGCATTCTTAGCAGCCGATATACAAGGCCCACATATATTTTGAGGCAACGAATCCGATTCCACGATTTCACAGTTGGTACAATATTCCAACATGACAATAAGACAAGGATCCTTTTTGGCTGGCTCTCGTTTTTCAAATATATTTTCAAGTGTGGTGCAGTTCATCGCGCAAAAACGGCAAACTTCATCCATTTCGTATATATATATATAGTTTTATAATCAAACTATTATTCTAGTTAAAGACTTGCAAGTTGCAAGAGTTGAAATAATTTGTGAATACAAATCGATAACAATTACAATTGTACATTGGTGATATATGTCGATAGAAACTATTGATGAATAATTATATATAAATGCTGATATCGATATGTTGGTGACTGGACAATAAAACGACTAAATTTAAAATACAGCGCTAGCTGGATATAATTTTTTTACTAATACTAATACAGCAAAGTTAACTGGTAAAATAAGCTCACAAAAGTTGAAGGCTTTTCAGTTGCGTACAACAGACCGCGCTGAGTTCAAAATCTGAATTCATCATACTCATTAAAATGATTAGTTAATATAAAATTAAATATTGGCTTCGGGTCGGGTACATTCAGTAACGAGTATTTCGGAATAAGGCTCTATTTTGGATGCCCTTTCATCACGGTATCAGTATTTTAAAAATAATATATTGAAGTGGTAAGGGACAAATATTTTCATGTATTTTATTGTGATAAACCTTTAATAATATAATAATTTAACATAAAATGTAACATATTAATATTTTTTTAATTGCAAAATTCGTGGTTTATCTAAGTCCCAAAACCATTCCAGACATCGTTTTTAAAAAACATATATTGTCAATGCACGGCTTATATTAATATATCGATGCATTTATAAATAATTAATGCTCTCCATCGATATCTAGCCCATCGAAAGCCCAGGTGCTATCGATATATGAGTATCAATTCCAGCCTTTTGTAAACAAGTAAATTTGATCAGGTCGTGTTTACCTTCAAATGAAACACAAAAGAAATGGACGAAGTTTGTCGCTTTTGTACGAAGCACTGCACCACACTGGAAAACATATTTGACGAGCGAGAACGTACAGATAATGAAGAACTACTTATTGTTATGCTGGGCTATTGTACTACCTGTGATGTCAGGGAATCGGATTTGTTGCCTCAACACATATGTGGCCCCTGCATATCGGCTGTTAAAAATGCATTTCAATTCAAGCACCAATGCGAACAAAGCCAAAAATATTTTAAGGAACTCCTAAACGAATGTGAAAAGAGTGGAGTTAAATTCGAAATGGATGACATTTGCCGCTTTTGCAAAATAAGCTGCCCAACAATTGAGAATATATTTGTAGACCGAGAGCGGACAGATAATGAGTCACTCCTTATTATGCTGGAAAATTCTACAAGCTGTGATATCAAGGAGTCGGATTCGTTGCCTCAAAACATTTGTGCGCCCTGCATTTCGGCTGCTAAGAACGCATTTGAATTCAACCTCAGATGCGAGCAAAGTCATAAGTATTTCAGGGATCTCATGAAGGAATGTGAACAGAAGCCCGTCATCGAAGAACTTAGCACCGGCGATTGGTGCATTACTGAAAGTACTGCTAGCCAAGTGTACATTAAACAAGAAAAGGATGCCTCTGAGGATGAAG
The DNA here is from genome assembly GCA_035043265.1 of Drosophila testacea. NCBI lineage: Eukaryota > Metazoa > Arthropoda > Insecta > Diptera > Drosophilidae > Drosophila > Drosophila testacea. Next base: position 192,624 of record JAWNND010000723.1, read on the forward strand.
TTTATTCTGAGGGAAGCGAAGGAAGCTCAAAAACAAAGGAAACTACGGATGAAGATCACTCCGAGGACAGTGAAGGAAGCTTAACAAAAGAAGAAATATATGAAAGAAAACCTAGCCGACGGTCAAAATCTGAATTTAAGTGTTCGTACTGCCCAGAAATTTTCACCGGAAAGGTGCTTCTTAACCGTCATACAAAACAAGTTCATGAAGCACCTAAGCTTCATACATGTCATACTTGCAACAAAAACTTAGCATCAAGTAATTCATTGCGAGAGCACATGCGACATGTACATTCTGACGAAAGCCCTTACAAATGTGAGCTCTGTCCGAAGGCGTTTAAATCCAAAACGAATTTAAAATTGCACAGTGCGATTCATTCTGACGAATGCCCCTACATATGTGAGCACTGCCAAAAGGCTTTCAAAAGAAAAATAGCTTTAAAAAATCACAGAGTGGTTCATATAGAAGAGCGCCCTTGGCAATGTGAGCGTTGCCCGAAGTCGTTTAAAACCGATCACTCTTTAAAGCAGCACATTCAAAAAATGCATTCTGTCGAGCTCCCCTTCAAGTGTAAGAAGTGCCCGTTGGCGTTTAAAACGAAGCTTGATTTAAATTCGCACAAAGAATTTCATGTCAACGAACGTAGTTACAAGTGTGAGCTTTGTCCGATGGCGTTTAAAAAAGATTCGGTCTTGATAATCACAGACCAATACATTTTAACGATCGCCCCTTCAAATGTGAGAAGTGTCCGTTGGCGTTTAAAATCAAAAGGGAGTTAAAAAGGCACCAGCTAATTCATTCTGATGAACGCCCCTACACGTGTGAGCTTTGCTCGAAGACTTTTAAATGGCTTGACACTTTAAAAAGGCATAGATTGACTCATTTTAATGAACGTCCCTTCAAATGTGAGGACTGCCCGAGGGCGTTTACAATAATAGGCGAGTTAAACAGGCATATAAAGAATTCTCATTCATATGACTCGTTGACTCATTTTAATGAACGCCCCTTCAAATGTGAAGACTGCCCAAGAGCGTTTAAAATAATAGGCGAATTAAACAGGCACAAAAAGAAGGCTCATTCATGTGCTTAAATTTCCAAAGGATTTTTCGGGTCCCGAACATTTGTTATTTTTCCACTCGACGTCTGCTCAACCCCAAACTTGTTGAATAAAATTAATATACACAACAATGATTGATGTTATTACTTTTTACGGTAGTTGAAGTATATTTTACATGACATATGGGCATTTCCAATTATGTCGAAAGTGACCATCGTTCGCATTTAAAGGGAAAAAAGCATATGTCAAAACATTTTATTGTATTTGGATAAAAGGATTAACTTATAGCACTTTATTGACTCTATAACTTGTGTTAGGGTTGACTTTAAACGATTGTTTGCTTACAAGATAATTACAAAAATTCCAGGTCATTCGCACTCGACAAAGACCATAATTCGCTTTCACAGCAATTAATCAAAGCAGTAAAACATAGCGAAAATTCAGGCAATCTTTTAATGCGACTAATCTAGAATGTTTGCAAGAATTTGTCTGAATAATGCTTTTTATTTGGTTAAAAACTATTAAGTAGTTTATTTGATTTTTAAATTCCTTTGCACGAGACATTTTTTTATCCTCTATGATCAATTAGAACTTGGTCTACGTGCATATACATATACAATTGTAGTTTAATTTTTTAGTAAATTATAAAGCGGACTTATGAATGTTGAAGTGTTTCTTTGAGTTTAAATTCGATTTTTTTTGAAAAAAAAAAAAAAATTGCATAATATGTGCGTTTTTGATCAATTTTTCATTTAGTAATGTTGTCTAATTGAATTTAACAGGCGATCCAGAAAAGGGATAACTAAACCGTGTTAATACTGTTATTGTGATAAACCTTACTTAAATTTATAGTAATATTTTAATATTATGCTAAATTTCAAGATTCTAGTTTGTTTGAGTAACAAAACCATTCATTTAAAAAAACATATATTGTCAATGCACGGCTTATATTAATATATCGAATCATTTATAAATAATTAATGCTGTCTATCGATATCTAGCCCATCGAAACTGTATGTGTTATCGATATATGAGTATCAATTCCAGCCTCTTGTAAACAAGTAAATTTTATTAGGTCGTGTTTACCTTCGAATGAAACACAAAAGAAATGGATGAAGTTTGTCGCTTTTGTACGAAGCGCTGCATCACACTGGAAAACATATTTGACGAGCGAGAACGTACAGATAATGAAGCACTACTTATTGTTATGCTGGGCTATTGTACTACCTGTGAAGTCAGGGAATCGGACTTGTTGCCTCAACACATATGTGGCACCTGCATATCGGCTGTTAAAAATGCATTTCAATTTAAGCACCAATGCGAAAAAAGCCAAAAATATTTTAAGGAACTCCTAAGCGAATGTGAAAAGAATGGAATCAAATACGAAATGGATGACATTTGCCGCTTTTGCAACATAAGCTACACAACACTTGAGAATATATTTGTAGACCGAGAGCGGACGGATAATGAGTCACTTCTTATTATGCTGGAAAGTTCTACATGCTGTGATATCAAGGAGTCGGATATGTTGCCTCAAAACATATGTGCGCCCTGCATATCTGCTGCTAAGAACGCATTTGAATTCAACATGAGATGCGAGCAAAGTCAAACGTATTTCAAGGAACGTTTGAAGGAATGTGAACAGAAGCCCATCATCGATGAGTATACTACCGGCGATGAGTGCCTTACTGAAAGTACTGCTAGTCAGGTCTGCATAAAACAAGAAAATGATTACCCTGCGAATGAAGATTATAGTGAGGGAAACGAAACAAGCTCAAGCACAGAAAGCACAAATGATACTGCCGACGAAGATTACTCTGAGGATAGTGAAGAAAGCTTAACTAAGGAAGAAATACACGAAAAAAAACCAAACCCAGGGTTAAAATCTGAATTTAAGTGTTCCTACTGCTCGGAAATCTTTGCTGGAAAGATGCTTCTTAACCTTCATACAAAACAAGTTCATGCGGGACTTAATCTTCATACCTGTCCTACTTGCAACAAAAGCGTAACAACAACAAGAAGTTTAAGAAGGCACATGTTACATGTACATTCTGACGAAAGTCCTCACAAATGTGGGCATTGCCCGGAAGTCTTTGCCGGAAAGGTCCTTCTTAACCGACATATAAACCAAGTTCATGTAGTACCAAAGCTTCATATCTGTCCCACTTGCCTCAAAAACTTCGCAACATCGAAAAATTTGAAAACGCACATTCGACATATACATTCTGACGAAAGCCCTTACAAATGTGAGCTCTGTCCAAAGGCGTTTAAATCCAAAACGAAATTAAAATTGCACAGTGCGATTCATTCTGACGAAAGGCCCTTCCAATGTGGGCACTGCCCGATGGCTTTTAAAATGAAGATATCTTTAAGAAATCACAGAGCAGTTCACTCTGAAAAGCACCCGTACAAATGTGAAAAATGCCCGTTGGCGTTTAAAACCAAAGGCGAGCTAAATAGGCACCAGCCGGTTCATACTGATGAATGCCCCTACAGGTGTGAGCATTGCTTGAAGACGTTTAAACGCTTTCATAATTTAAAAAGACATAGATTGACGACTCATACTAATGAACGCCCATTCAAATGTACGGACTGCCCGAAGGCGTTTAAATCCGATTCCCATTTAAAAAATCACATTGAGTACATGCATTCTGTCTACCAGTGTAAGAAGTGTCCCTTAGTGTTTAAAACGAAACTCGACTTAAATTCGCACAAAGATCTTCATATCAACGAACGTTGCTATAAGTGTGAGCACTGTCCGATGGCGTTTAAGACAAGAAGCGTTCTTAATGAACACAGACTCAGACATTTTAAGGAACTTCCCTTCAAATGTGTTGACTGCTCGAAGGCGTTTGTAATAAAAAGCGAGTTAAACAGGCACATAAGGAAAGCCCATTCATGTGCCTAAATTGTCAAAAGATATTTGGGGTCCCTAACATACCTTATATCGCCGATCGACATCTAATTAGTTAAAAAAATATTTGAATAAATTTAAAATTTGAATCAAAGCCAGCCTTGATTGTTGTTATCACTTTAAAGGGCTGTCTGAGATAGTGACTAAATCTGATCCCACTATCTAGATATGTAATACATATTAGTTTTTGTAATTAAATATTGTGTGTACATACATATATAAGAGGGTTTAGTTAGTGATATGCAACTTTGTCGGGCATTGCTGAAACTAATACGAAATCCAATTTTAATCTCAGATTTGTTATAAACAACTAGCAATACCTTATCAATCAGGCCATATCTCAAAACGTATCAGGTTCACAAATAATAATCTAAGTTATTTAGTATTACTTTTTTAATTTTAAGTAAAAATAGGAGCGACAAGTTGGACAAATGGTTTTGTCTGCTAATTCGCTCTTCAGCTATAGTCCGATAAGAGAATTTTTGGTCATTAAAAGAGACATGCGACCCTAATTACCATTTTCTGATAAGTTGTTTAAGGTGTGGGAGGGAACTGAGAGAGCTCGAGCGAGAGAGAAAGAAGCGGGTTAGTGCCATAAACCCCTAAACTGATAACTAAAACCCATTGAAAAGCGAAGGAAAATATTGCCAAAATTGATAAGCCCTATCGTGGTATAATAAAATTATTCATACTCATATTCACAAAGCAAGTGTTTCCGTTTTCTGACCATTAGTCGCGATTCAGCTCCTCAGATAGAGGGATATACCACGTTTAGATCCCAAAAGTCAATCAATATTTTGGAATATAATCCGCAAACTATACAAAGTCCAAAAAAAATTTGTGAAAAAAATGATGACTTATGAAAATTAGGCTATAACTAAGCCAAAGTGAAAAACAAGTACAAATAAAAAGAACTATTAAAAGCTGAAATCATAAATGAAACCAAACATATTGCTGATAAATAGGGCCGAAAATATAAACTCATTTCGCAATCGTTAATTATTAAAAATGGATTATAAAATGTACATCCTATTTAAGATAATTATATTTGTATTGATTTTAAATAAATCAAATTCAAAAGATTTGGGCCCACTGCGAAGTATTGAAATTGTTAATGGTGAAACTAAGAGCTTACCAGAAACTAACTTAGAGGCACCTCCTGATGAATCCAAAAGGGGATCACATTTGCGAGAAAGCTTAACTGCGGCCTTCTCGAGTCTATCGCAGGACAATGAAGATCAGAAGGATCTCATTGATACTCTAGGAGACACAGATCTCAAATCACTCTTTGTTAAATACGACACTGACGATGGTAATACATGTCTTTTGGATAGTATAAAGCAGGATATCTTGTGGTGGACATTTCCCAATGGAACACTTAAAGTTACAAATGCCAGATTCTGTAAGTAAATTGTAGCTGTATACTAAGAATAGTTCTTATCAATCCAAATTTGATTGCTTGAATCATTAAGTGATAACAATATTTTTAAAAGATATTTATCATTATTTCTATAAAAAACAAAAAATAATCGTTTTGTACCATATAGAAAACGTCAGCGAACCGGACGCCGTTTGTCGAATGGTGCTTTAAATAAACTTTATTTAATTTAATGTGCCTTTTTAAAATAGTATCTATTTTAAAATCCTTTTGGCCTACGGCCCTAGCAGAAGGCTATCAGAATGAATTATTATATGTTGTGTTATGAAAATAAGAAGGAGTACCTCAGTAGACACCTCCTCTCGCTTGTCGAATATATCCTTAAAACTTGTATTAATATTGATTTAATTATTATTTCATTTTATTCATTTTTACAGCCACTAACAGGTACTTGGATCTTTCGTATGGAAACGTTTCAGAGGACTTGGATTTGTTACACAAATCGAAATTTGCCGGTAGATATAGCTTGCAAAGAGTGCAAGCTTTTTCGGCTGCCTACAACATGCTAAACTCAGCACCTTTCCTGACTCTAAGCTCAATGAAGGGATCACTAAAGTATTTATCATTACAAGGCAATCAGTTTGCGGCTATTACGGCAGATGTTGAGGGTAAGTATATCAGTTTGTGGGATTCCTAAAGAACACACAAAACATAGATTTAGGACCATTCAGGCTGAATTACAGGCTCTTTGCGAAATTTCAGCTATTGAGCGGTTCTTACAAGACACTCAAAATAAAAACTCCAATGCTACACCAATAGAGTGCGATGAGCTACTTGCAAATAATACTCTTGATCTATATGATCGGAATTGTTTTTTACACCTTGAAAACACGCAAAAACACAAAAACACTTCAGACACACACGATTTTATTTATGAGGATTATATACGAAAACTTCAGAAAATGCACAATATATATGGCACGTCAAGTAAGACACAATACAATTAGAACTTTGTTAATTTCGATCTTGAAAGAACCGTAGTATTAATAATTTCTTTTATATTATATTTAGGGGAGAGCATTGCCTGGGCCAGCTTTCCCAAACTGCCGCACCTTTTGGAGCTTGATATCAGTAATTGCAGCATCGAGTATGTTAACAGACGTGCATTTCGAAATGTGACAAACCTTCGGAAACTCTTCATATCGAACAACAAGATAATGACGTTAGAGGCTGATACCTTCTTTTATATTCAAGGAGTACAATATCTAGATCTATCGTTTACAAACGTTTTGAACTATAACTATCAATTCTCGATGCCCACATTAGAAGTGATCTTGAATCTAGTTTACGGTCTGAAGATATACCAAACCGCCTTCAAACTGTTGCCGGAACTAATATATCTTGATTTATCGCACTCGAAAATTACACGGAATAGTGCGGTTGCGTTCACACATCTGGGAAATAAACTAAAGTATCTTAGTTTGTGTTTTACCTCATTCCCGATGATGAGTAATGGACTTTTTAAGAACACGGCCCTCGAAGGACTTGACTTATCTGGCAATTCCTTTGTATCGTACAACATTGTGGATGATGCCTTTGACGGAATTGGAGACACACTGAAATGGCTTTACTTTGAGCACTCCAATCTCAGGGACTTAAACTGGGCAAAACCTCTCAGGAATCTTCAGGTGCTGGGCCTGGCAGGTAACAATATCAATGCCTTATCTGGTGATATATTCCACTCGTTGGTAAGATTAAAGGTACTTGATCTCAGCTCAAATCACATTGGTAATTGGTACAAGAGTGTGTTCCGCAACAATTCGGAACTGCGCGTTCTCAATTTACGCAGCAACAACATCAACATGCTAACTACCGAGATGCTAAAGGATTTTGAAACGCTAGAGTATCTTAGTCTCGGTGATAATAATTTCTTGTGTAGTTGTATTCTACGAGAGGTCGTCGAAGTGGCTGCCAATAATAATAAGGATGCCAATTGCTCCTACGAGATATTAAAGAACGCTGCAGTAGAGCTCCTATTCTCAAATGGCAGCAACTGGACTTTGTTGAGTAATCTCTTTAGCCAGCACATGGAACATTATCTTTGGAGGAGTCGTTTTATTCCACGACTTACCGAAAGCTATAAAAACATCAAGGATTTCAAACACCTGAACAAGATAAGAAAACTCCGTTTTCTTACCGAAGACTTTCGAACTACAATGTGTCCATCATCAACAACAAAAACACTGAATGATACAACTCTGAAATTTCAGTTATTGGATTATGATGCAAAGAATTATTGGTGTTTCAATGAGACGGATCAACTGCAGGTGGATCAGTTGAACTGTCAGGTTCGCCTTTGGACAGATAATGAATCAGAAATTCATAACACCATTAAGATAGTGACTGCCGTTGTTGGAAGCATTCTGGGTGCATGCATTTTAGGATTTATTATCTACCTAAAGCGTTGGCACATCCATTACTATTATGCATCTCTTAGATCGGCGGCACTTTTGTCGAGGGCTTCAAAGGAGTCTCTAGATAAGTTTCATCATCTCAATGAACAGGATCCCAATCTGGTCTATGACATTTTCATTAGCTATTGTCAGAATGATAGAAAGTGGGTGTTGGAAGAACTGTTGCCTAATGTGGAAAAATCCGGAGATATTTCTATTTGCCTTCACGAACGTGACTTTCAGGTTTGATAATATACATTAAACAACCAACTTATCATAAATATATGTTCTTGATCTTGTACAGATTGGAGTAACTATATTGGATAACATTATCTCATGTATGGATCGTTCTCGCTCTCTAATGTTGTTAATTTCATCAAAGTTTCTGCTCAGCCATTGGTGTCAATTCGAAATGTATTTGGCCCAACATCGGTAAACTCTTAGCATTATAAAATATATTTACTTTAAATGATGAGTTCTTATTACCTCTGCAGCATCTTTGAAGTAAGCAAGGAACACTTGATACTCGTTTTTCTGGAGGACATACCACGAAGAAAACGACCAAAAACTTTACAATATTTAATGGATATAAAAACCTATATTAAGTGGCCATGTAAAGGAACCAAACAGCCCTCAATGGAGGAACGCAAGTTGTTCTGGAAACGTTTAAGGAAGTCTCTTGAGTTTATTGGCATTGGTACAAAAGATTCCAAGGCCTAGGAGTACAGAAAAGCATCGAAGTTTCTCCAAAATGTATTCAAATAAACTAGTCAGCTTATTAAGTACCTGATATATATTATATACATATAAAAATAAAACATTTTTAATTTCATAAGCATATTTACCATCCAAATATACTTATATTATATATAAACATTTGAATGGGTGAAGACAAAATTTTGTAGTATTCAACAGTTGATTCGATATACTTCTCGCAAATATCGATATATCGAGATTATTCTATGGTTGATATTGGTGACAACATTTCGATACAACTATCGATATGGGCGACAGCTGTTATAGCAAGTTTTTGGCGCCATTTTTGCAGGCACAACAAAGTGCAGAATTTAATTCGATTAAGTTTTACTAGCCAACATGGATTTTAATTTAAAGAAACGAGCTAGACACGATGTTAAAGTGGAAGTAGTTAGCCTGGAAACAAAGTATCCGCATAATGTAATGCTTTATCACTTTCCGCCAACGGAGGATGTTCACATAGATGAATTCGAAGATCTCGCTCTGGAGCGCTTGCGTGTGCTGCGTGTTTTCGATCGTGCCACAACGAAGGGACTGCGCTTACTCTCTGATGACTGGAAAGAGTATGTGAATGCTGAAATGACTCGGGATGGACTGCGGGGATATTTGCGCATGTGTACAAGCAGCAGCAGTGGCGGCAACAAACAGGAACAGGATCTTCAAATGCGTCGTCGGGATTATCTTTCACACTTCATATTGCGTTTGGCCTATTGTCGGTCCGAGGATTTGTTGCGTTGGTTTCTGGCGCGTGAGATGGAGTTTTTCAAATACAAATTTGCGGCACTGAGCACAAGTGAAATTAAGCAATTTCTAGATGAGAACAGTTTTCATATAATGCCGCTGACCGAAGAACAGAAAGACGAGGTGAAGGACGGTCTCTATGAGAGCACTGTAGGCCAGAGTGTAGCCAAAATCGAACTGCTCGAATTCTACAAAGTGCCCTTCACGCAGGTATTGGATTTAGTAAGAACCCGACGCTGCTATCTGAAGGCCGGCTTTGCCTATGTGAACACCCACGACCTGGTGTCAATTGTGGGTGCCAGGCAAATGGATGAGATTGAACGTGGCATGCAGGCAGCCAAGTCCTTCATCAATGATGTAGAGGCAGACGAGCGCATTTCCCGCATGCTCAAGTCCTTGCACAACTCGTACACTGGCAAGGATTACACTGTGTGCAAGGATGCATCTGTGCCGATCGAGTCTCTAGACCAGCTCTCAAAAACATCCATGCCTCTATGCATGCGGATGTGCCACGATTACATACGCAGCCAACACCACATCAAACACGGCGGACGAATGCAATACGGACTTTTCCTGAAGGGAATTGGCGTTAGCCTCGAGGATTCACTTCGCTTTTGGCGCGAGGAGTTCTCCAAGAAAATGGACGTGGATAAGTTTGCACGCAGCTACGAGTACAATATTCACCACAACTACGGCAAGAAAGGCTCAATGGTGAACTACACTCCCTATTCCTGTCTGAAGATCATTAAGGAGATGGCCGCTCCTGGCGATTGTCACGGCTGTCCATACAAATCACTGGACCCACCAGCGGTGAAGGCAAAGCTCTCCTCCTATGGCCTATCACCCAGTGCCACTGAGGAGGTGATGTTCTTCGTAACGCGAGGACACTATCAATTCGCCTGCGGCAAATACTTTATGCTTACTCACAACTCAACGGTAGAACCGACAATCAATCACCCTAACAATTACTTTGAGGAGAGCCAGATCCTAATGGGAAATAGACAAAAATCAACCCGCACACCGGGTCCTGTCCAACAGCAAAACAAACTTCGGGCTGCAATCCGGGGGGCCGCCAACAGATCCATGCTAACGGGCGACGATGATGATGAGCTGTGGAAAATTGCAGAATCGCAGGAGAAGGCATACTTGAGTCAAAAAGGCATTGCTGAGGCCTTTGATGATGATCTAGATTTAACAGAAATTGCAGATTAACTAGGAATAAAGATGTAAATACATATAAGGTAATAAATAAAATAAAATCTGGTTATAATAATAATTTAATATACTTGGATCTACTAACACTTACTCTTGGCACAGTCAAATTGTTCTGGTACTAAATTGCTGTTAGCCTTGCCAAATGGGCTCCAGCCATTGACATCGACATAATAAATGCCTCTCGCTTTTCGGTTAATAATATAACCCATTGTTGAAGTCTTGTTAGATTTGCATTTGTGCCTTTTTAGCTCCGTCCAAGAGCTACATTTGATACCTAGAAAACTCCTTTGATGATTCGGATAGACGCTTTCCGCAAAGTATTCAACAGCACGGGTGTGGGAGCAGCCAATGCTCAGGCAGCCGGGCTTAATAGGATGTGCACCTCCAGGATAAAAATCAATATCTCCCAATGGCTTACTTTTGGCCAGAATGCCAATGTTTGTGTGTATAATATCCACAATACTGGCATCGCCCTGCATTAAGCCAGGCAGGGCTTTTTCATAACGGAAACAAGGCTTGGCAGGATCGAGACCCGTAATCCGGGAAACCAGATGCCCTGCGAGCTTCTTAAATGTCCGTCCTGCGGTGCCCATTATATGCGCACCCAGTGAATGTCCTAGGAATATATAAAATACGATCAACTTAATGACAATTGAACCTTAGCTTTTACTCACCGATCAAATGAATGTCCATCCAAGGCATCGCTTTAATCAAATTATGCAAACCGACGGCCAGATGCTCTCCAATGAGATCCGTGTTCAATGCCGACCACTTGTACAGGGTATCTACATAAGAGGCAGCGTCCACAATCTGAAATTAAAACACAACATTTTATGTTCATTATAAAGAGTTGTATACCTGTTTGTATACCACAAAGTTAACTCCAGGTCTACACATAAAGGCCTTTGAAATCATTGATATAGTCCCCGATTCGTTAACGGTATTTGTCCAGCCTGTTGCTAAGATTACCAATTTGCGATTTTTTCGAAATTTTGGATGAACCCATAGCTTTTCAGCTTCCAACAATGGAACACTATAGTTAAGACACGGTGTCATATACTGGAAGTACATCTTGGTTATATCAGGCGTTATCTGTGGGGGAACACTACTCATAAACAAGGTGGAGGAGCCTGTAAAAATATTTAAATATAGAAAAGGATTATTTGAAACTGATATCACCACTTACACAAGGTGTCAATAGCTGTTGCGGCCAGTTCAAGTGGCAATGCGGTGAATATGTTCATTTTCATGGTTAGAATATCACTTAAGGCATGGGGAATACCCTGCCACCAGCTTATTGTGGAGTTGTTAGCCTCTATTGATATCACAAAGCTAATAAGTATGAGGATCTGAGCTCCTAAACAATCCAATTTTATGCGCATATTTATAATCTGCCGTAAGACTTGCTGTACCGTGGTCGGAGTTGAACTGTTTCCGGAATATCGTTTCGTTTTCTTGCTTACATTCAGAATTTTGCAAATAGGTCGAAATTTTTGGAAGCTTTTGTTTGCATTGTTGCAAAAAAAAGAAACATATGTTTCTACTCGCAAAGTTAATATTACCCAAATATAGTAAATGTCATTGCCACCAGATGTGCCATATTTAACGACATTCTGCCCAAACATAGTTTATTTTATTTCATAAACATAACTCTGGCTATCTTGAAAATGAGAACAAATTCTATGGTTCATTTTGAGCTTATCATTGTCATTAATTAATTACTTATACATTTATAAAATCTAATCTTAAAATTAGTTGGCAGTTGAGAGCTTATTACGTGTCATATATTTTGCATATATCTTCGTATTGTACATTATCAACAATACGTCCTTTTAATGGACCGTGTAGTATCTCTATGCTGACACAATATTTGCGCTCATCCAGTTTTTTGAGTAAAGCTTCAGAGCCGCGATAAGCGCCATTAACAACCAAAACTTCTTTGTCCAATGCAGGTATTACGGTTTCCAGATGCGCCTGAAAGATATAGTAATGAGTCAAAGCATACAGATTCCAGAGATGTGTGTGTTATCTTACCTGATCAACTTTGAGCTTATCGCCTGTATCCAAAAACTTAATCTTGGCCCGATATTTATCAATAACTTCCTGAACAACCGCTTTCTGTTTGTAGAATTTATCTCCCATGGAGCTGGATATAAATTTAACAACAATATTAGGATGTAGCCAGTAATCTTTTCGATTGGCGCGCTCCTTCTTTTTTCCTCAGTTTTAATTATCTCATCTAATGCAGATCTGCTGCTTTCCGCTGGCATCGGCTTTGGTTTCTTGAAAACCTTCTCATCTGGATCGTTACTTGTGCGTTTTGTGAGTAGAGCAGACTTCCCTAGTATTGACTCTGGCTGGAATTTCTTTTCCAATCTTATGTCCAACTTTAAAGGCTGTTCTTCTTCACGTTTTAGTTCCGTATACTTTTCTTGTGGATCCACATCCTCATCGTCCTTGGATTTAGCTTTCTTAATTTGCTTCTCAATAAAGTCCGTCATGCGCTCTTCGTCATCCTTTTCCATCTTTTCTTTACGTTCTGCCTTTGCCTGACGTTCCATGGCTTCTGGGCTGCGGTCAATGTATGTGATAAACCATCCTTTTTCCGTTTCATCGGCTACCACTTGTCCTGTTCGTCCCAACCACTTCACATAGTCCGAGAGCGTTAGCCACCGTGTGGCATTCATATGTATGTGTTCCTTGTGCCCAATATATTCCTGATAAATTTTGTTTGCGTTCGTCCGCTTGGTGCCAAAGCGTCGCCGCAGCAGTTCCATATAACCGTCAGAGAACTCTTTGGAAAAATTATGCAGAAATTTACCAGGCGAGTCCGCAAACAGCAACAATTGCCTCTGATGGGACTCGCTCATTGTGTGACACTTGAAGCCATTTTCGTCCCGGCATTGTTTCTCGCACATCTGACAATACCAGCGCAATTTCTGCAGACCCTTCGACTTCATTTTGTTGGCGAGGTACTTAGGAGTACCAACTTCAGCGCGACCCATGGCTTTAGCTTATACGTTTATTGTTAATTTAGTAAATTTCACGTTTTGTTTAGCTTGGAGATGACCAGCTGTCAGCTGTTGACAACAAATTTCGATAGTACGCGAGAATATCGATAGCTTCACAGCACCAGTATTATATCGATATCCTACCATATTGAAACAGATTTTAGTCAGTACTTGTCATCGATTTTGCGATTCCTTGTTTGCTTGCAATCGTATTTATAACGGCAATTCTAAAATTTCAAAAGTTATGTTTTCATATCTTTTCATTAGCCGTACGAAAAACCGAAATATATACTTTACAGACGCAAAAATATATCATTCTATTTATATTGTAATATATTTACAATTCTATCATGATTCTAGTTTTTTGCACTACTTTCATCAAAGTTTTTAACATAATCTTTTAGGTAATCTAGTCTAGACAACTAGTTAAGTTTTCCCTTATATTTTTTAAGTATCGCACAAGTGGGTAAAGTCTACGAATATATACGTACTGATTTAATGACAGCATTAATAAAACGATGATAAGCTCATTGAATTTCAAATGTAAAGTAAAACCAGGTTATATAAATAATAAGAAGCTCAGGATCCGTTGGGCCGGGCTTTGCACATTTGCATGGATGGGAGATAAGTTAAGAAAGCAATCAAGATAGACAGTAATTTATTAGAGTGGCCCAACAACAGTTTGAAATTTAGGTTTAATTTTGAACAATACAAATCTGAAAAAATGCAGGACAAATTGAATGATTCTTGCGTTGGGTATTCTGCAAGGGATATAGTTGCACAAAAAAAGTTAACTTCAACTGTAGCTATTTTTTGATAAAAATCACAGCAAAAATTTTTATTATACAATCCATAAAACAATAAAAAACACAGATAAAATTAAGGAACAGAATTTACTCCACTACTAAATGATATAGAAGATCTACGGAAAAAAACCATTTGATAATAAATATCATAAATGTTAAATAACTTTGATAAGCTGTTGAGGTTCACCCTAAAAAGGTCTGGCATACTCGCACGAATCGTACATAGACAGCACGCACACGCACACATACATTTACAGATATGAGAGTGTGTGCAAACACGTACTATTCAATTCATCAATTTACAACTCTTAACGAGCATTCATTAACCACCACCGAACACATGACAGCTCGGAATCAGGTCCCATATTGCGGTACGAGCAACCACTTGGCATTTGTATTTGAACAGCTGGACGTGGTGGTTGGATCACAAAAAAAAAATGAATGGTACAAGTGAAGATACTAGTAGATCGATGGTTGATGGGGTTCGGGAGAGGTTAATGGATGATTGGCAGATACTGGAACATATCTTCAAGCTGGTGAAGCAGAAGGAAACCACTTGTGCCGATCCAGCGTTGTGGCATAAAGAGAAAATCGTCGACTTTAAGCAGCCCAATGAACTGAAGGTGAGTAGCCCCTCATCTCGAACAAAGTCTAGACGTCGCGTCACTTCATCTGTGACAGATTCCGATAAGAACTTACTGGAAGAGTTTATTGTGCAGCTGACTGATCGATCCGTCACCGTTATCTCTAGACGAATGCAAAAATTATTCTAGCATAGATTCGTTATACGTTATGCGTAGTAATGCAATGGCTACAGTATCACTATCTCATTCATATCTCTGTGATTATTAGAAACTGATAGATCTGACAATCAATGAAAATGAAACACATACCCTTCCGGAAATCGGGCAAATATGCCAACAAATAATTCAGTATTCCGTGAAGACTTCTCATGGACGCTTTCACAATCAACTCTTTGGTCAAGTAGATCCCTTTGGATTGGCTGGAGCTTGGCTTACCGAGGCGTTAAACGGCAGCAGGTAATATAAATAATAGTAGAGAATACCAATAAGCTATTTATCGAAGCTACTTCTAGTTATACCTTTGAGGTGGCACCTGTCTTTAGCCTAATCGAGACCGAAGTTATATCAACGGTTTGTCGATTAATTGGTTATACCAGTGGTGATGGTATATTTGCACCTGGTGGCTCCTCTGCGAACATGTATGGCTTGGTTTTAGCTCGCTATAAGCATGTTCCAGCTGTTAAAAGCACTGGCATGTTTGGAATGCGACCTTTGGTTATATTCACCTCTGAGGATGCGCACTATAGTCTCAAGAAGGCCGCTCACTGGTTGGGCATTGGTGTCGACAACTGCATTGCCGTTGCTACCGATGATAAGGGTAAAATGTCACTAGATGACTTGGAGGATCAGATTCAAAAGGCAAAGGCACGTGGCTGTGATCCATTCTTCATCAATGCCACGGCCGGCACGACGGTATTGGGTGCATTTGATGACATTGGTGGAATTGCCGATGTGGCTGAGCGTCATGGACTTTGGTTGCATGTTGATGGAGCCATGGGAGGTGCTGCGTTGCTGGCTCACAAGAATCGATCCCTTTTGGCGGGCTTGGAACGTGCCGATTCCTTTGCCTGGAATCCACATAAAACACTTGGCGTTCCATTACAGTGTTCCCTTTTTCTCACCCGCGAATCCGACTTGCTGGCACGCTGCAACAGCGTTGAGGTTGATTATCTCTTCCAGCAGGACAAATTCTATGACATATCCTACGACACGGGCAACAAGAGTATCCAGTGTGGCCGTAAAATAGATGCCTTCAAGTTTTGGCTGATGCTCAAGGCACGGGGATACGGACAATTCGGACACTTGGTTGATCACGCCATCGATATGTCCCGCTTACTGGAACAGAAGTTGCGTGCGCGTCCAGACCGGTTCAGACTTGTTATGGATAAACATGAATACGCATGTGTCTCCTTTTGGTATATTCCAAAGTGCATGAGAGTGTCCACCTCTGAAGAGACTGCAGAATGGTGGACTCGTTTATATACCGTAAGTAGTCAAATAAACTATGTAGATCTACCAAAGATTTTATATGTATTTCTTCGATAATTAACCACATTATTTGATATATTATTCACAGGTTGCACCCAAAATCAAGGAACAAATGGCCTACAGTGGTACCCTGATGGTTGGATACGCTCCGCTCAGTAGCCGCAAGCTAGGAAACTTCTTTCGAATGGTCTTGACTTGTTTTCCTGTGGTGGAAACTGGCGAGTTGGATTTTATATTGGATGAGATTGAACGTCTGGGAGAACTTTGCAACTATTAATTAGAATTAAATATTTTTATAGCCAAGCAATAATCATGATTATTATATTAAAGACTTTTAGTTTCACGTAAAACGGCATCCTTTGTATATTTTTTGTTTTCTCTTGATTTAACATTTTATATTCTTTTTATGTTTTGTTTTTTTTTTTTTGTATTTATGGTAATATGTATGTATTATTTGCAATTTTACATTTATTCGCCAACAACGTTAAAATGGAAGAAGGATTGTGTGCTCTTTTCTGTTTTCTGTTTTTTTGTTTTTCTGGTATAATTAATATTATTAAAATATTCTATTTGCTCTCTTCGATTCTCTTTTTATGAATTAACAGTTTTCAATTTTGCGTTCGATGGTGATTACAACTGTGAAATTATCTAGTAGTCATCTAAATCGAAGCAGTCGTTGTCCAGCTCATCAAGTTGCATACTCTGGAAATCCACCTTATAGCGCAAGATACCTAGGAAAAAAATAGAATATAATTCAATATCAGTTGATAAACATCACAGGGTTTCGAAAAATAAGTAATTAAAGTAAATATATAAAGCAAAAATGCAACAAATAATTAACTAGAGATAAAATAGAAATAATAACAAATAGCACAACATATAAGTGATAAAGATATATAAATAAAGTGATTTAAAGATTTAAATTGGTAATAAATATTGTAATATTACTGGAGTTATCGAAGCTATCGATCATTAGTAGAGTTTCCATTCCGATAAGTCGATCTGCGTCAAAAGTTTATCCTTTAATAGATCCTTTTATCTAAGTGATATCTAGGAATGGAACCCCCAAATATAATGTTTAGGAATGGAACTTTTAGTTTACGTTATCGGGAGGTGTATATTATTAATTCATTTTATTCAGGTTTTGTTTGTTCATCTATTATTACGCATTTTCTTAAATTGTTTGGTTTGTGTACTTAGAAAGTTTCGCTTTTAATTTGTGTGTAATGCAAACAAAGAAATTGCCTATGTAAATTTTTAAATGCCTGTCAGATACGAGTATATGTCTGTATAATGCCACAGTTTAGGTTCGATCTATCTTTTGTTATATTAACGAGAATCATAAAGGTCAGTAGAGTAGGTTGACAGTCCAAATCATTATTTCAACTTTGACGCTGTCGAACATTTTAAATTGTATTTCCTTATTTGTTGCGCGAATTATATTTTAATATCAGTAAATATATGTATGCTTGTGTTTAAAAGCATTTCTGCTATACTCATATATACATATGTAAGTATATTTAAACGTAAGTATAATATGTGGCTTCGATTCTTATCTGTGACTCTCGTACATGACTAAGTTAAGAATTGTAGTTCAAAGATACACTGGGTTGTTCTTCATTCCAATTCCGTTGGAATCAAAGTTTATTCTTTTTCAGAATTTAGACTCCTAATTCGGACAACGCCTGAAAGGGACCATTTCATATTTACTTTTTAAATAAGAAAGATATCTCATAAGAATGTTTAGATGCGTAGAAAAATTATATAACCTCGGAAGAAACAGATATACATATTATTGAAACTGAATGAAAGAAGCTCAAAATAAAATTAGATATATTCCGATGCTTATCGAAACTTCTGAAAAAGTAATTAAAAACTCTTTTTGATTCTGCAAAACAATGAAATTGGTAACTTTCTGTTGGTAAATATGAAACACGATGGAGAGAGGGAGTTATATTTCAGAATATACATATATGTATAATAAACTTCTACTTTGAAATATATTTAAAAACTATGCGGCAAGTAAATTGGTTCCTATCAATTTTTGAACAGTTTATGGCGATTCACAAATAATTAATTAAAATTAAAGAACATAAGAAAAAAACAAACAATTAATATATTGTGTATTGAGATCCGAAAATCTATGCAGTGCGAATGCTTTTTCTTTAAGTTTTTTCTCTGTCTTTTTGTATTTTTTTGGTTTAGTAATCATCGAGATCAACATCCTCCAGCGGTTCATCGGCTTGTAGCGATTGAAAATCTACTTTATAGCGCAATATTCCTATATACATACAGAAGTTAATAAAATATATTTATAATTAGATTAATTTGATGGTTATGCACAAGGAGCGACGTCAATTGGACCAAGATACATTTAGATTTTACGTTTAAAAGCAGCATGAAGGAAGAGGAATGTAAACAGTAGATACGTAATTAATTTTGTAGCTTACACTTGAACTAATATATACAATTAGTCATTATACATTTATATAAATTATATTTATAAATATATAAGTAGGGATTACTTACCGCCAATGCCACCGAAACCTCGCACAAACTGACTGCCCTCCTGAGATTTGTCCGTAATAATCTCCAGGGTAGCGCCAAACATCTTATAGTTGTTCGCCAGCCATTCCAAAAGCGGTTGAGACTCGATTAGCTCCATTTCAACGCCGCTCTACAATGAATAAATATATAATATTAGTAAATAAATTCGGATACATTTATATTATTATTCATTTATACCTCTTTGTCCGTGAAGTGAGACTTATCTTTTTCCTGTTCTGGCGTCAAATGTAATACTGTCGTTGCCGTCGAGTTGGCATGATTCTTCAGTACGTAGCGTTGTATATCCAGATTTTCCCAGCAAATCAATGTCTCTACAGAGCCCAGTTCTAAGGCTCGCAAAGTGTCCTCCACGCCGAAACAATATTTGCCAGTATCCTGAAAACATTATTTAATTATTTAATTGATATTTTTAGTTTTACAAATTGTGCTATTAACTTACCTGAGAAATTTCATCAAAGTAACGACCAATGAGTTTCTTTTCCTGTATAAACTTGACATTTTGCAACGATTCAGCGGCTAATTCGATGGCCTGATTGAAACCGTTCTCTCCGCCATAAGATACATCCACCAGTTTGATCACTTTCGATTGTAGACGCTACAAATTGAAAGAATTGTATTAGAGTTTTTACAAACTGTTTTCACTTAAGAGCTGCATACATTTCAAGGATTATTCGGGATGACAAGTGTTTCCACTGGCAATGTGACTCGTGACGGTTTATACAAAATTACAAATTAAGATTTGTTTTTGGGACGGGTCGGGTCGAATGACATTCGTCATTTGTCGTTTGAAGCCAGTGGAACTCTCCTATTGTTGATCAGAGTGTTGAATAGATTACTTACAGGATCAAACATATCCGATTGACTGAGCTCAGTTTTAAAGTCCGCACTACCAGCCAAAATGAGACCAGCAATGTTTGGCTTATCATTCGTAATGAATAGCTGTGTGGCCACCTCGGCCACTTTGCGCACATAATTGTGACGCTTCTCCATACGCAGACGAGCAAAACGAAGCGCAGACTGACCACCACGTCCGTGCTTCTTCGGCAGATCAACAGTGAATTTGTGCAGAACTTCGCGTGTATTACCCTGAAGTGTGCCAAAGAGAGCGCCGTTACCATCCATCACAATAAAGCCGAACTTGTTGTCATCGGCAAGCAGGGCAGTGAGTGCCTCCGTATGGAACTTGTTGTCGCACAGATACAGAGAGGTATTAATAGGCTTGAATGGCTCAAAATCAATGTTCACTTTCTTCTCCTTGCCCTCCTCTGTGACAATTGTGCCACAATAAATGACCAAACCATTGGGAGGCACTGAAAACAATTAAAAACATTCATTAGTTAAGTGTTTAAACATTAGTTTGAATTCAAAATACTAGCCTTTGGTGTATAACTTAAGTCTGTGCTGCACCGACGTGATTGCGCCCAGGACGGAAAGGCGATTCACACGCGACTTGATATTGGAGGCCGTACCAAATTCATCAGCCAACATTTTGCTGACACGAGAAATTTGATCTTTAGGCGGAATAATCAATGAAATCATGCTGGTGCCATTTCTGAAACACAAAAATAAACAAACATATTGATTTATTGTTCACATATTGAAATTTAATATTTAAAAAATAATTTCTCAAACAAGCTATATTTTGTTCAAATAAATAAAGTCCAGCTACACTGTTAAAAAATTGCACTAATGAGAATATAACGATAAAATATCGGTAATACAAACAATCCAACTTGGCTCCAAATCGCCTCAGGTGGCTGTGAAATGCAAATATCAGCACAGTGTGTCGGATTTGTTATGGTTCACACATACAAATTTGACCTTTTTACAGCAAAGCATGAGCAGGAAGAATACGATGCAGGGGACGGAGAGAGAGCGAGAGTGGTCATTGAGAGAGTAAATGGTCACACATACACGTGTACATACGTACGTACACGCGCGTATGCAAATATAGCTGTATTTTACAATTGGCAGCAGGGAGATTGGGAGTTCATTGTTAATCAGTTGCAACGTTTGGTTGTGTTGCTTGTGTTGCCAACAAAGCATTAGCATTGGCTTCACGCATTACTCACTGTTTGGTTGCGTTGCTTCAGGCTCGGTCTGGTTTGAACTGATAAAAACCTGACAAAAACGTGTTGCTCTCAAAGTATTTGTGTGCAAAAACAAAGAGAGCGCGAGAGCATACAGCTGAGAGAGTAAATTGCGTGTTTTTGTAGGTGTGTGTGTGTGAGTGTGGGGCAACGCCATACAGATACCATGGGGCTTTTTGT
Organism: Drosophila testacea; assembly: GCA_035043265.1. NCBI lineage: Eukaryota > Metazoa > Arthropoda > Insecta > Diptera > Drosophilidae > Drosophila > Drosophila testacea. The sequence continues at coordinate 213,865 of JAWNND010000723.1, forward strand.
TTTGTTACCAACGACAGCCACGCACATGAATCGAAGTGGTTTAAACCAAATCGCTGACATTATTAACCAATTCAAACACGAAATTGTTGGTTAAGCATTTGCATGTAAGCATATGTAATCTCTGGCCTTAAGTAATGCATCTATGTATGTAATGTCCCACTAAGCACTTGTGCAAGTGCTAATTAATGACCAAGTAAAATAAAGGTGAGTGCAATATACTCAACTCACTCCACTGCTATTTGTTGTACAGCGACGGCGCGCTGAAAAACCGCCCCCATATCCCCCATGGCATGAATTGTTTCGTGTGTACCCCACAAACGAAAAATTCCCAACAAGGGAGAAAAAAGATACATAAAGCTGCAGTGGAGCCATCTAAACAGAGGAAGACCCTGTACTTATGAGAAAGCGCAAATAGTGATGAAAAGCTAGTGTCTCTGAAAACTAGGTGTTTAAAAAAGGTACTGACGGACGGACTTGTCTATATCGACTCGGCTGTTTACGTCGAGTCGACAAAATTGGTTATACCATAAGTTTACTTACCCACGTGCCATTTCCAGACTTTTGATGAGCTTCTTTATTTTCCATATTTCGACATTGCGATCGGCAGACGTTTCTTCTCCAGACATGTTTGCTTATTTATTGCTATTTATTTACGGACCCTTTGTGCAAATTGGGATAAAACGGGACTGAGAGTGTAACCTTCACTTTGTTGCACCCTTGTAGACTCTCTCTTTCAACATGCACTGCCAGGAAATGGAAATGTAACGACGATTGTTGTTAAATTTCAGTTTAATTTGATTTTGTGTTGATGCCTTATTGTATTCACATTCACGTTCTTCCTTTTAACGTGGTTGGCGATGAATACACTAAAAAATAATTACATACAAAACATAAATATGTATATGTAAATGTTGTGTGTACATACATATGTAAGTAACATAAAGAAAGCTGTGACGAAAAGAAACAGCCACTAAAAGAAAGTCGTAACGAGGGGGCTTATTATAAATTTTGAATACAATTTTTAGTTAGCACATATAAAACACAACTATTTCATAAGTGTTTTGTTCGAGAAGACATTTATAAACTTGAGTTGAAAATCAAACTTATTATTTCACTTCACTTAAAGAGAGAATGAGACCTAAAGAATGAACGCGAGAGAAAGACGAGCGGGAGCGGGGCTCCAAAGGTGACGTCGACACAAAAATCATTTCGCAAGCACAGAAAAATGGAAAATTTAACCCAAGTTGTGTGTTATTTGATAGAATACAAGTTTTAGTAGATATTTGTACACTAATTTGCTTGCTTTTGATGAGTTTTAAACACTTTTAATCGATTTATAAAAATTTTACGTACAACGTGCGCACAAAACCCACTCGGATCTAGTGTGACCGAATGTTAAAGAGAGTGAATTACCAAAAGGCCACAATCTAGTTCGTGATTGTACAGCCCCCAAATGCAACAGTGTCTAAAGTATCGATATAGTAACGAAAACGATTAACGTCGATGTATATATTTGTGAGTGAATGGTAATAAAAGAAGAAGAAACCCAAACATGAATTTGGAACTGTTGGGTGAGTTTTGCGCTTTTTTTTAATTGAAATCTAATAAAAATAGTTTTTTCAAACAGAATCCTTTGGACAAAACTATCCCGAGGAGTTTGATGGCTCCCTGGATTGCATATCGCTGGCAGTTACATGCGCTTTTAACAAATACGGCACCTTGCTGGCCGTCGGCTGCAACGATGGACGGATTGTTATTTGGGATTTCTTGACTCGCGGCATTGCCAAAATAATATCTGCACATGTCCACCCCGTGTGTAGTCTTAGCTGGACGAGGAATGGTCACAAGGTGAAGACTGCCCTGAATGAATTGTACTCTGTTTTATATCGCTGCATATCTAATTTTCATTTCAGCTGCTGTCCGCATCAACAGACAACAATGTTTGCATTTGGGACGTGCTGACTGGAGAATTGGAGCACAAATATCGTTTCCCCTCGCCCGTGCTGAAAGTCCAGTTTGATCCACGCAACGACAGCCGTCTTCTTGTCTGTCCCATGCGCTATGCTGCTGTGCTAGTTAAAATTGCAGGATCTCATCGTTGTCTCCCCTAGACTCTGATGTAAGGCTTTTTAGGAATCTCATTACCTTAATCATTCAATGTTTATCTATTTGATAGGGCGATTTGAATATAGTTGCATCATTTGATCGGCGTGGTAAACACATTTACACAGGCAATGCCAAAGGAAAGATTCTTGTGCTGGATGTGGAAACATTTGAGGTCGTCGCCAGCTTTCGCATTATCGTGGGCACATCAAGTGCGACGGCGGTCAAGAGCATTGAATTTGCACGTCGAGGCGAGTATGTAGAGCAGAAATCCTTTATGCCTATGCCTTGTTGATAACTTACATATTTTGAATACTTTAAGAGCCTTCCTCATAAATACATCTGATCGAGTAATACGCGTTTATGACTCCAAGGAGATTATTGCATTGGGCAAGGATGGCGAACCAGAGCCCATACAAAAGCTACAAGATCTGGTCAACAAGTGGGTGATTTGTTTCCCTTTGTTTCTTTTCAATTTGTAATTGGAATTTTCTCTTCAGAACCACTTGGAAGAAGTGCTGTTTTTCGGGAGATGGGGAATACATTTGTGCTGGCAGCGCACGTCAGCATGCGCTGTATATTTGGGAGAAGTCAATTGGTAATCTCGTCAAGATTCTTCATGGTACAAAGGGTGAACTGCTGTTGGACGTGGTCTGGCATCCGGTGCGTCCAATAATAGCTAGTATTAGTTCGGGTTTAGTTTCGATTTGGGCACAAAATCAGGTTGAAAACTGGTCTGCATTTGCCCCGGACTTTAAAGAGCTGGATGAGAATGTGGAGTACGAGGAGCGTGAATCGGAGTTCGATATTGCGGATGAGGACAAATCGGTTGACTTAAATGCTGATGCACAGCAGGATGAGGAGATCGAGGTTGATGCGCAAAAGGTCGAACCAGTGGCAGCGTTTTGTTCCTCTGACGAGGAGGGCGAGGACGAGAATGCTTTACAGTTTCTACCAATGGCACCCGAGGTGGAAGACCCAGAGGATGGCTGGACAGGGCAAGATAATCTCGAGCCCAGTTCAAGCTTAATGGGCAACGATTCGCGAGACTATGAAGATGACATCATGGCTACAAAACGAAGGCGAATGCAACATTACGATGTCAGCCTGCCGGATGCTCCCACCGATGGTAAGTGATCCCTTCCCATCGGAAATACATTCAGGACTGACCCTTATTTCTGTTTACCTTTACAGAAACTCACCCGCTTATATCCAGCAAAGCCAGCAAGGACAAACAGCAACCAATTGGTGGCAAAAAGGCAACGGGCCGAGCCAAGAAATGAGCTGGAGCCGCTTTAAGATTTTATTTAAGTTATGACATTAATAAACAGAGGTTAAGTCGCCTTTGGGTTTCTCACTTGGCCAGCGAAGAGCAACAGACTTGTGGACTTCTCCACAATCATATATTGAAAAGGTCTATCCAACTGGAATTTTGGCGGTGTTGATTTATTGCTCAGTACAGCCGCGGTCACGGCTGCTGCAGTGGTTCCCTTCTCATCCACAATGATCTTGGTCGCATGTATACAATAGTTGGTATACAAACCTTCGGCCATTCGGCTAAGATTTGAATAGCTCTGATCAAAGATATCCCGAATGCCCATCTGAAAAGTGGTAACGCCCATTTTATGGATGCAAATATAGTTGTACTGGAGTTTACTCACCTCGCGGAGTAATTGCTTCAAGTTGAAGTCTGTTGTTGTTGTAAACTTTGGCATTAACACTTCCACCTCGTTGTCTTCGGGCGCCTCACGTCTGAACTTGGCCAGGCGCTCGAGAATCGGAGCCAGTCCCAATTCCTTCAGGTTAGCCGCAATATCGTTAAGTTTAAATCCTCGCTTTGGCAGCACAATAATCATAGAAAGACGGTCTTGTTTGCCATAAGGCAGCTCCAGCACATAACCGTCCAATCCTTGAATATTTGTGACATAGGCAAAGTCCCCCTCCTGCACCATCATTGGCACCTGGGTGACAACTGCGCCGGATTCATCGTGGAAGGGTTCCGTACGTGTGGCAGACTCATTGAAGGGATACTGAAAGCATTATCGAAAGTTATTATAAAGTTTTTTTAAGTGGTTTATCTCAAATCCACCTTCCATTGTCCCTTAAAGAAGAGGGCCGACATCATGTACATCTTGGCCCCAACAATTTGCTGTGGCAAAACTGTGTAGGGTATGAGGCCACGGGTAGTGCGATTGGATTGATCATTGATGAGGGCAACCGTATTACGATCATAGAAATCCACTTCGACTGGCTGTACGCCATATGATTGCACCACATCCCGGTAACTGTTCTTAACCGGCGAAGTCTTATCTGTGTATAGGGCCTGCACCGAGGCCACCTCAATTGTGCTGGTATTCACGCTAAAAACAGATTCATTAATCATCCTTATAATTGTATTATGTATTTTAATGGATCTTACTTTAAATAGGAGCTCCAAACGCGATAAACGGATCGCAAGTCCTCATCCCGAACTTTGATGCGGAGCACCTGACGCAGTTGCTCATATGACTGGCCACCGGCACCCTCGAACAACAGTACTAGTAGCGACCATACCGAAAATGGTGATATCATAAAATCTTTATTGGCTTTTTCCACTTCCGTTGAAATACGATTCAATAGATCAAATCCAAATTCCTGAGCACCTTGTGCAATGTTACGTAGCGTTTCCTCATTAAAGTTCGAGCGCAAGGCATAATTGGGATCGTTGTTAGGTCGAAAAGCGGCTTGAGGAGTCAGTGCCTCCAAAGCGTTGCCAACAGAGAGTTGGGGAAGTGGTTGTTGGGCCAAGCAAATCGCCGTCAGCAATAGCGATCCACCAAGCAGTCGCATTACATTATCTGGAATAGGCATGTGTATGTTAATAACATTTAGGGATTTGGACTGGCAACTGGATTTAACTAAAAGTAAAAACTCAAAACAAATTTGCAAATTTTGGAAAGCAAAAAAAAAACGGTTACATTTTGACAAGTCTGATGATGACCCTTCGGACTTAAAACTTTACAAGTCAAATTTTGTGCCACTTTTGGCATGATTTCTTACAAAAAAAAAAATAAAACTCCTTAAAATCGAAGTAAAAAGCGCTGTTTTATACTAGTTTGTCCACCAAGAGTTAATTCAAAGGGAAAGCTCGAGATTTAAAAACGCGAAATTTTTAATTTTTAAAAATCTTTAAGGTAACCCTTATCAATATTTTCAAACATTTAAATAAAATAAATCATTTCGAAAACATGCTTTTTAGTTAATGATGAAGATCTAACTATAATCCAAACGACATTCCACATTAAAATCGGTTAAGTTTTGACAAAGCTATGTCTGGTAACTCTTTTAAATGGATAAACTTGATTCCATACGTTAAGAGATTCCATACGTTAAGCGTTAACCAAAGAATTAATTTAGTATCAACCTTATGATCAACTTAACGAGATAAAATTCTGTCATTTAAAAGATCTATTTATATAGATTTTTTGGCATTTGCAAAACATTATTTACTTTAATCAGCTTTAATGAAAACATTCATCACTAAATATATTTATTTCTGACATTCAAAAAACATGGGGTTAGCCGATTTGACCCAACTCTGCACATTAGATTTGAAGAAAACTTATATACTAATAATATTTACATTGACTGTTACCCATCTAAAACGAACAACAATAACATAAGCCTATCTACAAAAATAATAGGCCGTAAAATAGGTCAATCTCTCTATTCTAATATTCTAATAAATTATTTCAATTTAAACCGTATAGCTAAGATACACAAGCATATATCTACATATATAATGCTAAAGTTAGTAGCAAATATAGCTATTATTTTTTTGCTGTTTTGTACTTAAGAATGTTGTTCTACGGAAATAAAAAAATCTATATAAAGAACGTAATTGGGTTTTTTACCTTTTATAAACATCTTGCGGTTTTATTTTCACTGGGATTGAGTAACCGAGGTAATTCTATAAAAACACAAAACTTTTATTTATTTAAATTATTAAATTTGTCATAAGCAAATATTGAACAAATAGAAGAGAGAACGGAATTATTTGTTGGATTTTTCTTTTGATTGGGATTTTTGTGATGTTTTGAATTTAAAGTAGGCACTGACGTCGTCTCACACATTGTTGTTGTTAAGTTTGTCGATTTGTTGATTAATCCAAAAACCGGAATGCAATGAAATTCACTCTATATATGTACAGATATATTTATATATATATATCTATAATGAATGTATGACAAAGTAAAGTAATATACATATTATGCGATTGTGCACTGGGTTTTCCATATGTTTATATAATACCATTGATATTATTGCGCTTAATCATAAATAAAATAATCTGTATGTGAGTAAGTGTTTATAAACTTTTTATTACTTCAGAGTCCGAGTCAGAGCTCAGGCCGTGCTTAACTCGAGGAGAACAACGGAACAACTGGCATTGGCCTTAGACCAGAGACGGCACATGCTGATAAATATTCACACACTCATACATACAAATACGCACATTCATACATACAAGTGTAATCAAAGAGAGATAGAGCGAGAGTGTGGGAGAGTAGAAGAGCGCGTGTGAGAGAAAAGCTTTGCTTAGGAGCAGCATGTCGCTTTAGATGTGAACTTAGGTTAATTGAAACTACTAACTAGTTGATAAACTAAAGCTGTGACGCTTCTGCTACCAATTCAATGCGAATGAATGCTTTGTGAACTTGAATGAAATTACAAACACGTTTACAAAACAACTGCATATCCTGGATCGCTTAGTCACTTTGCTTTGTTGTTGCAAAATGAATGAAATCTTCATAATTTAAGTGGTAGCCGAGCGAACGCGACTGGGGTATACCCTACAATACTAAATATTCAATGCCAACTTCTTTTCTAAAAATCCTATTAATGTCTTGGACAATATTAAAAAGCTTACAGGATCCTTTTACATAATTGAACTCTAAGCACCTAACCTTTGTAAAGTGTATACCTTCAAAAATAGGCTCAATTTTTAGGTTGGCAGCGGTTTCTAAAATTATGATAAACATAAACACAATTTGACCCTAGCTTTTATATTGACTGAGAACGTCAAGTTAACACACATATCGCTCATTTACTAGAAGAGAGACACATATCCCAAATGATTTACATAGAAGATTTGTCACTCTTCCAGCGATATGTCCTATTACAGGCTCATAATATAAATAGATTTAATATAAATGCTTAGATAAAAATTATAACAACACTTTTCTACAACTCGACTTTTAATGATCATTTCATAATTTAACGCTCATTAACATTTTATTACCTTTCAAGTGCTGGGAAATTCTAATATGCAACCACTGGAAATTATTCAAAGTTATCAATAAGCAGTAATTAAGCAGTGAAACACGTTTGCTCCACAACTAACTAAGTGAATTTTTAACATTTTAAAAATAATATAAATTGCGAATTAATAATATTTTTAAAACTATCGTAGTTGAAAATAGAATCCCTGAATAAAATAAAGTTAAATCAGATTGAAATACTCGTCCACAATTTCGCTGATTAGAAACGAATAAAGTATTTATATATTTATATTTATTGAGTGCTTATTATTATAAACAAGTATGTATTTGCATTCGTACATAGATGTTTAAGCATATTATATGTTGAAATCTGGCAGGATCTGACTACTTGATTAGCTTTAAAGCAGCCATGATAACAATGACAAGAATTTGGATTTATTTTTGACTTATTTTCTTTCTTTAAAATCACTTTTTTCTTCCAATTTTTGGTGATTCAATCCAGTTAATGTTTTTATAACATTGTGTAATCGGCTTCATATATTGTATATGTCATGTTTCCAATTAAGATTTACTGTCTTTTTGTTAGATAATTTGTTTATCGTACTTGTTAAACGTTTATTCCGAACTACTAACTAATCATCAAAACGATCATTGAATCTCTACACACCGAAACAGTTTAAAATTGTTATACTTTAAATATTTATTTATTTGGATTTACCAAATATTAATTATATATTCTGAGATGGAATTTTCAAATGTTTCAACTGCGACCCTCAAATTATGCTTAGGAATTTACTTGGTTATTCGTTTATATAATTGAAATATTAACTTTTTTTGGTAATATTCATATACTTTAACTAACAATCTTTCGTAATTTTCTTTTAATTCACTTTATTCATTTGATTGAAATTCAAAAACTACATACGATTTAAATGTTTCCTTTTATTAGATACTTTAATGTACTTAATTCTTGTATTTATTTTTGAAGATTTACATAATGTGTAATCCTTGATAAGGTGCAATCGTTGAACTTTATATAATCATAGAAATTCAGATCTCTACTCACTGTCAATTGACAATTTGGCTAATTTTTAAAAAACTTAACAAAATCAAGGAGAATCCTTTAAGAATTTTTTATAAACAAATAAATAAATAAACGTTTCTTGTTTTAAAGACATTTATGTTGAAATTTGTTTTTTTTTTTAAGAGTATAACATATTTTAAACAAAATTATATAAACATTATAACATTTTTATAACAATTCCAATATTGCTAGTTTATTTGCAGTTGGGGGAAAATTATCAAGTGACAAATCTTCGATTTCAGTTTCAAAATGGTGCTGAGCATATTGAATGTTGAATTATGTACTTTAAAATAGTTTAGTATGTTGAATTAAAGTGCTCTTCACCTTATGTTTGTATTGAGTTAATGGGTTTTATATATATTAATATGTAGATATATATAATTAATATTTATATAATTTTTATCATTTTTATGGAACTGAAAAAAGCATTTAATTAGTTTTATAGGTGTGTTTTTTTATATGCGTTAATAGATTTATATTGTTTATCGCAAGTCGGGATCCTCATCGGCTGCCTTTTTAATTCGTAGCAAGATTGTTGTGTACCATTGATCCAACCGTGAGATGCTATCATAATCCTTAACTGCCTCTGTGAAGCCCTCAATGTTCTGCTCCTCAAGATGCTCGCACAAGACCTGCGACAAAAGTGAATATTAAACCAAAACATTTTAGCAACTGATTTCAGTTGGAATAATTACCTTGATAAGCTTGAACTCTCGGGAATCCTGGAATGCTGGATACTGTTGCGCATACTTCTCAATCGCGTGCTGCGCATTCAACAAATCAACGCTCAGATGACAAAGAGCGGCACGAAAGAAGTACTCCTTGGCGCTGTACTTAAGTAGTGAACTCTCGAGGGAGGAGGCAGCCACCTGCTCGTATATTGATATTGCTTTCTCATAATCCTCCAGCTGGGCTGCATATTGGGCAACTTTAAGCATGCACTTGTTGGCCGAACTAACCGACTCCTCGCCCTTAAAATAGTCGGCTGCCTTCTCATAATGCTGTATAGATATGGCCTAAACAAAAAAACATTAATCATTATAAATTGCATAGAGTATGTCTAATGGTTATTTACCAAGGTGCTGGGCTCACCCTCATACATTTCAGCAATGCTCTGATGATGCTTGGCAGCCATTGTAAAGCGTCCCATATCAGTGTAAATATCAATGGACTTCATCAAACAATTGACGGCGCTATCAACATCCACCTTCTTGTAGCAATTGGATGCATCCACGTAGCACATCCCAGCATCATGACGACTCCCAGCTCGTGCATGCAGAGTTGCTGCCTCACAGAAGCATTCGCCGGCCTTAGTCCAGTTCTTGGACATCTTGAACATATTGCCAGCCCGCTGATAACACTCGATGGCATCTTCGACCTTGTTGGAGCCACTGCAGCAATATAAAAAATATAATTAAACTTTTATTATTGAATGAATCGAACATGAAATAAATGTTTTGCTTTATTTTTATTTACCAAAACTTAAAACTTTACGAAACTACAATTAAAAAATCAAATTAAAATAAAAGCTAAAAAGATTAGTCCAACATAGGTTGCAATGGGAATCCCCAAAAAACACCTAATCAGACCAAGAAAATATTTAAATTAATTGGTTTAATATGTTAATATAGAAGTTTAAGTGGCAGGCAAGGAGCTTTTCGAATTAATCATGCAATATCAAAACGAATCCTATATCGATTATTTGATTATCATAACAGGGTCCTTTGGTTAACAATCAAAGAAAAGTCTAATATTCATTAAAAAAACCTACTCACAAATTTAAAAACCTATTATATTTTTTGTTATGGCCAATTAGGAAACTTTACATGCAAGGTATACGAACTTACTTTCTTGCTATTTGCTAGTTCAAAGTTCAAGGAAATCCAAAGCTTGAAAAGAACTCTTTGTATTAAACATGTGCATACATCAGTACACAGATAACACATCTTTAAATAATAAATATTATTTCATCTATACCGTTATACATAGGGGCTACGTATACTTTTATTGTAAGGGGATGATGTTACAGCTTTCTCTATAGACCACGTAAATAAGAGTAGTATGTACATATGTACTAGCGCATACAGGAAATAGTGCGTAGTACATCAAATATGTGAATTTGTTAAGACAAAGGAATATACGTAAATAATGGATCTTTTTATCAGAATTAAGCAATGAGCAAAACAATAACAATACAATATTGTTGTAATCACATATATTACTCACCCAAATAGTGAGCCAAGAAAACCTTTTGTTGTGTCAGCTTCTTCTCCGCCTCAGCCATCAGCTGAAGGGCCTTTTGCTCATTGTCGCCCATAATTGAAAATGTAACTTTTTTGTACACTAAATTGCATTTAGATGCAACTATTCAGTCGGTTTTAGTGACCCTTTTATACGAATTCCTCAACTTTTTGTCTTGGACTTTTTCAGAAAATAAAATCAATACGAAAATGTGTAAGTGTGACCAAACTTGCAACCAGTATTTAACTAATTTGCACCAACTCCTACTAAAAAATACTAAACAAATTCACACGTTTTAAATTTGTTGACGCACTGGTTGTGCTAATGACATGGTACTCGAAGAATTCTAATTTAACTTGTAAATACACAATTTAAAATATTAATTTTGCAATGTGTTTATTTGCAAACGATGCAACAAATCAGCTGTGCCGCAAATGTGATATTCGTATTTCGATAGCCGTGAGTGGGGCACATTCCGATATATATCGAAATGCTAATAAATATCGACAAATCCATCGGGCTGTTGCTTTTTGAACAGGTTAATTTATTTCAAATAAAATATTTCACTAATTTCCGACAAACATTTGGATTACAGTCTACTTTTATTTCATTACATTTAAATTTTTTTAATATTTATGTAAAAAACATTTAAACAGATGTGTATATGTATAATGGACATGAAAGTTGCCAAACCTTAAGTTACAATTTTCGCAACAGATGTGGAATTAAACGTTAACAAAAAAGAAACTTTAACTTAAAAAAGTGGATGAATTTAAACAGCAACTTAAATTTGGATAGCGAGCAAAGATTAAATGATTGTTGTATGAAGTTGCCTTGCAAATTGTTGGTTCTTAAATTCTCTTAAACTAGACATAAACATAAAGATAATGAAGTCAGCCGGCTGCTGTGCACATAATATTGTGTTCAAACAAACATCTTCTCAAGCATTTTTCTAAGTTTCTCTTGAGCATAGCGTATCTTCTGATATAGATCCTTGGAAACTCCGCTTTGTTGAATGGTCGAAAACCGATATGTCCGGAAGTTCTTCTCATGATCCATGTATGTGATAGCGCTCATGCGGGGACACAAAATGATCTTCATATGATCCGAGAAGTTAAGCTAAAATAATCATAGAAATTGATTAATTAGTTTTAAGGCAAAGACAAGAACTATGCAATTTGTAATACCTGAACAGAACCGTTGGTTAAATGCATGACAACCGCACACGTTGTGCGGAACCAAGAATGAAGATGAGGCATACGAGATATTTGATCACTCTCAACAGTGACATTATTGGCGCCCGCCTTAACCAGATGCTCGGTCATGTAGCGCTTAAAATATGAAAGCAATTTCATTTTTTTATCCAGCGTCTTGCAATAATCTGTTGTAGTCATATAAGTCTCTTTGCCCTCCTTGTCGATAAAGTGCACGTTAATTTGATTTGGCAGCAGTATGAGCTTCGTGGTGTCATTAAACATGACTCCGATGCCTTCATCGCACAATTGATATCCAAATCCATACTTATCGCTGTAGTCCACCCATTTTGATATCCAAAACAGGGGCTGGGCAGCAGGATCAGTGTTCTCATCACCCAGATTGCCTTGCAATAATCGTGGCTGTCAATGGTAAGAATAAAAGCAGAAAGCAATCTTGAGCAAAAGATTTTTGATATTAGTAAGGAGTCTTTTTTACTGACCTTGTTATTAATGAGAGCTGTCAGCTGTTGGTGCAAGCTTTCAATGTCGCTGCGATAATCTTCATTGTGGCGACACATCTGCGCCGAGGCAGTAATGGCATCATGCAAATTGTTCTTGAGGAATGTCGACTCCAAACGAGTATCGTCCCTCAGGCCATTCATTTCCGTTAACGGCTTACGCTGATTGGGATCCTCGATGACATCGTTGATGCCAATACGAGGCGCCATCGTTAGACAAGAGCTGGGCAAGAACATAGGCACCTGCGAGGCCTTAAGGAATTCATAATTCAACAGTTGGCCAATTGTGGGACGACTCTCTGGATTCGGTTGCAACATGGCAACTACCATATCCGCAGCTGGCTTTCTTAAATAGCTTGGAACCCGATATTCGCATTTCTTAATCTTTGAGTAGGTATCTTTTAACGTTTTTGTTTCAAATGGTGGCTGACCCACAAGTAGAGTGTACATCACACATCCAATCGACCAGATATCCACCTCAAAGGAATGCCCCTTCTTGGTTAGAATTTCAGGGGCAATATAGTTGGGTGTGCCACAAAGCGTCTTCTTTCGTTCACCCTCGTACTCAATACGTGTTGCAAGGCCAAAATCTCCGATCTTAACGTGCAGCATGTCATTCAGAAAAAGGTTGCCCAGCTTAAGATCACGATGAATGATCCGATTGTCGTGCAGATACTTGACACCCTGAATTATCTGGTATATGTAATAGCGGGTCTCGAACTCCGTAATACTTTTGCGACGCTTGTGCAACTCCATCATCGACTAAAGGGTTAAGGATACATAGCCAAAGTTGGCAAAGGATATAACGTATGCATTAATGGAAGGACGCATACATTTAGTCAAGTATTTATTTTGTAATATCGCTCATTTACTAGAAGAGTGACACATCTCCTATGTAAATCATATGGAAAATTTGTCACTCTTCTATTAAATAAGCGATATAATAATAAAAGATATTATGATTATGGATTTTCACTGAGTTACAAATTAAAACTGTTATCTATGACACTACTTTGTGACGCTTTATAAATGAGAGCACAGCATTAAAAATTGTTCAAAATAAAAATTAAATTTGCGAATTTTTTACTTGACTGGCTGTATGTAGTAAAATTAATTACTTACGCGCTTCTTGCACAACTCCAGCACAATGTAGATATTTTGTTCATCCTCAAAATAGCTATGAAATTTAACAATATTTGGATGATTGAGGCTTCGGTGTATGGTTATTTCCTGTGCCGTTTTCTCTTTTTGGTTGTGCTTTATCATCAACTTCTTGGACACAATTTTGCCAGCAAAGACATCGTCTGTCACCACATCGATGATCTCGTAGCATTTTGCAAAGCCGCCCTACATAACGAATTTATTCAAAGTTAAATTAAATTATACATATGTACATTTATGTTTGCACATGGTTACATATATACACATGTGCATACGCGCCAAAAGAACCAACTGGTTGTGTTTGACAGTGTGCGTGCGCTCGCTCTCTCACACACACATATTCCAAATCCACAGGCATTCACACACACACACAGCTGCATAGCGTGAAAACAACAGCAGGAATAAAATGCGCAAGGAAGTGACAAAAAAGCAGCTGCATAAATCTGCGCAGGCGGAGGAGCATCTTCAGCCAGCTTCCCTATAGAATCAACATACGGCACTTGACCAAGTCTTACCTTGCCAAAGAAGCGCATACGCTTGTAGGTCTTGCGATGATTGGAGTCATACAGGCGATCTGGAATATCCGTGCTCTTGTCGTCTGGTTTTGCGGCCATTTTTCTCGGCTTGACTCTTTCTTGCAAGGTTGGCTGGTGCACTTTATTTCTTCCTTATTTCTCTGTTTCCTGCTGTTTGCTTGCTTTCTGTTTTTCGCAAAGTACAAAGTAATAACAGTGCACGCCACTAAGATTAAATTATGACTATGATTTTATAACAAAAATATATTCAAGCACAAGGTTGAACAAAGTGCACAGAGACGACGAACAGGAACAGCACGAATTACAGGCACAAAGCGGAGAACGCGCCGAAACAGTTTATTTTATTTGAATGGTCTGTCTGATCAGCGTCACTAAATGACAATCGATTACAAGTTCAGAGCAACCCTGTTTCAAGAGTGTTGAAAAATAATGAAATGGACGTTTTAAATTTGAATGACGTTTTGGTAAATAAAAGAAATCGTTTAGTTTTTATTCAAATAAACCAATTTAATTCAGTGTTTGATAAAAAAAAATAAAGCGGAAAATTTGTGAGTGTTTGGCGCCTGTAAAACCATCAGGGCGAGACATTATTTTAAGCACAAAGTAGCCATACTGCCAATCGCATAGGACATTTTTAGTACAAAATATCCCAAATTCACCAGGCTGCCACGTTTCAAAACAATGGTGTCGCCATCTTCTGTTGTTTCCGCTACCTTTAGTGTTGTTGTCTTTAAGAACTATAATGAGCGCACAAATTTAAAAAAGAAAAAAACAAACAATTATAACAATTAAATTAAATAAACCAATTTAATTATAAAATACATTTATTAGATAGTCTTTAGACTTTACGAGTTCCCCTTAGTTTATTCCTTGCCTGCTCACATGCTTCTTAAACAAACTGTCAATTCATTTACTTTTCTTTTGCTAATTTTGTTTTGACTATGCGATTGATATACTCGTTTTCAGTATGTTTAATATATAAGTATTTGTGTTTGTTATTTTCGTTTCTCTTTTGTGTTTATCCTTTTTCGATTATTGCTTTGCTGCTGCTATCATTGTTGTTTGTTTCCTTAGCTTGAAGACTTTTCTCGCCCACTTGCTGTTCCAGTGAATGCCTTAATAGTAACACTTTATGTAGTTTGTTTTTTAAATGTTGTTTACAATTAAATTATTACATTAAATATATTTATATATATCAATAGTGTAGCTTTATAGTTGGTTTGCTTTTCCAGTTTTACGCAGTCTCAAGTGCCTTGTGTCTCTGTGTGGATGTACGTATGTTTGTGTGTGTGCCAGTTAGCGTTTGTAATGGGAGGGACTCTGGGTGTGTGTGTGTGTGTGTGTTCGCTCTCAATGTTTGGGTGTGTTTGTGTGTGTGTTTTTGTGTCTTACTCCCTCTGATCTCATCATGGACACTACTGAATTTCTAAAGTTTAACTAGAAGTACACGGTCCAGGAACTCTCAGCTGGATCCTGAACTGACAATGACTAAGCCACGTTGTAAGCGCAGCCACTCCACAAACTCATCCAACATCACGGGCCCTGTAATACAGATAAAGATATAATTTGATCAATTGTTGATATGCATAATAATTTATATGGTTTATCCTTACATGCGCCGTCAATATCGTAATTTGATAAATCAATGCAGATCGTGCGAGAGAACTCGAGTATGTTGCACCATTGATCCTTATTGATAACCTTGTACTTGGACTGCTCTAGGAATTGTGCAAATTGTGGATACAGCGGCCAATGTTTGCCCAGCAATAGTTGCAGCATCGCTTTGGCTGTCGCAATATCCATGCTCCGTTGATCCGAGTCCTGCAAAATTAAATACATTTAGTTCCACTCAATGGAGGAGGAGGAGAGAAAATTGCTGTAGGACTGTCCCACCTTGGCAAAATCATAGGCATATCGATATATACTCTTGAAGGAGTTGGGATCGTTGAGTATGCTACGCAGATAGTCCAGTTTCACAACCATTTTCGCTGTGGAATCACACTCGAGATCTGTGAGACCCTTTAACCATTCCTGTTGACTGAAAAATCCCATCTGTGTGGCGCCCATTTTGTAAGCGAGCACCAGCATCACAATATTCTCTGGCTCAACGCCAATATCTTCACAGAACTTCTCCATGCCATCGGGCCCTAGAATCGAAAAAAAATAATTAGCAAATTCTCCGAATATCCTTCATTACATACACATATATTTTTGTACTTACCTAGCGTATCTGGTTCGTCGGGTGTAGTGTATTCATGGAACCAGGCGAGACAGCGCTTCTGGCTGAAGCCATCCTCAGCTCTGATATGGCGTCTGTAAATATTATAAATAATAATGATTTATTTTTTTTTATAATATTAAGGTTTTACTCGCAGCGCACTTAGCCATTTTATAAACTCAATTGAATGTTTATTGTTTGTGATTTGATTTTATTTAACTACTTAATTTGTTGCCTAAGCATTTGCCCCTTGTTGACGTATTTTTTCAAATGTTTTTTGATTATTTTTTCTCAATTTCCTCTGTTTTCAACGTTTTCCTAGCTAAAAATAGCGATAGTAAACTTGTCGGGGATGCCAATGCCAAGAGCACAAAACAAATTAACAAACAAAGAAATGACAATCGAATAGGCAGAAGATGAAAAAGAACAACAATTAATAAACTAAAAAAATATTTATACTTAGTAATAATTTATAAAAACCATTTTTAAATGTATATCAACATTTTTTGGTGGTTCAAGGAATATAATAAAAACTGATATGGAAGAAAGTGAAAGGTTTTCTTTTCCGCTCTCTCTCTCTCGGGCTTATCTATCGATCTGTTTGCGACAGCTGATGGTGAGAGAATTACGGATAAGAGATGATGTCACAGTGAAACTGCATGTGTAAATCAGTGATGAAAATAATTTTAAAAGGTAAATGTTGGCATGTTGAGAAATTATTTTCGTCTTTATATCGTTACCAATTTCGAAACGTTTCAAAATTGGCAGTACAGAATCCTAAAATAAAGGCCAGTTTTTCGGATAGATGACGTTTGAGATTTTTCCCGGCTGAAGCAGTTAAAAACCGAACAAACATATCCGGGAAAAGGCCAAATTGGCATCACAGGTGAAAATATGTAAATGTGTTGTGGACTCTAAGAGAGTGATGTCACATTTAGTGGAACTCATTTCGCAGCTGAGCAAGCTGTGGATGCTGTATTGCCTGTTACCTCTTTTGGTACATTTTTATCAGGCTGGTACAAATTTGATGTACCTATTCTGCATTAACTAACTGATATTTTTATGATCTAATTTATATATAATAAAATAATATCATTTAATTTAAAAATCAAGTAATACCGTTAAATGCCTGTTAATCCAAATTTAAAATAATTTTCAATGGGTTGGTCGAACATTTAGAGCAAACACTGTGCAAACATAAAAAGAACTGACAAATTTTTGAAGAGAATTCAGGCGACTGCGCGGTAGAATGTCAACTGAAAGCGAGAGTGGAACCGAAGTGGGGAGTCGAGTTGAATCGGGAATCGTAACGTTAAGTAAGGACAATGTGAGGTTCTAACGATGGGGCACAGTTGTGCGCAGGACTCAAAGCGAGAAACACGTCGTTGTTGGCTATTGGGAGTGAAGGATTACTACGTAAAAATTCATTCAAATCAGCATTAATTGTTAAACTTAAGAAAGAAAATGTTGAAATTGTTGGGAAATAAGTTTGCCAATGGGATTGAATGCAACATCATTTGTTGCATGCTACTTGCTTTATTTGGTAAGTTCTTAAAAAGGCAGGACAAATTACCTAAGGGAATTTGTCAAACGGGGTGGGGGCAAAAATCAATAGTCATCCTGACACAGTGACTTGAAAATAGCAACTGAAACTGAAATTGTGCATTTGTGTATTGTCTGTAATGTCTGCGTATATGTGTGCGCATACTTTTTTCACGCACTTTTTACAGTGGCCACCGCTCAAGGACTGCAGCTGAGCGCGTTTACAACAAAAAGTCCAAGGGTATCCAAATACACAACCAAATCGCCATCAGTAAGTGATAACCTGACCCTTTGATTCTATCGGTGGATATATCCTGAATTCTCTTTGCATTCTTGGCATTTCCCACAGGCTTCCTCGCAGAATCACGATGCGATCACATCGCTTTATCGCTTAAATGCCACCAACGGCGTCACCTGTATTCTGATGCAGGTTGATGGCCTGATTAGTGTCAAATATCGTAACAAGCTGAACGAGGACGTCGAGGCGGACCTTTATATGCCAGACCATCCTGTGCTCAGCGGTGAGTGCGTCGAGTCCAATTTGGAGATAATGACAATGGAATTCAAGGGTTTCACACTGACCATGACATTCAAAAAGGTATGTGGAACGAGGAGGCGGTGGCTTTATATTGATTTCAAGTGTTGCAAATAAGGTCAAAGGTTAACTTAAGTTCATTTTCATCATATACACACAGTCGTCGGGTGGCGAGGGTTGGTACATCAACCTCTTTGAGCTAAGCTATTCCTCATCGAATCCCCTCTTTGAGCATCCCGATCGGCCCAATTTGAATGTGAGGCTAACTTCTCCGGCCCACACGCCCATGTATTTCCCCACGCCCGTGGGCAAGTCCTACGTCTGTGACAAGGAACAAACTGTCATTCTATATGCCCCGCATGATTCTGGTGATCTTTCTGGACATATTGCACGAATATATTTGCGTGATTTGCACATGCAGAGCTTCATGTTCAAGGATAGCGGCAAGTGGGGACCCTCTTTCCATTGTAGTGCCACTGGATCCTATCGCGATGAGACGGCACCCCTCGCCGTCGGCACAGCGCTGGCCATTGCGGTGCTTTTAACTATTTCCGGCTATGGCGGTTGGCGGTAAGTAATCCCTGAATTAAGTGCAGCCAACTTAACATTGGACTTCAGCTGAAAGCAGCTAACCTAACATTGTTTTTGGCGTTGCCAGATCGCTGCAAACTGAAACTCGTTTTAAATTCTTCCCTTTTTTTGCAGGTATTTCAAAATAAAGAAGGTTCAATACGGTGCAATGTAAATAAAATGGAATATCAATGGAGTTAATTGAAAAGTTATGTGCCGCATTTTTGTTCAACTAATTGAGTCATATCTTTGTTAAATATCAGTATTCTCGTATTTAAAAACAAAAAAAAAACCAAAGCAGAAAACTAATATTGTAATCATGTTTTGAAATCTAGACGAAATTTTGTGAGGCATCGTCCATCACAAATATTAATGTTATACATATTATAATAGAAGCGATACATACATATATATATGAGAATTGCGAAATGTCTTCCATATAGTTAATATTATTAAAATACTAACTAATATACATATTATAAATACATTAATATGTATATAAACACACATATATACGACTATATATTTACACAATTATCCAAATTTAAAAATATATTGCAACATTTTACTGTGTTTATTAGAGGTACACACTTTTCGACTATCAGATTCAATTCATTTCGAAATTGTTTAGAAAACAAAACGTATAAATCTTTTTTTTCTTTTGTCCCTCTAATAAATACATCTAAAAGAAAAGTCTAGTTTTAATATTCTGGCATCTTTCGTGTCGTGTTGGATCAAATGTTAGTTTTTAAGTTTTGAAAGAAAATTCTTCTATTATTATCTCAATTGAGCGCATACTATACATTAATCATTTCAATTTATCTGCACCTCTTTTTAATTTAAGAACACACTAACATTCAAGCCAAGTTAATAAAGAAAAATTCGAAATATGAATGTAATATGGGTTTTTCAATTGATTAGGGAAAACCACCTCTTCAAAGCATCCATAAAGGACTACAAATCATCTCTCTGTTCAAGGGCACAATTTGACAGTATACAATTTAAATTAAGGGAGTTTTATGGTCATTCAATATCACAAAATCCTTCAGGTAAAAAAATATATTTCTTTCTTTTAAGTTCGTCTCTGAATTGAATTGAATAACATGAAAGTGTTGATTTTATTTCAGACTGTTGATAAGATATATGTACAATAGAATTTTAGTTGGATCCCTGATTGTTTAATACGAAAAACTAGTTTTGTTCAAATACGAATTGAAATTCCCAATATTTTGACGCATAATCAGTTAATTAGAATCTTGTTAAGAAGTAAGTAAAATAGAAATGCAGATCGAATACAAAGAGACTCACTTTTTACAGTAATACCTTTCAATTGAAGACAAAATTCTACTATTTAACATATATAGAACACCTACACCTATTCGAAATAACAAATATTAATTAATTACAATGTATACTTCTCAACTTTTATATTATAACTTTGTGAAAATTCAAACTTGAAACCTGCCTATTTCTAGTATATTAAAATTTCACATTTTAGCATTCAAATCAACCCTAAATTTGAGTTCCATTAAATTTCTTTTCTTATTGAAAAAGTCAAAAATATGAAAAATCGAATTAGCAACTGACCACATTAGAATTATTAAACATGACGAAATGCGAAAACTTAATTATTGCATGGAAAAATGAAATGCCATCAAAATTTTCGAAGATGATGTAAATCAGATATGATTAATGTGAGTGGAGACAAATCCGGATGTAAAAGAGTAAGTATAGACTTTCTAAAAGAGTAAGTAGAAGAGAGTTCCATTGAAAGATACCCCCTCCCTTACTATCTTCATCTACCTTTATTAATGGTTAGATCTGATTATGTCGAATCTTAGTTCTTAAGCTAAAATACTTCTTTAAATACTGAAATAGTCAAGTATCAACGAGTATTTAATTGACCTATGAATCATCAGTAGCATAAACGCTTTTAATTTATTCATAGCAAAGGTGAATCATAGATACTTTTGATAGGGTTCACGTAACTTTTACCGCATTCAGATAGTACTAGATACAGTTTATCAAGTAATTGTTTTGGCACAAAAAATATATTACCTTGGCTTGTTATTTAGGTTTTATACTTTATTAAAGTTTCTTAAAACATGTTAAGAAAAAAACGTAATGAAAACTATTGGGTTCAGTTATTTCAACAATAAATAACAAATATGTTAAGTTTTATATTGTTCAATTACTTGACAAACTGTATATACATAGATAGTTTAAAGACTTAATTTTTAATTATATAGCTCACCTGCTTTGTTGTGTTGAAATGCTTGTGTAGCTGGTGCGTGCTCTTTTTGATTGACCATCCATATTGTCACCGATTTCTGGAGCTCGACGTTTACCCCGTGGCATGACTTGTGTGATCTGATTGCGAAAAAGGTTGGCCTGTTTTACTCAACGTAAAATAAGCAAAAAATGCTTTGGTTTATATAAATATGGATATTACACGAATTTACAGCTGTAATAAAAACATTTATTTATTATATAAATGATTAGTTTATTTGATTTTGATGATTTATTTACACTTACTTACCACTGTTTTTCAGCGCAGGACAGTCAATGAAACATCATCATCTCACGAAGACATCAATTTACGTATGAGGCTGTAATACCAAAATTTGCATTAATTAAACCAAATAAGACAGAAAACTCAAAGAAAGTACTATATTATTTGAACTTATGATCATTTTTCATAAATAAATTAGCAGGATTCTCTAACAGCGCCACCTAACGCCCGGCAGCAGTTCCAGTTTCTCTCCCCCTCAAATGATTTTTCAACAGCTAAGAAATTACACGGGATGCACAGGACACCCAAGGCACACACACATACACAAACACTTGCAAATATATATACACTTTATATGAACACTCACACATATGCACAGTCTTCACTGCAAGTGTAGGCATATATTGCCAATTTTACTGATAAATGTATGCACCTACATGTTTAATACATTGTATGTATGCCGCTGATTTAGCACTTCACTTCGGTACGTACATATGTGTTTTATATTAAAAACACCGGCTTCGAATTGGGCAAGAACTGGGCTTGGATTTGGTATCGGTATCGTTGTACGCTTCCCCGTCACAACTTGTGCCATCAGCAGCTGATACGACAGCAGCAGACGGCAGCAGCCTGCGCGTGCTCGTTTTTTACGTCGCCAAATGCAATAGATGCTCGGTTAATAAAGCGATTGGCATACGCTTACAACTCATTATGGAATTTCCTAAGTTTGCTCAACACTTTGCTCATGCAAATATGCAAAACAATTAAATATTTACCGTTTATGTTATTTAAACAATTTATAAATCCACAGGACAGGTCTTGGCATCAAAGCTATCGATATTTTGATGCCGATGCTAGGATTGTCAAAAAATAATTATATATCGAAACGTCGATAGATATTATTTTGCGATATATATTATTGCACGACATTCTTATCTTACGATAATATCGCTATCGATATTCTTGGGCTTTTAAAAATCAAGGAGCAAACTTTGTGGCAACGCCATTGCAATTGGTATTTAAAAAATGTCAGAGCTGACTAAAAAATGGCTGAGGGGACAGCACTGTTTTCACCAACAATGTATGTAAATAACGGTATAATTATGCAAAAATATATACTTCTTACTTATAATTACAATTTTCATTATACGATATTAATAATGCATATTGCACTAAAGGCACTAATAACACAAGGCGTAGGCTAATTTTTAACCATTAAGAAACTGCTCCAGGGCATCCTTGGTTTCCACATCGTTCTGTTCCAAAACTACTTCTTCCAAAGATGTTTGTTTATTTATTTTCGTTGGTATTTCTGCAAAAGAGGAACGATGTTTGTAGGTGTTAAAATATTTAAAGCTAATAAGTAATGTACTTGTTAGTTGGCCGCGTTGCTTATACTCCTCGAGATCACTTCGAAATGCATCATCGAATACCGCCTGACGTTCCTTTTGAAGCTGTCGCAATTGCTGTTCATGTGCTCGAATCTTTTGCTGATGCTCCGCAGCAACTTTCTGTCTGTAATGCTCCAGTTCATTGAGTTTCTTCTGCTTGTGCTTGGAGAGCTGAAATTGCTGCTCCAGCATGAATTCCTGCAGTTCGCATTCCTCGCATAGATCCTCTAGTTTTTCCAATTCTACTTCCAGTTGTCCGCCCATTTCCTCCAATTCCTCAAGCGTCTGGGCACTTGCTTTAAGCTTTACAATTAATGCGGGTAAACCAGCTAGACAACTGTTGAGCTCATTAATGGTTGCATGCTGTCCACTGGCACGTTGTTGTACCTTTGTTATTTGTGTGGCAACTGCAGCTGCGCGTCCTGCATTCTCCTCGTTTGAGGCATGGATTTGTTGCCAGTCATCCTCGTATTTGGACAACAAATTGCAGCCTGCAGCAACATTGAGATGAGTTGGCAGTCCGTCCGCCAATTGTCCACTAAGTGAATGTAAGCTGCTGCGGCTAGAAGTAAAGCTCTCGTTTAATCCCAAGCGAGGAGAGGAGTCCAAAGGAGTTGTTGGTGTTGTTGCTGCACTTGTTTGACTGCTGCTGTTGCTGCTGACACGTTGGCGATACTGTTGGTGGAGACTCTCTGAGATAACAATGCCTTCCTGTATTGCATTGCTTAGCTTCTTTTTCAGATTGCCAAACATTATATAAACTAGGTTTTTTCGTGTTTAAATGCAATTATTCCTGCTAATTGAACACAATTCGTTGAAATGTTGCCTTGTTGTTGTAAATAGAAAATCAGCTGGGCGCAAAATGACAAGATAGCGCGCTATTTGACAGATCGCTCGTGAGAGCGAGAGAGTGAAACCTGTTGTCACTGTTGACACTCTCTCTGATGATACCTTAACTATGTTATGCCATTTGTCACAAGTTGTTTGCGAAATTAAACTTTATTTATATTTATTTTAATTTATTAATAAACAAATATTCAATGATATATTTCATTTAATCAATCAACCATTCAATATATAAACTTTCAATGATATAACAAATTATTAAGTATTTTGTACATATTTTGAACCCTGGTTAATTATGCTCTAACTAATTCTGTTAATCTTCAGTCAAATCCACAGTAGATGCAGACGAAACTAGTTTCGAATGCGGCGTTGAGTCCCCCTTTTCTCGATTTAGTTGCTCCTTTGTCTGTTTTGGTTCAGATTCGATTATTTCTATATCACTGCCGCTGTTCGACTCCAAGTCGCCTTCATCTTCGGCACTATCTTCCAGTGCTATGCAGCTAACGTCGGTATTTTCAGTTTCGGAGTCAGTGGAATTGCTTTCCGACGATTGCTCCTCATGTGAGCTCAGATCAATAGTGAGGATTTCCCGAACTTCATCACTAGACGAGGCAACAGATAATGCATCCGGCTGCACCTTAGGTTCCACTTCTTCATCCGACATTAGCTCATTAATTATGTCCCTTAATGGGGAGGCGGGCGGTATTGGTTGATTGACATGCGTTTGTTGAGAGGACATTGCTCGACTATAGGCCATGGCAACTGCCAGTGCCAAGTTATTTGAGTGCACAAAGTACTCGGAACCTGGTGCAGTCATAACTTCATGGGTTTCTGTCTTTTGCTCTCTTTGGTCTTCTTCGCTGCTCGTGTATCGGCTACTTCTTCGTCGCCTTTTCTTGACTTTCTTCTCCTTCTTCTTGTGTTTCTTTCTGGGCCTTCTGCTGCGACTGCGAGATTCTCGAACGGAGCTTTCGCTGCTGCTTCTGCTGTAATCGCG
The DNA here is from genome assembly GCA_035043265.1 of Drosophila testacea. Taxonomy (NCBI): domain Eukaryota; kingdom Metazoa; phylum Arthropoda; class Insecta; order Diptera; family Drosophilidae; genus Drosophila; species Drosophila testacea. The sequence continues at coordinate 238,573 of JAWNND010000723.1, forward strand.
ACTACGACGCTTTTTCGACTTTTTGCTGGAGCGACTTTTACGCGGGCTTCTTTCATGTAAGTCTTCTCTATAAAAGTCATTTTTCTTCCGACGCTCGTATCTATCATCTAGTTCCTGAAGTTTTAGCTGACAACTTGCATGTGTGCGCTCAATTTCTCGTTTATTGTGGCGCAGTACATTGTTTATGGTACGCCCCAGAAATCGTTTGTTTGGTTTGCCCAGCGGATTTATTTTGCGCTCTTGCGGTCCAAGATATGCTAGATTGTTTTGCCCTGGCATATCGCGCATAAGCTCGGCGATTGCCTGGCTGCGCATAGTTTAATAAAATTGGTAAGTTCTTTTATTTATAATTAATTTTGTTTATATTTTTACCTTGTTAGTGCTGAGTCGTCCATTTTTATTTTGTTTATGAACAGCTGATGGCCATCGGCATTGCCACTTTTTTCTGTTACTTGTCACAAAACACGAAGTATTGCATCTCGATATTTTGTCACTGCGATAATTTGTACGTATGTACTTTTGAACTTCTAGTTAAGTTCCAATAAAAAGCTGTTAATTTCTTGCTTATTTGTAGTATTATGCGTAGAACTACAAGTTTAAAAACACTCACAATTCAAACTTCTAGTCAAAATAATTAATTTATATTTTGAAACAGTCGCCGTTACACAAAAATCACCACTTTCTCAAAAACGATCTGGCAGCTCTATCCCAGTGGCAGCTGAAGTGATGCCAGTAGTTTCAAATTTAGTAAATCCCGCGCAAAATAAAACTTGTTTACTTTTTTAAAACATTTAATTGACTTATAAACAAAAATATCACAGTTTAATCACATATTGTTGACAAGCGTCTTGTAGTTATTGCCGGCTGTTCATTACGCTTTGCATCCAGTTAACGTATTTGCTAACACGAGTATAAATGCCTGGTAGTCCTGGGCGGGCACAACCAATGCCTGTTGAAACAACTCCCAGCAAATGATGCTCCTTAGACATCAATGGGCCACCGGAATCAGCCTAGTAACAATTGTTTGGAAAATGTGCTGCATAACATTTGTGCTCTATTCAAAAGTTGCATACTCACCCAACACGAGTCAATTTGACCATTTTCATAGCCCGCACACAATTGAGTTTCGCCAATGCTATTGGACTTGCCCAACGCATGATAAGAACGCTCACAGGCCTCATTATTCCATATCTTAACAGTTGCCTTACGCAAAATATCGGCACGATCGCCCTCAGCCTGATTCTCATGTGTCCAGCCCCATCCGGAGACTGTACCATATTCTTGTTCCAAGCTACGATACTCCTTATCCGAGCTCACACAGCTCGGCTGAATGTGGGCCGTAAAACTAATTGGCTGCGCCAGTTCCAGCAGAGCTAATTGAGTATTTATACGAAAAATATTAAACATTAAACAAATTAATAAATAAAAATATAAAAGCAAATAATTAAATCTTCCAAAAATTTTAAAGAAAAGTTCCTATTGTCTACCAACTGTTATTGTGGCTTTAAATATATGAGCGTTAATCTTGAGGCACTAGGATATACAATTTGTAAGTAAATAAATAAATAATACTAGATTTAAACTATTTACCAATATCATGTTTAACATTATTGCAGTCATACTGAGGATGCGGCACAATATTCTTGAAATCCACGCGCAACGCATCCGGACCGTTCCCAATGCCATTTAGATACTCCCGTATGCTATGCAGACCAACAACGCCTTGGATTTGTGCGGGCTTCATGAACTTTTGTAGGCCATTACAGATGCAGTGTCCAGCGGTCAGAATCCAGCGTTCGTGTATAATGGTGCCGCCACAAAAGTGACCACCGCGTCGCATTAGACTCACCATAAAAGGCATTTCATTACGCTCGGCCTCGCTGCCGCCAACGATCTTAGGATTACGTACAGTACACGGCTGATCCGTAACTATGTAAATTTTAATAGAATTTTTGTAGTTGTATTAATTTTGCTTTTATTTATTTCAGTTCCCTTAACGTTTTTGTAACACTTACAAGCAATTTGCGCTTGCGCACATTTCATAACATAGAAAACAACAAAAACGTTTATAAATTTCAACATAATTGTTTTTTAAACAAATTAACCGTTAAGCGTTTGCCGTTGCGAAACCATTCAACGAACTGTCACAAATATTCTGTGTGCCAATTAATTTATATATGGGTCGAACCGACTGTTCCACTGACTTATTTGCTGCTGTTCTATGCGGATTAGCAAACGCTCGGCTCGAGCTTTTTGATAACGAACGGAAGTGTCTCAACCACCTGTTGCCGTTAAAGCTTTTCGAGCTTTACGCTTAACGACTGCACCTCCGTGTCTCCCATGTGCTGCACCATACTCACAAACACACACACACTCACAGAACGCACACGTTTTGGCATTTCAATTGGTTCGTCTGTTCGTCAGCCCCCACTCTTCGTATCTCTCACCCACTCTTGGACTGTCTGTCAGTGTGTACACAATTAAGGAGATGCCGAATACACCGAAAATGAAACCGAAACTGAAACGTAAACAAAAGCAACAAAAACTTTTTTGTGTTTTGCGTTTTATGACCCAATGAAGTTCATGACATTGAATTGAATGGGTGACAAATAGTTGTGTTGATACGAGTGTTTATTTACTTTCAATTGTACAAGTTGCAACAAGTTTATTGGCCCATTATCCTTATTTAATATTTTATTGTTGTATACATATAATTAATAACACGTACTTACCTTACTGTTTGTTGTGCATCGCAACTTATGACATAATACAATGTTTACACACGTTTTTTGAATTTTATTAACAATGGTTTAGTACATCCCTTACAAGCGGATGTAAAATACTGTAAATCATATAAAATACATTGCTGAAATTCTCTTAATTTATTTATATAATTATTTACTATACTTTTAATTTTATTATCTATGTGATTTTTAGGAATATCTTTTAATCAAACTGAATTAGAATTTATATTTATTTAATTGCCCACTTTTATACACGGTTTTGAGTTATACTGGCAACAGTTTTGTACACTCCTGAAGCTTAAATTGGTAACACATAAAAATATATTGTTCTTACTATTAGTTTTGTTTTATTAATGTAAGATTTAAGATTGTTATTCTAAAAATATTTAGAATATGGATTTATTAGAAATTAGGCTTGTTTTAAGTTCGATTTTTAATCCTGTATACTATTAAAATACCTTATCGAATTTATCTAGATCTGATGCAGAAGTAAAGCTGCAATCGGAACCGGAAATATTCGCTTAGCTAGTAACTTTAATTATATATACAACCATTTGCTAAAAGAGTTATCGGAAAGCTTTATAATGGATGTGTGTAAATAACCTTAAACGTCATATTTCCATCAGAAATTGGACTTGGCCCCATCATCGATATTATGCAAATTTTGAATGCAGTTATGCATAATGATAAGACGATGTGCCTACATAATTGATTTTCAATGTTGACACACAGCTAACTCTATCAATGTAATTCTGGAAATGTTAATTATGTATTGCTTTTGACATTAACATTGCCCTTAAAATATAAATAAAACTGAATTGACAAAAATCCTCAATGACAGAAGACGAAACAAATATATGCAGGTGGAAGCGCATTGAATGCAGTTTATTATGGTAATAATATGGAATATTAATTGAATGAGTAATTGAATGCCAACTCAAGAAGCAATCAGGAATTGAATTGAAACAGGAACAGTTAAATAACAAATCAGTTCAATAGGCCACAATAATAGATTGAATATTAATTGATTATTCTTTTCAACTCGTTTGACAACTGAGACATGTGACGCTTATCTTGAAATTAGTTCAAATGAAACCGAAAACCAGAAAGCCAGAAACCCAGAAACATATCGCCCATCCGACAAATATAACCAGGTTCATTGATCTCAGCCAGTTATTTTGTTTTTGACGTCTCACCTTTTGTGTGCGAATTGCTAATTCCCAGTAAGTTCGCTATAAAAACTTTGTCTTTTGACGACTTAGCCAAAATAAATAATACATAATAGTGCTAACTGAATAGTTGCCTCAAAAAAAAACGAGTTTAGGTGCATTGACACCTCCACCCACTCGGGTAGACGCATTCAATGTGAAGGTCACTTCTCGCTTTTGCCACATTTGTTGTCTTTTGGGCCAAAAAGTTCAACGACAGTTTTGTTTTGTTTTCTTTTTTCCGTTGCTGTTATTGTTGATGACTAATTGCATTAGAGGAAGTCTTTAACACGTAAAAATAAATGCGGGTGGCTTGTGGGAATTAAATTTGGGAGTACTCGAAAATTAAAAGAAATATAACCGAAAGTTTGTAGTTTTAATTAAATTACTTGACTCGAGAGCCCGTAATCTGTATAATTAATACTAAAGATTTCAATTAAGAGCAAAACTTGTTACTTGAGTTCTTTAAGGTAATCTACATATATTTACCATTGTTTTAATATTTAACTTGATACAATTTTAAGGTTTTCTGCTTTGAATCTTAATAATAAATCTGAATATCTTATCATATAAGAATAATTGTGAGACCTTATTACTGAAAGTAGCTTTAAATAACAATGACTGTTTTAGAAAATAGAATCTCAGATAAGCATGTTTTAATAAAAAATAATTAATAATAATAAATACTAATTAGCCGCAATATCATATTGTAAATAATAAGATAGATGAGTCTTGCACATTAAACAAGTATTTGAAAAACAAAAAAAAACAACAATAAATAAAGATTAAAAAATAATAAGGAATTTTATTTGTATCAATCTAAAAAAGATTCTAGGCACTGTTTCTAATAAGGATTGAAAATTGTTTAAATGAGTTAAATTAAGAGAAAAGTCATTTTGGTCAGCGAATATTATTATTAAGTAAATTTCTTTATACAAATATACAATTTTTTTTAAACAAATTGACTACAACTTAAAGAAGCAAAGAACTAAAATATTTTTAAATGGTTTTAGTGAAGAGAAAAGCTAGTTCTATGTATTTACTAGTTAGCTATAAACATAATCCATTAGCAAAGTACTTATATTAGTTATAAGAATAATTAAAGTAGAACTTACCCTTTGAACTTGGTCAGCTACTTAAAAGTTGTTGGGATCGCTTATTTGGTTTCGATTATTACTCGAAAGCCATGTTTAAAATGAAGGGCTTTCTGAGCAACAATCAAAATGATATAGGCGTCGTATGGTAGCTGACTTGGCTTCTTCAAGCAGACTTGTAAGATAAAATACTTTTGGCACTTGTAACAATATAATTGTGAGTTGACTTTTGTTTTGTTTGTCAGAGCAAAGACGTCTGCACGGTGTGAGTGCTGCACTTGAACTGCATTTGCGTTTCGAATGCTGTAACGTTGTGTCCTGTGATCCTTGTTGTGGCAAACACGACGTTGCACGAGCTTCGACTCGCATAACGAACGACGGAACAGGTGAAGTCGTGGCAACAAACCCTAAGTTTGATTCCTTGTGACAATGCGGCGTATACGTAATTTGCGATGCGGAAATTGAAGTCGGTTGTCGCTTTCGGCTTTTACCGTTGTAATCAACGGCCAATGAGCGTTGGCCTTCGTTGTTCTTGTCATCACATTGAATTGCGCAAGCGTAAATTATGCCAGTTGTAAGTTTTACCTGTAATAGTTATTAAATTGAACTTTGTAACGCCCCCAATTGTGATATGTCTATGATTTATATATGCCTAAAAGCCAGTTCAAAAGTTTGCTAAGTGTTTAAATGCCTCCGTTAGGCCTATCTTTTGACCGACATCAACTCATCAAGAACTCTGACATATTAGTGTTGATTGAGGTAGATATCGACAGCTTCAATTGGAAGGGCTTATTAGATTGATAGATGCCAGGGTTATTAATTGTGGGCTACTAAAATATCAGAACGATAATATTCTTTTAAAATGATTGTAGATTAGTTAACTGTACTCTTATTGTTAGTTGAAGTTTTTAGTAAATATAATTAAAGCATTTAAACTTATGTTAAGCTTTAAGGCTCTCAAAGTTTATTTGATACATTAACACTATAATCCACATTTAAAGTTGATTACGCATTATTTTACTATACTTTTGCTTGTAGTTTTCACTAAATATATTTAGTACGTTCAAACTTTCGTTAGGCTTTAAATAAAGATTACTATAATAAGCTTTATTACAAATAATATTTGAGATACATGTATTTAGGATAAACTATGTAATCAATTTAAGTTCAATTTTAGTATGGAACTTCCAAGATATATTCTGAACTTTTAAAGTAAGTTAATAGTAAAGAATTAGCTTTTTAGGTCCGTTAAAATACAAGCTTTTAATTAAGTTTTTATACAAGAATCAGCTAGTGTCATTGAAAGTTTAAAGCCTTATATTAGGTAGTAACATTTTAAAAACCGTAAGAGAAAACTGAAGTTTTTCAATGAAAGAAATTCAAAGTAAGCCTTTTTAGTTCGATTTTACTCCCTCACCTATGGTCCAGGAAATCCCCAAGCCTTCAATCAACCAAACTACAACCATATCAACACATTGACAAACTAAATATTTGAATGACATTTACATTTTATTTGCCAAATTGTGATTGACAAGCTGTTGACACGCTTTTAAGAGGCTGTCTTACCCCTTTCACCTCATTCCTATATCGATACATTGTTGTAAAGTCGTAAAAGATTTTTGCAATTAAATATTTAGTTAAACAAGCAAGCGTTACATGTTGCAAAAACTAGACAAGCTGCAAGCGTGCAATTTGCAACATGCAACCGTGCAACATGAAGTGTATCTTAATTATTGATGAGCCACGGCAACATTTCAATATGCTAATTACTTTTGTTATGGATCTGAGAATGGGAAAACAAATGCAAGCTGCCACCTAAAGCTAATGATGTTGCATGCCACCTGCCACCAGCCTGCCACCTGCCGCCTACTACTACTTGCCACATTTGGCTGCAATTTCCCCAGCGAGTTGGCGCAACTTAACAAATGCCAAAATCTATCGAAGGCGACATTTGCAAAAGAAAACAAAATATCCGTAACAACAACAGGAAAAGCTGGAAAATGTGTCTACTATTTGGAAATGCTGGCTGGCAGTCGAAACAATGCCTTCGCTTTATCCTTACAGTTATTCCTACCCTTATCCTTATTCTTATCCTTACACTTGTGCTTAACCCGGCAAATGTTTGCGTTGTTTTTGCGTGACAATTGGCCCAATTTATTATTCATTAGGTTAAAAAGTCACAGCACAATACAACTGACAGCCAGTCAGTCAGCCCCGTTTACCTCAGCAGCCATTAGGACATATTTATCCTCTCCCCCTCTACAATTTCTGTCGTCCTGCGGTTGCCACGCCATTTTCTGTTTTGTCTACGAACAACATTTTCCAAACATTTTCAACGCTCAAAAACTTTGGAAATTTTTCTAATTGATTTGCTAGAAAAATTGTTGATTCTTTTTTAACCTTTGCTTTTTTTTTTGTAGAAAAGTTTCCTGACGTCTCCAGACATAGACACGTAACTTGTTAATTGAGTTGAATCTTTGTAAGAATTATCGGGTAAACAATAGATCCTGGCGTATGTGCAGAAAGTTAATCAAGGCTAAGTATTTAGTTATACATATAAGCAATTCCAATGTCTTCAATGGAGTAAAAATTGTTGCAAAAGATTTTCAGTTGCTGAGTAGAAGTTAAAGGAAAGTTTTAAGTGGTATTGTTCCTATGTTGAATATATATTAAATCCTTAGCACTTTGAGATCCTTCTAAGCAGAACATTTTTAAAACTGTCTATTTCTCATACTTATGCGAAATGTAAGTTTATCAAGTCTATTAATATCATTAGGCATCTTTTTTATCATTTAGAAAACAGTATATCCTATAAAATATAGTTAAATATAAATCATGGTTTATGCTTAGTACTTGTGAAATATTTTGTCCAGAAATTAACGGATGTGTTATTTACATTTGAATTTCTAATAAATATTTTGCTCAAAAGTTATTAAGAATAAGAGTTACATTTCGGGAGTCTCTGAGTGTATAAAAAATTTATAAAAGTAACAAAATAAGTACCTATTAAATAAAAAATTTACTTAAATGGCAAGTATTTTAAATATTATTAATAGAATTCAAATTAAATCTAGATAAATCATTTTCGGCAGGTAATTCGCTCAAAAAGCATTCTGAAATTTTAATATTAATATATTTCTTGTCCTTCGGTTAATTTATTTTTCCTGCTTCCAACTTTCTCATTCCATCATTTTGATGATTAAATTATATTTCAGCTGTCAATTTCCATTTAAATGTTAAAAATCATATAATAAAATATATATGCTGATTCCTTTCCTTAGTTCCTTCCCTTCGAACTTGCCCATAATATATGGACAGGTAACTGTAGATAGACTGAATGTCGTTCCACCTTTTGTGTGGCTAATGGACATAAATGGAAATTCTATTAAGGCAATACGTACTTGCTTTACCGCATTTGATATTCCGCCGTAGTTCTCAGTTCTTTCAGCTTTCAACTTCAGTTCTCAACTCGACTCGTCAATTAAAAAGAATATCCGGCAGGCAGCCTATAGATGCTTCCCCTCCCATTTATATTATATATTCCCCCCTATGTTTTCTGCTCTTGACTTTTAACCTTTTTTCGGATTGGTTACGCAAGTGCAAATCTGCTTTATATATGAGGAATTCTCTCAGTGTGTGTGTGAGTGTGTGGCAAATCAGGTGTCACTTTGTTGGGTAGAGAAGGGGTCAGGTGGCAAAGAGACTGAAGGGATGGGGCAGCTGCTGTGCGTAGCCAGAAAACTGTCAAGTGAGTTAATGTTTGTTGATACAAATATTTCCACACTCAAACACACACACGAGAAAGAGAGACACACACACATACTTGCCGCAGGATGACAATTTGGTCATCGTCCTGTAGCTGCTCATATACATACGCATTTGTATTAGTATGTGTGTGTTTACCTGTATTTTATACTTTTTGCCTACTTTTCTGCATATTTAATATGCAATTAAGCAATTTGAATAGCAGCTAACATGGAAAATGCATTTTCACGCTTTTCAATTGATGCCGCATGGGGTTGTCAGACCAAACATCAAAAAGTTCACGTTTTTACCCTCCTCTTTATCACCTCTTCCTCTTTTACCCCGTACCTCTACCTGTTCTCTGTCCATCTTTTTGTATGAAGACACAGCTTTTAATTGCTTTAATCTGGCAAACATTTGTTTGTTTATAGATTTGGACAGCTTTTGTTCCCAAAGGAGCCAGTCGATATAGAATCAAATAATAAAATGATGCTAAAATTAGAATTTATACTTCAATAAATTAAAATATTCAAACAGCTAACATGCTCTGAAGAAGTACTCTGTGAATTTATAACAAGTATCTATGAAAAAGTGTATAGAGCATCGGATAAAAGTTATATAGTATTTGAAATGTTATGAATTCTTCGAGAATTCTTACTTAAAATATAGTAAAGAATTATTTGTTAAGACTTCCGATACAGCTTTCCATATTATTGTCTTTATTACGGTCAAAAGTTTACAACCGCATTTCTAATTAAAAATATTTGTGCTCAACATTTTAAAATTTTCATAATACTTATTAAAATAAAAATAAGTGAACTACTATAAACATGTTTCTGTCGTTAAAAAGGTGACTGAAAGCTCGAATCTTTGGATTAGTCTGTTCAATAGTATTAATCAAAGAGTCTGTCAGCTCGAATCTTTGGATTAGTCTGTTTAATGGTATTAATAAAAGAGTCTGTCATCTTTTCAAATGACTCTTTACCATTTCTCCTTTCTTTGGGCAAGTCTTTATGTTTCTGTTCTTGTTATTAAAGTGTCTAATTAATAAATTAATCAAACTTTAAGCCAGCTAAAACTAAAATAGAATGTTTGCTAAACAACCAAATCACAGCTTTTCTTTAACGAATGTTATCATATATTCTGCAAGTATAGGGATTATTTAGAATTAATTATATTATACTAACAAATAATAAAGATAAATTTGTTTAATAAATGGTAATTTCTGTTTATTATAATTGAAAATTGTAAGCTATTACAATTGATATAATTTGCCAAAATTTAGATCTTTGTTTGAATCTCCAAAACTAATTGCAATTACAAATAGGTATTTGATTATTCTTGCATTTTTAATTGCATTATCTGCAGCATTATTTTGCACTTAAGAGCACATGCCTGAACTTTGCCATTTTTGTATGTTGTCATTGGTCACTTTACTGACCAGCTCAAGGCCTGCCCAATCTACCATCTGCTTCTTCCCTCACACTCTCCCTTAGTTTCATATTACTCTGTAACCTCACACCCCTACACTCTCTCTGCCTTATTGTTATTGTTATATTTTTGGTTCACTTCGCTTGACCATTCGATTGTTGGTGGTAGTAAGGGTAGCCCCTTTATCTATATGCGTTAAGGGTTGGTTAGAGGCCAAGTCTCGCTCTCTCTCTCTGTCTCTGTCATTGTAGTATGGTCAGTCTCTGATCGAGTTGTCCGCGAGGGGTTGTTCTAGGTTATGCTAAAAAATGGCGTACATAAAACTCATAACATATTAGTTAAACATTTTATAAGCTTATGCAACAATTGGATCATCAAAATTAGTAGGTTTTGTTAAAATGTGAACAGCATTACATCTTTACAATCAGAAACAAAGTTTAGAGTACAATTTTACTAATTTATTTCAACAGGCTTCGGACTAGGAATTATGAATCAAGTGTTTGAGTATTAAATGTTTGAGTAAAATATACTTTCAAATGTAGTATGGTATGGATATTCTCAGTATGGATATTCTCAGATATAAACTACTGCAGAAGTCTGAGTTTAAGAATCGTGTTCCTATTTACACTTAAACCCCTTTTTAAATGTCTTCCAAAAGACAACTGAAATGGCACAATAATTTTATAACAAAAAATACATTTTTGCTACCATGACAGACATATTACAGATTACTATTTTATTTTAACAATCTACATATGTCATTGTTACCATATTCCAAAAGTTTGTGTTAAATTAACTTATATTTTTGCATACATGCAGTAACATTAATTGGTTGAAAAGCATTGGAGACATTCGACAGATAATACAATCATTAATGGCTACTTAACTGACATGACATGATACCTTCCAATAACAATGGAAGGTGATTTATAAATTTTATTTATGACTTTTTATTAAATTATCCTACTATCTTTTTTTAAGTAAGTAAGTCATTTAAAAAATGCAATCACTATCACTTATCAAACTAAATATTTGTACTTACATTTCCTTGGGCTCAAGACAAAGCTTTTATATATTTATTTATTGAAAATGTCCTACTAAGTTCAAAAGCTAGTCAGTTAATGGGGAATTCATCAGATAATTCAATCAGTAATCGCTCCTTTTTTTGTGATGGATCGCTATTGAGTACCTGCTGAATGAATGACGTGAAGTTTTTAGACAAATCTGCCTACTATGGATATGATAACTCTTTTTAAATTAGCCTACTACGTCTTTTTAAACTACATTAAAAATGTATGTTCGTCGTCGGAAAAGTAACACAATTTTTGTGATACTGATGCCAAAATCTGATTGTTGAAAGTTTCCTGCTGACTGTAAAAACTAGTAAGCACTAGTATTGGAGATCAGAATTGTGCATTGTGCATTGTATAAATGATAATAAGAATCACTTAATACTCTTTAAATTTCTTTAAAATACCATAAAAGCTGTAAATAGGAAAATTTAATAAAAATTGTGTGTGCCTAAAGAAATATTTCGGGTGTGTTAAGTGTACATATATCAAAATGCACGACAATGATTGGCAAAGAACTTAATAACTTTGATTATTAGGAAGTTCAAGAGTTGTCGAAATATCTAAAGATGTCTTATGTAATCTTCAACTTCATTTACATATTAATTTCGACTTCTTTTCCCTTCCTCACAGATATTATTAATACTACGTTTACTTTTAAGAAAATTAATATAATAATAAACTGATAATTAATGAAATCTTCTAATATCATTTAAGCAGCAACTAAACAAATTATAAGAAATAAGCAACAGTCCGAACGAAGGACATTTCCTTGTTGCTGTCTCACTCGCTCGCACAGCGGCCATCTTGACACACACATACACACACACGCATACATATACATGCACACGTGAAAAAGTTGCGCATTAAATAAAACAGACCTCATCAATTGTTATAAACTTTTGCCAATATCTGTTTCCAAATTTGCATTTCCTATTAATTTTTGAAAATTATTTTTTTTTGCTGTAAAGCTTACCAAAAAAACTGTGCCACAATTTTGATTTTCTTTTTATTCGCCAATTTTCAATTGTTTTTTTTCGCTTTTTTCAATATTTTTGATGATTTCTTGGTAACTTTAATCCAGTTCTTGATTTTATCGTATAAAAAACACATTTTTAATATTTTGCTTAAAAATGTGTTTTTTGGTTTTATACATTCTTTTTTTGTGGTTTTTTTACGAATTACAATTTTGATTTTGCTTTTGCTTTGCAGTTGCGTTTTTTATGTCGTTATTTTGCTTTTTTGTCGGCGTTTTACACTTTTGACTCTCTCTCTCCTTTCGGGCTCTTTTTTGTTCTCTCTTTCTCGTTCAGTTTACACTTTAAAGTTTGAAATGCGCAAAATCCAAAAATGCGCACAAAGCACGTGCTTTGCTTTCACGACTTTTGGTATTTATATTAAATATATTTACTTGTATTTAATTAACTTTCTATTTTAATTGTTAAATTTAACAATCACTTTTTTGTAATTTGCCAAGTGTCTAGAATTTGATTAATAATTTGTTTGTGATTTTTTTAAAACTTATTTCATGGCTTCTTTTGGCGCCCGTTGCTCGTCCTACCACGCACTTTTGACGACTAAAACCGTCGATTGGGTTTGAAAATTTTTTAAAAATCATTCGCTGCTGCGTCGAGCGCGAAAAAAAGTTTGAGGCGATCGTCTCTCGCCTCTCGCCTTTATTTTACGTTTTTTTTACAAAGGGGTGAAACGTAATTTGCGCGGCAAAAAGGGAACATCATCCCCCTGGACAACCCTAAAAAAAACCCTAAAAAACGGGTTGCCAGCGCAGCGCGACGTGGTTTTTAGTTTCGCTCCCTATTGTGTGCAACAAACACAGATACACTCTCAAACACACACACACACAAAGGCATCGTCATTATTATGAAGCCAAAGTGATCATGAGGTTGTCCTTGCGCAATAATCCGCCAGACTCAGTCGGAGATTCTTTTGCGTCCCTTTGTTGACACACCTTTTGAGGCATTTGCACACACATACGCACAGTCACACAGTCACACACACTCACACACTCTCACACTCACACTTGGTTGCAAAGTATCTTACAGATTGATCCGTTTCTTCTTTTGTTTTGCCCTCCTTTTTTTTACGTATTTGGCGCGCTTTCTGCATAGATTTCTTTTTTACTTTCCTGTTTTTCTTTCAAAGAGGACATTTGCCTGCCTTTTGGAATTTCTTTTTCTTATTTTTCTGCAATCTGTCTGACAGTTTTGTGAGCTCCTAACTTATTTGCATATTTTGTGGCCTATTGAAATTATGGAGTGGTTCTAAAGCCTCTGCGAGAAATCTTTAAGAAAAAAGGAACTAAGTAAAGAACAATGATTTTTTATAATAGTGTGTACCTATTAAATTTTATTTACTGTTAGATATATATCCAATATTTAAAAAATTAACTTTGCTTTTTCAAATAAGTATATTTTATTTTCGATTTCTTTTCAAAAAAGGAAATCTCTGATCAGTAATAATAAAAATTAAAAGTATTAATCAGTTTACAAACCTTATATAAATTTCTACTTAAACATAATCAAGAAAAACTTTTATAAAGTAAACTAATTATCCAGACATAACCTTGAAGAAAAATTATGTTTTCTTTTTTCTCTTATAAGGAATTTATCGTAAACTTATAACTTATAAGTTGTTAGTCAACTTAATAATTGTTATTTTACCACAATTTTAACTTTACAGTTTTTTAGTTAAACGGTTTTTTTAAATAATGTACAACATATTTATTACTTATATTTACAAGTTCATCTAATTATGCGAGTTAATTTTTTATCCCCGAACAGAATTGTTGACTAGTATTAATTAGTTTCCAAGCAGAAAATTTTAAGTAATAACTTTTATTTAAACATTTTCAATAATAAAGACTGTTTTTTATTTCAACTATTACCTAGAGTTCGTTTAAAAAATTTCAAAATCATCTCCTTGCTATATTCTAGGGTGAATGAACTGCATAGAAGTTATGAGAAACTCACAGCCAGGTAAAAGATGAAGCAGGCAAACAAGGAAATAAATTCTTTACATCCTAAAAAAAAGAGGAAGTTTCTTGGCAGCATCCCTCCCCTCCTCTACTGTCAACCTAGAAACAGCAGGCAAAGGAAATGACAAAAAATTCGAAAGATGCGCAACTAATTACAGACAATTTCCAGAAAGAAAAAAACAATTCGGATTATCAAAATGCAAAGGTGATCAAACAGTCAATCAAAGATGCAAAGATGATCAAACCGTCAATCAAGCAATTGCTCTATAAAAACTCTGCAGAGAAATGATAAAGAATATATGAAAATAGTTGGAAAAGTACATTAAAAACTCTTATATAGTGAGTGTTTTTACCTTTCCTAAGCATTTGCGCAATCACGCTCCTCATCTAGCCCTTTGCACACTGAACCTGAAATTTTTTTTAATTACAACAACGAGGGGTTACCCTCGATAGGTTTTTGGGCACTTTTTTTTGGGCAAAAACGTAAAATATTTGCACGCATATCCCAGCAATTACTTACGGTTTTGTGCACAATTCTGCGTGTATTGAGCCAAAGGGGAGGATCTCAACGTAACTGAATCTCCCCGAAACTCTCCTAAAACTGAAACTGAACCTGAAACTGTAGACTGCCATTTACTTATGTAGTTATTGACTTGCCCGTAGTAATCAACACCTACACCAACTATTCCAACTTTAAAGTTAAGTATCTCTCAAGGATCTCTTGCCGGCATCATCAAGTACCGATCAACTTACTAGAAGAAATCACGTCACAGTTTAAAACCAAAGCAGCTGCGCTAAAAGAAATATTGAGAATGTTGAATTGAATTGTAAAGTCGACTAAGCCCTACCCTGTAGAGAGTTTTAACGAAACTGAAGAAACTAGAAAAGTTTGAGAACAAATTAATTTTAATAGTAAATATATCTTATGTTATACTAAGAATTTGAGACAAAACTTTACTTTGAATCAATCTTCTGAGTAGCTGAGAAAAATGTGTTCTAAAATATAGAATTGCTAAAAGAAGGGACTGAAGGTTTTTGGTCTTTTAAACTCTAGGAAACATTTTATATTAGTCGTTTAATTTAATAAGAAATATTTAAATAAAACCCTTTGGATATAGAAATGAACCCATTAGAGTTCCAAATCAAATATCCTTAAATCCTTATATTGAAAAGAGGAAAGTACATGTATAAATTATTTGAATATTTTATAATAAAGGCTAAAACTTGATTAATTTAAGTCATAAAGCTTGTTCTGGCTAACTACTTACTTAGTCTACAACTGTATAACTTATACACTCTCTTTATAGGGTATACCATAAACTGCAGGATACTGCAAAATCCTCGCATTTGAACGAGACGAACGAAACAAAAACAAAAAGCGACGCTGCTAAAAAATAAAGGGGGAAATTCAATGCCGTGAAAAGGGTAGACGAGGATGAGGCCGAGCGACCCGACCTCGGCAGCGGCAGCGGCTGATTGCATGGGCCGAATGAATGGAATGAGATTGGGAATGGGAATGGGAATCAGAATGCCTGTGAATGCGAATAGGCTGACTGAGTGACTGCTCCTGCCCCGAAGAGTTCGTTATCCTTCTTGCCCAATCGACGGCGAAACAATGAGACTGACTCGCAGCCTGCTGCTGCGCTTCTCTGCCCTCTGCTCTCTTGCACCATCATCATCATCATAATCATCATCCTCATCTGACAGTAACGCGCAACTGCAGCGGTTTTTCATTATTAGTTTTTGTTCTAGTCATAGGGTTGTGTTTTTGGCTTTTGAGTGTTCCTTCTGAAAATACAAATAAACTGCAATGGGTGTTAACGGGGGAAGAGCTGCTGCTGCTGCTGCGTCAGCTCTTGATCCTGCCACAAGGATGTTGCTGCTGCAGATGATGATAATGACGATGATGATGACTTTGCAGTACGTTGATCTTACTTCATATATATCCATACTTCCGCTCAACGCAACTGGAAATTTAATATTCAATTTGTTATTTAGCATTGAAAACCAGTTTGTAAAAAAATTTCTCTATTCAGATTGTGTATGTTAATCATTTCAATAGATAACTTAATAATGATAAAGGGATTGAGAAAAACACTTTTAAGGTAATCCTATTGTGTCAACTTGAATATAGCGCGTTGTAATTAACAGAAAATTAATATAATTTTGTTAACTTACTTCTTGATCATTTATCATATATGTTACATGCATAATTCCAATACTATGTATATATCCGTTTGATTAAAGTCATTTGAATTAATTTTCAAACTAGCAAATGAGGTCTCAATTGTGGCAAGTAGAAATAGCCAGATGGGGCAACTATATAATGTTTAGCAATATTTAACCCTGCCGCAAAATTAAATCTTAATTTTTATCAATTTCATTATTTTATGATAATCTTTATTAATTGTTTTATTTAAAGTTCAGATAGTTACTTATTGAAATTAACAAAATAATAAGTAAGTATAAAAGCATTTGTTTTTTTTTAGTTTTTATTCTCATTATTATATTATTGTCCTTCAAATAGCGGAGATATTGCGGCTTTTGTGTCAATAAATATCAATTAACATGCATATATCTTTGATGTATTTACTTCATTTTTTCTGTAAGACTCACATTTTCCGACTTTCGGAACTCATATGTAAGCACCAAGATGAAGTAGCGCCCTTTTCAAAAGTTATTCAACGACAAAAAGTCAAATGGCAACGGAAGAATTTGAATTTCGTTTTGCAAATTTTACTCGCAAATCAAAAACAAAATTGTAGTTCCAAAAAGCGGCGACCGCAAACAATAGATAGCGCCAAAAACAATTCGTAGTTCCAAAAAAGCGGCGCAAGCAAGCAATAGATGGCGCTAACATTTTTGATTTTAATTTTTCTGTGTAAAACTTCACAGCCCTTGTGTCCTAGTACCAGGTGAACTCGCCGGATTCACTCTATTCTGAGACAGCACAGAAAAATTTGAAACTATGCATGGTTTTTTATCAGAATTTTCTAAATGTTTTCAGAAATTTTCAGGTTTTTTTTAGTTTATGCCCCAGAAGAGCTACAAAAACAAAAGATATTTTTAAATAATCTACTTGATTTTCTCTAATTTCGAATTTTATTGACTCGTCTAAAAAATTGGTTTTGTTACCTAAAGAAACGAATATGACTATCCAATTTATTTTTAAAAACGCGCGCCAGCTGTTAAAACTTGGTGCATACTTTTAGGCTCACACACTCTAAAATGAGACAATAGCTGTCGAGTTTCTCGAAGCGCCCTCTATTTGCCATATTTTAACATAGCGCCGCTTTTTTGGAACTACATATTTACCGTTCCTTTTTTAATTTTAAAATTAAATTTCCGTTGTTTTCCGTTTGTTTAAAATTGCACTTTATTGGAAAAAAAGACAGCCTTTCGCAGCCTTAACGAATCGTATAGAAAATAATGTAAAGTACAATTGCGCTTTTTCAAAAACTACAAATATTTACCTAAACTTGCTTGAATTCAAAGTAAATGTATTAAAAACTAAAGCATTTTTAAGATTTTAAATAATAGTTTTAATATTTACAAACAATTTTAGTTATACAAGTTGTAAAATATTTAAAATATTTGTGATCGATTCACTTCAATAACTTATATTATATTATTAATTATGGTTTTAAAAAATATATGTATATTAGGGCATTAACTAACTTGTCAATCATATACTAGTTAATAATAATGTTCAACTCGGTAGTCAATGGAATTTGCCCAATTGCCGTTTTTGTGTGTTCAACTGTTTTACACCTTCCATAAACTTTAATAACCGCTCGCATGACTGTCAAATGTCTTGCACTGACGTCACTAACCAACGTTAATTGTTTGTCGTTTTATGAATGAGTTTTCATCATACCATGCAATGGTAACGTCACGTCAAAAATACAAAGTGCACGGAAGGCGATGAAGGGATAATTAAAGGTCAATGCTAGTTTTATTGTTAAAGAGAAGGTCAGTGGCAGCGCAGTCAGCCCACACCCCCACACATAAATACACACAAACACCCACACACATGCCCAGCTGAACAACACTCACACACAGTAACTGTCTCTGGCTCGCTCACACTCACGCAGTTGATTTGAAACTTTTTCACACTCTCGGCAAACACGCTTATCGGAGATTTGCCTTTGCCTTTTGACGACTCTAAGTATAAGATGGAGAATGTGGAAGAAAATGCGATGTGGGGCGCATTCGCAAATTTGTCATCGAGCGTCGCAGAACATACAATAAAACAGTTGTCTAGACCCCGTAGAATTGGTCTGGCGACGTCTACGTAGTGCCGTAAATAGAAAGTGTAAAAAAATTATGAAATAATTTTTTGTGCGAACATTTCTCAAAATATTCAAAGAAAGGGAATTAGAAATAAAATATAAATAGCCATGGCTAAGGAAACTACCAAAATGGTAAGTGGCTAATCTAACTACAACTATTCTACACTTAAGACGACAGGTGGAAATTCATTTACTTAACGTTTTACCCCTGCGACCTTGAAAACAAACTTTGTGTGTAGTACGTGGGTGTGTTTCGTGTTGGGTCATTAGGCAGTGACAAGCCCCTTAAGGCTAACTGATTTTATGGCCAATAATGCGGAATGTTGGTCAATAGAATGATTTACTTTGTCAAATACACATCCTGAAAGTAAAGTGCTTTTAGCTTTTTCCTATAAGATGATTCAGTTTTCTTTATATATTTTTTAAAATAATTATATACTTGTTACATTCATTCTATCGAATTCTCTTCTACTCTACAAAGTTGTCACGTAACAGCTCTTCAAAAAATCCAATATCACACATTTACGCTTTATTTACAGAAAGGGGAGCACTACAAAGCGTGTTATCTGAAATTTCATGCTAAAACAAACGCTTCAAGTTTCCTTAGTATAAAGAATGATTTCATCAGTTGAGTGTTGCAAATAGAGCGAAACTAGAGAATCCCATGACTACAAATATCATATAATTATATTATCTAATTGTAAAAGTGGTTACGACAAAATTCCGTTGATGACGTTGTTTCTCCAGATTCTATTTTAAAGTCCAATTTTTTTTTCGTTATCGGTTAACATCTGAATATTGTTCATTATCTGTGTCTGCCTCCAGACCACCTGACCGGGTAAAAAAAAAACGTAATGCCGCATGATAAGCTCTGAGAAAATAGAATTTCCCCATAAGCAAAATAATTAACATGCCAAGGTCTTCAAAATTGATAAAGGGCTTAAAGCTTGCTGAAATTTTGCGGAAAGAATAATAAAATTTGTTTGTTATACACATTTGATAATTTGGGGTCCCGTCTTATAAATGGTGCGAAGATACTTAAATACACACAAAGCAGCTGCAGTGCAAATATTTTGTTGTAGTTGCAGCAGATTCTAGCTAATTTCTGTAATTTTTGTTAACCCTTAATCAGAAGCTAGCACGAACTAAAATTATTACCGCCCATTCATTTTATCAGTCTAGCCGGGCGTCGGGTATTCATATATTATACTATATATGAAAATAGTTAATGGCAGCCCCCGAATAACAGTAATAAATATAATGTGCTGCCCTCAAGGTTGTATGGTTTACTTTACTGTTAATTGATATAAATGAATTTAAGCATGGAACTGATAAAATGATTAATGAAATTAAATAATCAATGCTTGAACTTTCCGATAATTAGTCAGCATATATGTACGAGTAGTATTGGTAGATATTAATTATTGAGGTACTTTTAGAACATGAGATTGTTTTTACTAAAAATATATATACACATATAAAAAGGAATCAATTATTATGCAATTGAAGGGATTGAGAGTTAATAGATCATAGGAAAAGTTTAAAAAATAAAAAAAAATATTGTTTTTTACTTTGGGGATATATACGTTATAAGGCATCTTCTTACGGTACAAGTTCCAATTTATTATGCAAAGAAACACCTGATAGAATGTACATGCCATATAGTTATGGTCCAAAAGTACAACTTGTGCTATTTATAAATATTTCAAATACTAACTGAGTACATTTGTATACTTTGTTCTAAAAGAATACAAGTTCTCCATTTGATCTGCCAGCTAACCTCAACCCCGCGATCTCACGTGCCCAACGCAATGACGCACTTGTTGTATAGAATCCAAAACAATTGACGAAAGTCTGAAATATATATAGTTGAGATATATATATATTTATCTTTCAGTCATAACATGGTAAATACGCAAGATTCATTGTGAAATCTTCTGTATCTACTTATTATAATAGATAATTATCTAATACGACAATAATTCTCAATGCAATTTTCGGTCTGATTCTTATTGCCAATTTTGATTTCCTTGTGTTTATAAAAACATTTAAACTGGGTCAATCATATCTAGTTTAGTATTATAAGCTATTTAACATAATCAAATTGACGACAAATTATATTATTCTCATAAATTCAGCTCCTCTTTAGTCTTTTTAACTGGTTTCATGCGCAACTCGAAGAACTTCCATTAAAGCCAAGTTGTTTACTGGCTTTTTGCCTATAAATAGACATAGACAGTCAAGACTGTGATTAGTGCTTCTGACTAATTTAGGAAATAGTCGAAGGACCAGTTAACTGACTGGTCTAAAAATACATTAAGAAGACTGTACCGCGATGCGTTAGTTGCTTTCATGGTCTGAGATCTTGGCCTTAATATGATGAAAAGGAAGGAAGTTTACAGGATGTATTGGGAAGCTTAATTATAAATTAAATTTCCGTTCCTTAAAGCTTATTCTGTTTCGATGTGAGTCAACTTTTTCTGTTATTCAAATATTTTCCTTGCAAACCTAAATTGTTGTAGATTTTGGAAAGAATATGATGTATAATTGTATCTTTCAGATGATTGTTTTATATTTTGTATACAATGTTGTTGCTGAAAGTGAAACTTTTGTTCTCAACTGCAATAGAATATAGTATAGTATAATATAATAAATTAAAGTATAGTATAAATTTAATTGTGCATTGAAGCGCATTAATGAAAAATTTCCTCTTGGCTTTCGGCTAGCTTTTGATTCAATTGACAATTTTTTTAAGAAATTTGATACATACAAATGTGAACATGAATGTGTCTTTTTTTATAACGTCTCACATCATTTTCATATGTATTTATAGTCTTCATATTCATTTGCTTTCTTTTATCGATTGTTTGCGATCAATATTTGATATTTGTGCACAAATTGTCCTTGCTTTTAATTGCTTGAATGCCTGTTCTATTGATATATTTATAAAATATCCAATGTGACATTGAATTAAACAAACTGCACGTTGTACTATAAAGTCGAGCAACAGATGGACTGGCTTGTCCAGCCCAAGTATGGATAGATTTCTGTATACATTAATTTATCTGAATTTAATTTAACTTTAACGGCTTCTTTTACCAGTTTTAAAAAGTTATTTTCTTGCTATTAAATCAAATGACAGGTTTTAAATTAAGCTTCAATATGTTTAAGCTTTAAAGTCATATGATACCTATACTTAGGTATTTAATGTAGAATCAGTAATGAATTATTAATTAAGATATACATCAATTAGATTTGTTGAGCTTCTGTCGGGACAGTTATGCAATATTATAGTCATTCTTGTTATCTTTTCGTTGATACTTGGCATACAAATGAAATCACTGTTGCCTAAGAAATGTATCTATAACGACTGATGGCAAATTATCAGTTCAAGTTGCAAACTTGTTGAAACAACAACCTGTTGCACTTTCACTGTAATTGGGTCTCTACCTCGAAACTGCCGGGCTGTAACCATTGATTGTAGAAGTCGTTACACACGTTTACAGTTACTGCCTGCTGACAACGAGCATTTTGGATTTCTGATAAGACATTGTTATTGCACTGCCCATGCATAATCTTTATGAATACGATCTCCCCCCTCCCCAATAACTCAACCATCTCATTCTTTGTTGAATAGGTAACTGGTTGTATGTGGTGGAATTGGGGGAGGGGCTCTGCAATTTGTTACTGGGTGCAGATACGAGATACGACAACATTTCCTGCAATACACAACAAGTGTCCACCGGCTGCGAGTCTAGTAAATGCAGTTTGTCAACATTTTTTCTATGTTGTTGCCATTGTTGTTATTGATGTTGTTTTTCATGTCTGTTGTCGTCTAATCGTTGTTTCTGGTATTTTCTGGCAACGTTTTCCATTTATTGTACTCGATCTGTCAGATCTTGCTCTTGGCAACCTTTCTCCTTCTGCATCTCCTTCTACTGTTTCACGTCTGGCATGCGCTTGTTTGTGTATGTGCCTGTTCACACGTTTTATCTACGTCCCCTCTCCACCATTATTCGTTCAATGGATGCCGTTTCAGGCGTTACGGCGTTGCCACTGTTTAGTTTGCCTGTTGCTTTTAGGCGTCTTTGTTTATTAGAGTTGTGCGTGTGAGTAATGCAGCGATATTAGTTAGGTGGCTATTTCGACATTTATCTAACATTTGTTTGAGTTGTTAAGCAATAAATAAGCTTATTAATGTAATGAAAAACTTTTTAGTGCCCATCTACCAATATAACCTCTAATAAACACATTTCGTTAACAAATTGATAGCCAATAAAACACGTCCTTCCACTTCAGCTGTAATTAGCTCAATTGGCTTGATCACGTTGTCATCTCTAATTAACAATCGAATCTCTTGTTCAGTCTCTCGCGCACATGGCAATCTCTTTTACATGCATTTTCCACCATGCTCAACTTGTTGCGTCGCACAGTGGTCATTATATATGGAACGGTGCACTAAAATAAAACTGATATAAAAATGTTTATTCGCGAGTGATTTATTTAATAGAATTTGAAATGTATATTTCGTATCGTTTTTACAATAAGTATTTACTAGTTAAATTGACTGATGATACTTATTGTATGACATTTTGACAGTATTGCTCAATACATAAATAATGATTTGTAAAATTAGATTTATTTAAACTTTCCCATTAAGTTTTTTACTTTATAGTTTAATTACGTAAATATTTATTGAGCTGCTTCTATGGTTTACTGCGCTTACCTCACGCTTTTAGCCACTGTGCGCTCACACACATACCAACAAAGCAACGCGTGTTATGCTTGTGTGTTGTTGTTATGCCGGCCACAGCAGTCAAGAGACTCACACAGACTCAAAGTGTCTCGAGCGTCAGTCCCGTCGAGCGATTTCTCGAGTGAGTTTCAGTCGCGCATTGTAACGTATGCGAATCGGGCGTGTTCTGGTCATCGTCTGGTCCTCCGTCTACCGTTCTTCGTTGTCGTATCTTGGAAACCAACAAAATTGACCGCTGCCCTGACACGCTGCAAGTTCCAAAAAAGTAAATAACAGAAACATACAATACAAATTAGTATAGGAAAGCGATAATAGAACCACGCACATGTGAAATTAAATGAATTAATATATGTATTATTCAGTAAAGTAATTATAAAGAAATGTATATATATGCATGTATATATGTATGTACATAAACGTATATGTGTATTGTAACGGCGATAAAAATACCGCGCGATGTGTACATTTTAAATTTTTGGTTAGAATAAAAAGTGCCGCCAGAAATTGAAGAACTAAGAACTACAGACGTTTGCATTTTCGTAGTGAGTGTGCTGAACGGAAGAAACCATGGAAAGATCCCCTGTTTTTTTATCCAGATAGTAGTAGTAGTAGTAGTAGCAGATATCGTATATAGACACATATGTATAGCTTTCATGAACCCCTGCGTACCATGCTTTCTTTGTGTCTTTTGTATGGTAAACTGGCCAGTTTATTTTAGTGTTTTTCTGTTCTTTACTTTTGTTTTACCATATACCTTGCATTTCCCCCACATTCCCTACAACTTTATCGATGTGTGAGTGAGTGTCTTTCTTTCTTGCGTGTTTCCTATATTATTCGATTCCATCCACCAATTCTACTCAGACGGGACCAGAACCAAAGCAGCTGCCTAGTACATTTGTTGACTTGACCGAAACCATTTGCTCTCTGTCTGTGTATGTTTATTTGTGTTTGTGTGTGTGTGTGTTGTGTAGATGTGTGTATCATTAAGTTTAATCACAATTTGTTTACCTGTAAACAATCTATTTACACTGAATGTGAGGAATTTAACAGTAGGTAGGTAGAGATTCCTTGATGTCTCCAAACTTGCATAGAAATAAAAACCATGCAGAGTAAAAATCAGTCCCAGAGGGACTCAAAATTTTTCTTAGATTCAATAAGAATTCTAAGCAATTCTCCAGTTGAAAAACAAACTTTAGCCTATACAAATATCACGTCGAATCTTTGTTGATATGATTCTTCCAAGACTCGATCATGTGATTTGCCCAAAAATTGCTGATATTTAAAAAAAATATTTATTTACATAGAGCTTAGAGCTTTGCTCAATATTATTTATTATTTTGTATAAGAGGCGGTAGAGATACAGAGGCTGACATTAACAATTAATATTCAAGACAAACAATAACAATAATATGTAAATTGAAATTTATGTGTTTCTTAAAACTGTTGCTTAATATTTGTAATTATAAAATATAGAAGATTTATTGAGTAAAACAAAAACCCCAAGATTTACTGATATTTCTGGAAGGACGCTAATCAACTCCCTATTTAAAGTTCATACTGTGCACGAATCCGTTCTAAAAACTACTCCCAAATTGCTGTGTTAAAACTTTGCCAAACTTCGCTTCAAACTAAATATAAAAACCTAAAAGCGGTATACAAATCAATTGTTGAATTTCACTTAATTAAGTCTAAATCAAACTTTATCTGAATTGTTTCTATATTTAAAGATCTCACTGATCACGCTATTGTATAACGTGGCTCTGAACTGACCACACACTAAAAATTTGTTTAATCTTTGAACAGTCTCAGCTAATCAGCAAAAGTATCTATAACTATGTATGTCAACTATCTACGAGTCAAACATAGAACACTGTCTAGGCGGTTTGTAGCATAAAAAAGGTGCACATGATCAGGTGATTTACTGTTTAAACAAAATAAAAAATAAATATTTAACGCTTCTTTTTATCCCTGAATTTGTGTCATTTTGCAGTTCACTTTATGTGCGTTGCATCCAAAACAGCAATTAGCAAAATAATACAAATAAATTCAAGTTGTGTTTCGAGTTTGAGACGTGTCATTGAACTTTTTGACTTGTGTGAAACTGTTCAAAGGGTCTTGAGCGAGTTATGTTGTTGTTATGAGTGTTGTTGTTGCTACTGTGCTTTGAACCATTTCAAACAGTTATTCAACCTGTCTATGCATTTCCTATAAATACCCAAAAACGACATCCAGCTGTGCCCCATCTCTTATGTAAGTTCGTTCGACATTTCTTTTTATTGACACATAAAATAAAAAATCTAGACATCGTGTTATCAATGTTGAGAGGCAAGTAGAACAGCTGCTAAGAACAATACTGACTTGTTCTAGAAACGTTGTCAACTGCATTCTCAAGGCCTTTATAGGTCTCTGTGTTTGTGATAAGAGACCTGATGACAGAAGCCTCATTTTTAATAGAATCAAATACATACATATATGCAGAATTTCTTAAAGCAAATAAATAAGGTATTTGTTATAAGTCAAGGAAATAATTACAAGAGAAAGAAAATCAACAACACTTGTTTTTTGAGTTAACGTTTCTTAACTTTTTGTAAGTATTTTTCTGTTCTTTGATTTTCATTGTGACTAATTTATATAAAAAAATGCACTAAGCTACAGTGGAGCAAGCTCGACAGTAGGAGACCCAGTACCTTTTGAGTGCAAAGCGTTCACTAGATTGCATTTCAATGTTGCGTACCATTCAACAGATGGCGCCACTTCATAAACATAGAGGTCGCTGGCGTCTCTTCTTCTTCCTTTTGCCCGTAACATTGTTAGTTGAATTACTTCCGCGTTTATCATCCGATTGGAATGAAATTTGGTGGACTGGTTTGGACTATAGTGTTTATTATATGTACCAAAAATAAAGACGCTAGCAATAAAAGGGGCTCTTGTAATTCGACTTCAAAGTTTTGTATTACAATTTCCGGGGGCGGAGGTGGGCGTGACAAAAATCTAAAACAAACTTGATCAATGCAAGATATAGATGAACCTACATGCCAAATTTGGTGTCTCTAGCTCTTATAGTCTCTGAGATCTAGGAACTCAAAAAAGGGACAGACAGACAGACAGACAGACGGACAGACGGACATGGCTATATCGACTCGGCTGTTGATGCTGATCAAGAATATATATACTCTTTGGGGTCTGCCACGCCTCCTTCTGCCTGTTACGCACATTTTTTTTGCACAAACTTAATAGACCCATTTGTACTTTTTTAAAGTACTGGGTCTAATAAATTTACTTAGTTTACTTGAGTTTTCCTGCAGCTCTAGGCATTATAGGAAATTATTCATTGATCGCTAATTGTTGATTAAACACAGTTGTTTAAACACAACTTGTAGCAAGAATGTAACCTCTTACATTCCATAACAAACAGTCATGTAATGTAGAGTTAAATCTAGAACTAACATATCCATAGGATTGATAAACCATTCTAAACCTTTCCACTCTAATTAATAAAACGAGACATATTTGATGTATGTTTGGATATTGTTCATGTTTAAGTTAAATATTTTTACACAAATTGAATTAACACCTCTTTGTCTGTTGCGGGCAGATAACGTGATTTTGTTTACCATTTGATTCACACCAAATGAGACCGCTAATCAAATACACACCTCATTCATTGACGTATCTCATATAAAGTCGGCTATACTCGTACTACGATTACGATATGACTCGATACCAATTGTTGTGTGTGGTCATTGAACGAACATTGCCGAAAACCCGAATATCTAAACAGATATCGGTAATAGCAGGTTCAATCATAATATGGCACAATTAAAAAGATTACTGTCTACTTAATCAGTATATTGATTTAGATAAGTACAATACAGAATATGGTCAATGTTGGGTCACTCTAAGAGTTTTCTAAATTATTAAAAAACTTCTAAATTACTTTTTTCAATTTAAAAATATTTTAAGTACCTAAATTTATTAAACAATCCATTTCTGATTGTTTAAAAACACTTTCTTGTACATTTAATTGTTCAATCTCTTAAAAATTTGAAATTTTACTTAATTTAACAATTGAAAACAACATTATTATGCAAATAAATCTCAAGTGACTATGTAAATTTCAAGTTCATTCACATGACATGTTAATTGGCCCAATTATTTTTAGTTTTTTCTTTTTGTTCTACTACAATCAGAATTCCATTTATGGAAGCTTCAGTATCCAAGTATTCCGAGAATCCGAGTGTCAATGTGTCACAGGGTTAATTTTAATTTCGTATGCTAGTCACTTGCTAGGGAAACGATTGTTGAAGGTGAAGATTGATATGATTAAATAATTTATGATGCAAATTAATCAATGATCATCGGAGGTTACATGACCAAATTTCAATAAACTGAAAATGTGGAAAATTATAGAAACCTATAATCAATTAATTTATAATGCATACAGTGCAATAACCTTAGATATTTTACTGCAATAATAATATTTCAATTGAGAATGATAGGATTGCCTTAACAAGTATTGTTTTTGATGCAAGATTCTACATATAAGTATTAGTAGCAAAACCTTAAATATTTGAATACAATAATAATATTTCAATTCATGATGATAGGACTGCCATAATTAGTATTGCTTTTGGATACAAGATTATTTTAATAAAAGTAGGAGACTTCCCATCTTCTGTTTCTCATGAAAGTTCCTGAACTGAAACTTTATTTATAAAACATTCTTTTTGCACAAAAGAGTGTACGATAGGTCGCATTAATACACTGTATTTTCCGAATAGAATTCTTATTAGAGTTTTCAAAAAATAGAATGTGCATTGTCGATAATTTAAACTGCAAATATTTACTATGCCATAAATCAACACAAATTTCTTTTAAGTCGCAGAATAAATTTACTGAAATGTTCTGAAAAAAACATGAGAAATGTGTAATAAATAACAATATTATTAGGCTAACGCGTACTTTAATTATTTGGAGATCGTGTCAAAGTGTTTACGATCTGTTTATGCTATAGATTTCAGTTCCAGTTTTGTTTTCAGTTCTGATTTCAGTACTCTTTAAAGTCTAAACTGTTGTCAAGTGCGCTCACCATGTGAATGACCACAATTACAATTTCCATATGAAATTTATGCGGTTTGTCGATTGTCGATGACTTAAAGGTGACTTTTCAGTTCAAACTGAGACCTGACAATACGCTAATAAACACACCAGTTTACAGTTTACCTGTTGCTACAGGTACAGTCTGTTGCAGTATTTCTCTTTCTTTCTCTTTCACACAATAGAATTTAATTTTAGCATTAGTTATTGTTAAAGTTGGTGTACTTTGAGTTTATTAATCGGTTTTTGTTGCCCCTAAAAAAAAATACAGATTATGTGTGTATTAAAGGGTCTAAAGTTCAAAGCTTGCTTAGCTTTTTATAGACTTAAGTATATAAGCAACACACATGAGTGGATTTTTAAATGAAAATGCTTATCAATAGTCCAGAAACTAAAAACATGTCTTTACAAATACCCTGTAAAAGTTGATGAAAGTATAATTTTGTTATTATTTATTAGAGTTAGGCCCATTTTTTCAATGTCCATATAACTTTTATTTGAGAGATATCTTTGAATATGACATTAGGGCCTTAACATTTTATTTAAAATCTAATTATATTTGTAATTATCTCCTATCATTATCTTGATTGTTGTACGTGTTATACGTAAGTTTTGTGCATTTTTCGTTTCAATTGTTTACGACTTTCTTTATAAAGATTTATAGCACTGAAACTATTAACTGTTTTTTTTTAAATTTCTTATCTATGTTATAGTATAAATAGATTTTCATATTGAAAAGATTGTTTATAAATGTGCAATATTTATTTATATATATTTGTTTATGCATTATATGATTTTTTTGGGTTGTTTCTCATTAAATTTAAAGAATATGCAAATGTGGTGAACTCAAAGATGATTTTAATGCATTCGGAGATAAAAAATTATGTACATGACCAAATAAATATAAATAACAAATTAATTGTGAAGTGAAAGTAATTACAGGAATGGATCAAATATATTGACGCATTTCCGCGAAAGTATCGTAAGTCACTTTTATCGCAATTGAGATTTTAATGCCAAACTGTTAGAAGACTTACTAAAGCAAAATAGTATAGCTAAAATCCTCATAGATCTGCAGAAAATCAACTGTATATTATGCCAATTTATATGCAAGCCTAAGCACAGATAAAATTAAAAACTGTCTCCTGAAAAGTTTGGTTTTATGACATACGATACTTTCGAGAAAATGCGTCGATATTATAAAGATTGATAACAGATAAAGCCTCTCAGATCTAGGTGTCGTATAGGCTCAAATGGACGAACGGATAAGGCTATATCGACTCGGCTTTTGATGCTGATCAAGAATATACATGTACACCTTCTAGGGTCTGCCACGTTTCCGCACATTTTATTTTTGGACAATCTTAATAGAACCTCTTTTAAGTATTGAATTTCAAATTAATTTCCATACGTTCTAGTAATTTTAGTTTAACAACCAATTCATTAACAAACAAAAACCACAAATAGTTTTATTAGCAAGTCTGTTGCACAGCTGCAACTTTATTAATAGTAGTAAATTTTTAGTAACTATGACCCATAAAGCTACATTCGAGCAAGCTCGACAGTGAAAGATCCTGTCCTTGTGGAAAAGAGCAAAAAGTGATGAAAAGCGAAAAGTGTTCAAAAACAAATAGAATTGAAAAGCAAATACACAAAAGGCTTTGTACGTCATTCATCTTCCTTTTGCGCTGTCGAAAATTGTTATTTGAATAACTTCCGAGTTTATTATCCGATCGAGATGAAATTTTCAGGATACATTCGGAAAATAGTGTGAATCATATTAATTTTAGCTTAAACACCAATTCATTACCAAACCAAAACTACAAACGGTTTTATTAACAAGTCTGTTGCACAGCTGCAAATATATTAATACGAGTATACTTAGTTAATTACTAGCTGAGCTAATCCGACGTTGTCGTTGGACTTAATAGAGATTAATAGTTAGGAGATCAATTTGCAAATAATTCTCAGAAGAAATCTCCCTAAAGAAGTAAAACAAAGAAAAGCATCTATCTGAAAAGATTTTTGTAAGTATGTTTTCCTTAAATCTTTACTTTAGCAGTCTCTGCATAAATAACTATACACTAAGAAAAATAAGTTTAGGAGATAAATACCTGAAATCTTTTTCTAAATGTCTATACGTGGTCAGAAAAAACTCCAGATTCTGTAGAACAGGTGTTTAAGCCTTCATCCTTCCTTCTTTATCTCCATTACAGAAGACATTATATGACTCCCACAATGAATACTTCTTTGCCCAGCTTAAAGACGCAATCTTCTGTAATTCTTAGTGTCACTTGCCAAATTGCACTTATCATAACTTCAAGCTTATAGTAACTTTATGTCTTTGGTGTCTTATTTGAGAATTCTTCTGTGCCACTTCTTTGGAGTAATTGGCGCTTAATTCTCACTTTAGGCATACATTAGTGTTATTTATGGCTGAGTCAAATCAGATAAATAATTACCAACTTACTGTAAATACCGCTTTTGGCCAGGTTGCGTTAGTTGCAACCAGTTTGCACCCGTTAACTTTGCATAAAACAAAACCCGCCCAAAAGAATAAAACAAATATTATAATTAAATAAAACGCATTAATTCCCGCATTAATCTTGGTAATTTATTTGTATTTATATTTATATTTACTTGAGAACGTGATCAATTGAGGGTTATTCAGTTTTCATGACAAGCCCCAACAATTCTCACTGACAGCCTTGCTCCCAAACGTTGTAACAGAATGTGTCTCGCGGCCCCATTATATCAATTAACTTGTAAACACTTCACTTATCGAAACTTAGCGACAATTTTGAACAATATCTCAACAACTCCATCTGCAATTTCATTAGCTAAAACTATTGTAATATAATATGAAAATAGGAATAGAAATATAACAATGCATCATAGTTGTGATTGTTTTATACACTTCAATTATCAGAACCTGCTCTATGGGTTACTTTTGAATTCACTGTAATTATATGATTGTTATCTAAAAAGTGAATAGTTTCGGGGTACAGCGTATTATTAGATTTTGTTTTTGATTGGCGTCTCTAACAACGGCTCAATAGATTTTGAGATACGACAGGAAATAAACAACAAAAATTCGAGGAATCTTTAGAATATGAATTGAAATGAAATCAAAGTTGTAATTTAGTTAATTAGCTTCTATATTACACAGTTACATATATATAAGTATATGTGATTGTATAAGGAAGTATAAACAATCTTAGCGAATATTTATATTATAATTCAATGATTCCCAGAACTATCTACAGTCTGAACTGACAGCAGTTTTATAGAACTTGATTTAATAACTGAGAATTTTTAAATATTTTAACTAGATTTTCATTGTATTTTGAAGTTTTATAGTGTTTGTAACATATTGTTATTTTATATTTAAAAAACTTTTATCAATTAAGGGGAGTTTTCCAATTCCAGTTAATTTTTCCTATATGTAAACCATTTTCCTATACAAATAATCTTCTGTTAAAATGTTTTTTTAATTACTAAAATACTTTAAAAATTCTAGGGAATACTTTTAATTTTGAAAGTATTATTTATTTATTCAAAATTATTATCGTACTTTTTTATAAGTTTCGAGGGACATTTTGTTGTTGTCAATCAGGCAATAGTTATTAATTTAAATAATGTACTCCTGAACTTGTATACCTTATCTTGGTTGTAAATATATTTACACTCAATTCAGTTTGAACAGTGAAATATGTTAGATGATAAGTATCTACCGACAATGATTGTAATATTCTTTGGTACATATTGAATTTTGATTGATGCCCAGGGTACACGCTGACGTAGATAGGCACAGTCAATTGATAGTAAATAACATCTAAAATATACCAAATAGGCTCTACATTCTATATACTATACTTTATATGAGTAACTTTATCAATTTGTGGTCTCTCTGTCTTCTCTCTGTCTCTCTCAGTTTCCTATCAAAGTTGTAATCAAGAACATAAGAATGAACACATCTATATGTCGTAATAGTAAATTTTAGAGAGTTACCAAATGTGGTCACACTTCATTTCAAATGTGACCCTATTCGACATTGGCGCGTGCTGGCATTTGCTTTTTTTTTTTGTCGTTTTTTTAATTGGTTGTGGAAATATTTTCAATTTATAACAAATGACTTTTGACACAGGCCGCAGTTTCAACAATTTGCACGCGCCTGACACCACACAGATATGTCTATATACTATATACAATATTTATTGGTAGGAACAGCTCATAAGTTAAGTCTATTATATATTGTAATGCTCATAGAGTGCAAGTAATAATGACACGTCCCTCAGTCTAGTATTACAAGTATTCCGTATAAAAAACTAAGAGTTTGCATCCGGTGCTCGACGAGAAGTTTCCCTGTAGTTATTTGTTACATTGAAGGTAAAGGTTTCTTTCTGACATTCACAGTAGATTGTAGAACTTGTATAGCTTCTCTATTTATTATACGATCTTTATAAAACTTGTTGAATAGAAAGCCAATAACAGACAAATAGCCTTCTTCAATTTCTACAGGGTATTGTATTCAAATGGTAGACTAAACAAACGACTCTCGTGTCTCGTGTCTCGTTCCAAATTGCATGGCGTTTCTAGTGTGAAAATTAAATGCAAATTTTGTCGCCTATAGATCGAGTTACGGTTCTGTAAGCATACAACAATCCCAATGTAAACAATTATTAAAAAAATAAAACAACAACATCAAACACAGACTGAAAAAACAGATCATAAAAGTGCCGACATTAAAAACAATAAACAATTGTTCGAAAATTGTGCTAAACTGGGCATTATCAAGTCTATAAAAGGTTGATTAAAGTAAATTACAAAGGTGAAACAAAAAACTAGAGATTGTTGTCTGATTTAAGCAGAATTATTTGCAACAGATGCGATATTTTAAGTGGACTTTGAGTGGGACTTTTAGAATGATTAAGATCTTAGGAAAATGTTCTGTACATTTTTCAGAGCCCTTAAATGTTGTACATACATTTTAAAGTTACTTTTATCGACTTTTAAATATTTAGTATTTAAAGCTATCCAAAGTGAACTTTTGTTTTGTAACTAATTAAATTGCAATTTTTAATGCCACTTAAAGTTATATTTTATTACTTGGAAGTTAGAAATTGATTATTTAAAGTTAGATGTATTAGTTACGGAAATATAATGAGATGTGCGGTCTGTTTGATTAGAATTGTTTTGCCCTTGATTGTAAATTAACTAACTTTTAGGAAAACCTACACAGTCTTCCTAGTCTCTGCATCTCTCTCCCTTTTTTCTCTGGATGATTCATCAGTAAATACTTGGAAATCAAACCTCAACAATTTGTTGGTACTTTGAAACCTTTTTAAACCTCATCTAAACATTGCTATCCCATTACAGTCAACAAACGTCCTACGCGTTGCATGTGGCACGCTATTGCTTCATTTCAACGCCTTTTTTCACTCTCCCTTTTCCATCCAATATCCAATACCCTAGGTACATACATATATGTATCAATGTTTGTATATATCTTTCTTAGTTTTTATAGTATTGACATTGACATTGGCGCCGTTGGGTTGGTTGTCTATAATTAGTGGGTGTCGTTTTGTATCTGAGCTACACTGCGACTAAGCTAAATATACACAATGTATCTTGTATCTTATAGATACATTTACTGTAAAAGCCAATAACACACACACACGTGTGAGGTTACAAAAAGAGCCAAAGCTTTTGATTATTTATGACTGAACTGAACATAATTCTGAACCCCATTGATTGATTGTCTGCGATAACCGAAAAACTGGACGTGCCTCCCATGGAAACAAACTTAGGGCTAAATATACAGACATTATATAGTACCATACTATATAGTATGTAGTATTTGTATATTCGAATTTGTATTGGTATAGTATTGTGCTTGGAGAATTCGTACATTGATTACCTAACAGTCAGCGGGGTGATGATGACGTATGTAGAATGGAGGCCAACGACATCGTCATGAATATGCGCTTATGAAATATTTATATACCCACATACTTATATAGAACTGAACGAACCGAAACTGAAATCGACGTTGACAGTTTTCTAGCACACACACACGCACACACATACACACTTGCAGTCAAATTCCATTTGGACTGCACAATTTTTGCAAAGGAATTATATCATGCGCCTACACCTTGTTGCTTGTATACCCTGTACATTTTCAAAGAAGTTGTATCGTTACAGTTAATATACTTATATACAGAAATAAATATCCATTGGTTTAATGAATCATATATCATTATTTTAGTTTGTTCAAGATTTCCGCATTAGTTATGAATTTTCCATTATATGTAATATTTTTTTTTTTTGAGATTCTTAAAATCCCTGATAAGTTTTAATATTGTAAGTTAGAGTCTTACAAATTGAGAAACAGATATAGTGGAGTCTTTGCCAACGTGCACTTTTGGGAAATCTCAAATTGAATTTCGAAAACAAAAATTCCAAGAAGACTTCCAATATTTATTATGAAGTTCTTAAACTTTTCTTGTTTAAATTATAGAAATTTCAACATAAGCGGCAAATACTATATTAGAGATTATAGAATGACTTCTAATGTTTAAAATATAGTTCTTTAACTTAAATTTGTTTTGCTTTAAATTATATATATAACAGATATAATAAATAATTCTGCTTTATATAAATTTGTACAAAGATTCTTCTACCTTACTTGTAGTTCTATTGACAACTTATGTGCAGCTTCTCCAAATTACAGGATATTCAGAAGTCATGGTTATATAATGCACTTTATGTTTATTATTTTGTGTTGACGTGTATAAACCAATTTAGGTGTCAATTCGCTTGATTTTCAATTGGTTTTGGTCCCATTTTCTCTCTCTCTCTCTCTCTCTCCTCGCAATCTCTTACTCTGTCTTATATATTGATGAATTGGTTTTTAACGAACTATAAACGATGATAATGGATCAATTTGTCTTGAAATTAAGAACATGGCAACAAGTAATAAAGCAACAAGTGGAAAAATTCACCTTGGACCTCGTTTTAAGAATTGTTTTATTTTTTGTTTAAACTATTTATTAATATAACTTATTTATTAAAATTTTTGTCTCTTTTATTTTTTTCATTTACAGATTTATCCGGACTTTAAGATGGAACTGTAAGCATATATTTAATTATTTTAAAAATATATCATTTTTATTTATAAAATATTTTTTTCTGACTTTATAGTGAAGCAGGAGAACCTGTCGAGCCGCAAGTCAAATGCAGTTCGTTTTTTGCCAATCACTGGAAGGGATTGGTTGTCTTCTTATTGCCCATTCTCTGCCTGCCAATTATCTTGACTAACAATATCCCGGTAAGACGAATAAAATAAGGTTTTAAAATTGTAGTTAAATAAATAGTAAATATTTCAATTCAATTAGGAATACCGCTGTATGTACATTCTGTTGATTATGGCCGTATTTTGGGTAACCGAAGCGTTACCTCTCTATGTGACCTCAATGATACCCATTGTTGCTTTCCCCACAATGGGGATAATGGTAAGTAAGATATCCCCTTTATTATCATAGCAAATTTTAAAACTTTTCATCTGCTTTGTAGGGTTCCGAGGAGACTTGCATGACATACTTCAAAGATACGCTGGTAATGTTCATGGGCGGCATTATGGTTGCTCTGGCCGTGGAATACAGTGGTCTGCACAAGCGTCTTGCCTTAAGAGTAATCCAAATGGTGGGCTGCAGTCCTAGAAGGTGAGCTGTAATTACCAATACAAATAAATGAAATCTAACTTAAAATGTATACTAAACTTTAGATTACATTTTGGCCTGATTATGGTGACCATGTTCATCTCCATGTGGATCTCCAATGCTGCCTGTACGGCCATGATGTGTCCCATTATTCAGGCTGTGCTGGAGGAGCTGCAAGCGGTGAGTTAGTTTATTCGATATTATTATATCCTTGCAGTGGGAAATGTGGTAGACCTCATATTCTAAATCAGAAGAAAGAGCTGTGAAGATAAAGTTATGTCCGTCTTTTTCCATGTAAACTAGTTTTCATTTTAGCTGCAGGCGTTATATAAATATGTCGCAAGTGGTCAGATCGGATAGTAATCCTATAAAAACATATAGCTGGGACAGAAACTTGTGATCTATAGGCAATGTTCGTAGGAAGAACTTTGTTTTTACCTAAGATATCTTAAAAAAAAAACCAACACACCAGTTTTCTTATGCATCCTGAACAAATTTAGCTAGATTCGGATTACTGTTTAAAAAATATGTCTTTGTAATAATTTAATGTCAATATTGGGTTTTTCTTAAGATATCTGAACAAAATGTTCTATTGATTTTTTGTTTGGAAAGAAGTAAATGTTAATTTTTTAAACCTACCTAAACTGCAAGGATATCAAATAGGGTAGAAGATAACTATTCTTAATTGTTCAGTATACTAATTTTATTTCTCAAAATCTTTAGCAAGGCGTCTGCAAGATCTATCATGAGCCTGAATATCAAATGGTTGGCAACAAGAACAAAAAGAAGACTGAGGATGAGTAAGTTTCCTTGGAACAACTTTCTTGAGACATTTAATTAAGAATTTTCTAATTTCACAGACTACCCTATCCAACAAAGGTCACTCAGTGCTATTATCTGGGCATTGCCTATGCCTCATCCTTGGGCGGCTGTGGCACCATCATTGGAACTGCTACGAATCTAACATTCAAGGGCATCTACGATACGCAGTTCCCCAATGCCACTGAGAAAATGGATTTCCCAACATTCATGTTCTATTCGGTGCCCTCGATGTTGGTCTATACACTGCTCACATATGTGTTCCTCCAATGGCATTTCATGGGTCTGTGGCGACCAAAGAGCAAGGAAGCCCAAGAGGTGCAAGTCGGCAATGCTAATGCTCATGTCGCCAAGAAAGTTATTGATCAACGCTATAAGGAATTGGGACCAATGAGCATTCACGAGATTCAAGTGATGATCTTGTTTATCATTATGGTTCTTATGTACTTTACACGCAAGCCAGGCATCTTTACCGGATGGGCAGATCTATTGCCAGCCAAGTGAGTTAATATCCATAGCTACTTTTAGAAAGTAATATTCAATTTTTAACTTTTCAGGGTTATTAAGAACTCGATGCCAACGATATTCGTGGTGATCATGTGCTTCATGCTGCCCGCCAATTATGCATTCCTGCGCTATTGTTCACGTAAAGGACCTGTGCCAACGGCACCGACTCCTTCCCTAATCACCTGGAAATTCATTCAGACTCGTGTGCCTTGGGGTCTTGTCTTTTTGCTTGGCGGTGGCTTTGCTTTGGCAGCTGGAAGCAAATCGAGTGGCATGGCCTCAATGATTGGCAGCTCGATGAGTGGTCTTAAGGTGCTTCCAAATTCAGCCCTGCTTCTGGTTGTCATTCTGGTGGCCGTATTCCTAACTGCCTTCAGCTCCAACGTGGCTGTGGCTAATATTCTGATCCCTGTGCTCAATGAAATGGTGAGTTATTGTGACTAGTAAAGTGTACTTTTGATTTGCTAATTTTATTTCATTTATTTTTAGTCACTGGCATTGAAAATACATCCATTGTACCTGGCATTCCCAGCGGGCTTGGCCTGCAGCATGGCCTTCCATCTGCCGGTGAGCACGCCGCCAAATGCCCTCGTCGCAGGATATGCGCACATTCGTAGCAAGGATATGGCCATTGCGGGCATTGGACCAACGATTATTACAATAATTGTGCTGTTTATATTCTGTCAGACCTGGTCATTGGTCATCTATCCCAATCTTGATACGTTCCCCGAATGGGCGCAGATTGCCGCCGAGCAAGCAGCCAATAAGACACGCCTTTTGGCCGAAGTTGCAGCCAATAAGACACATATGCTTGAGTTGGCCGCAAATGCAACGCGTTATTTGACCAACAACACCGAGTTGATGACAGATTTGGCTACCAGCAGCTCGAATCTGGTGGGCAAGCTGGTTGCCAATAACTCAGAGCCGTTGGCCCAGTTAGCCGTCAATGGCACACGTCTATTGACCAATCTGGCCTTCAATAAAACAGTCTAATTATTTAGTTAGTTGTCTAGTCTAAAAGTGAACACAACAACACCCATGGAAAGCGGCGTGAGGGAACTGTACAAAGAAAGAAAACATGAACTAAAAAGTGCCTTTGCTGAAATGTTTATTAGGTCTACTAAACGGGGCTATTGTTAATTGTTAAAGTTGATCAAGAAGAACCAACTGTTATAGATTTGAACGAATTTAGTAACGTCAACAATTACACTTTATCCTTACCAACAATGACTGCATTTCTGTGACATTTAACGAGCAAACATTATAACAGATTACATTTGTATATCATAGATTTGTTTATAGATTTTGTCAAAGTTGACACTAATTAGGAAAATGGTGGCGTCCGTTTAGCAGCCTAACGCATTTACTAACAGCCTTTAAATTTACAAACATTCATTAGAACCATTTTGAAAACTCAGCTTAAATACATATTAATAATGTTACTTAAATGTTGCATTTAGCATAATAATAATCAAAAGTTATATATTTAATGTTAAAACAGGCATTGAAATGTATTTTCTATACTCTTTTTATATCAACTAGACTGACAGAATGTGTTTGTTTTTCTAATTATTTTTTTTTTTATTATTTTGCATTTTGTTAAAAATGTTAACGAAAACTTGTAAAAAATTATTTGAAAACAATTACTCAATATTTGAAGGCGTACCGAAATGAGAACACAAATAGAATTAGTCTTAAGCTTAAATGATAATGTGTAAATTTGCAAACAGTTTATGTTTTATATAGTTGTAAACAATAAATAAAACAAAAAGCTCAAAATGTAAGAAATAACTAAAGAGTTGTTCATTTATGGAATGGTAATTATTAAATATTTTATTTTTGATGTCAGACTTAGAGATTTAAAGTCAGCTAGAAGCCAATGATCAAGGAGGGCAGGATGAAAACGCCGCAAGCCGCAATCTGGATGTCGATCCTGGAGTTTCTACATATTATTTTGTTTATTTTTTTATAATAATTTGAATCCCTTTCAGGATGAGGCTGAAATACTCGGCAAAATGTTCACAGACCAAATGCGCAGGCTGAAGCTGAAAATAGCAAAGGACTTGGGCACAAAAATATTTGAACTCATATCGGAGGCAAGGAAGAAAGATGCCGAAGAAGAATGAATGAGAACGTTCGATATTTTTATTAATTTCACCACCGATCTATCTATATTGATTATAAAATCTTAGTAGTAAGGTTAGTTTTTTGTAGCCCTCTTAAAGAGTTTGTTTGGCCATGAATGAAGGTTTGTTGGTTGGTGGTCCCTAGAAGGGAAAATGGGAAATATGATTGAGAGATACAATCAATCAATAAAATAATTTCTCTTAATCTTATAACTTATAGTGATTTTGAGGGGGACGGACGTGCGCCCTGTGGTGGGCGAAACCATTGAAATAAGTAAATAAGGCAAAGCGACCGTTACAACGTCAGCGGACAGATGACAACAAGACCAGCCAGACAGACAGACACCACAAGAGGTGGCGCCAAAATTGGACACACCTGACAACTCTGGTCACCGAAATCGAGTGCTGGCGAAATTTTGTCGATTGGACACTCAAGATTCACTCGAAAATACAAATCGTTGAAATTTTGCATAGATTTTTTGTAGAATTTTCTCTACCTTTCCTGAAATTTGCAGATGTTTTGGGACTCATTTGAAGGAACTAGGCCCCCGGAAGGACTACAAAGACGAAAGATATGTCAAAAGAATCCTCTTGAATTTATCTAATTTCGAATTTCACTAATTGTTGAAAAAAATCGGTTGTTACTTAAAAAATAGTTTTCATTTTATTTTCAAATAAGCGCGCGATGCCACCTTGCAACGGGCGCCACCTATAAAGTGGACGTACCCAAGCTGACGCCACCTATTGGAGTGCGTACGTACCAATTTGGAACCAGCTGGAGCCGGCAAAAGTTCCGACCTGGCGATACTCAAAACATAAGGGGTGGGCTGATATATGTTATCTAGTTTAAAAAGGAAATATCATTAATCGTAACTACTTTAATTATTTTGCAATTTATTTTAAACAGATTTTCTTCAATTCAAATACGACGTTGAACTAAATTTAGCTATTTGGCAGCCCTGCAGGCTCGATAACGATAGTTGCAGTATTTAAATACCAAGTGTTGTCGGTTATCGATAAATTGGTTCATTTAGTATTGAAAAACGACGGTCTTGGATAACGGAAACCAAACGGAACCAATACGCGATTTGAAATTTCCTCGCAGTTACAAAAATTCAAAGGGATTTATTCATTTTATATCAAAAGATGAAGATTTA
This sequence comes from Drosophila testacea, assembly GCA_035043265.1. NCBI lineage: Eukaryota > Metazoa > Arthropoda > Insecta > Diptera > Drosophilidae > Drosophila > Drosophila testacea. Next base: position 279,337 of record JAWNND010000723.1, read on the forward strand.
TTACAAATCAATAACATATATGTGTGTTTTTGTTTTCATTACAGCTACAATTTATCATTTTAAAACAAGGCACATGGCGCATAGTGAAAAGAGCATTAAAGTACCACAAATATATTGTCCCGCAACCATAAAAGAGGTTCAGTGGAAGTTGGAAATAATGTGCAATAAGCTGTCCTCTCAGCATTAGATTAAGCGATACCCACTGGGTGTAAATCATTTAAAACTTGGACGATTTGATCAGATTGAGTGCCTCAGTAAGCATGCGTCCAAAATCGGCATGAACCTGGGTAAAGTTCTTCACGGCACGCTCCTGCAAGAATTGACTGGCATTGCTCAAATTATCGGCAATGTTCTGGACAAGACGCTTCCTAGCGCAGTTGTCGAGCACATGCACCCAGAAATCGGTAACCTGTGCATAATTATCCTCCGTATCGCCGCTGCTATAGCGATAGACATCTCCGGTCACGGGGCAACAGGTGGAGAGAGCACGGGAGCGTGGGCACTCCTGGGGACCATTGAAGGAATTGGGGAAATAGTTGGGTGCACCATCCTGATTGTCGGTGACATTCATGAAGCCATCACGTTGGAAATTGCTGACCTTGACACGGTATGGGCAATTGACTGGGATCTGCAGATAATTGGGTCCCAAACGATGACGATGCGTGTCCGAGTAGGAGAATAGACGACCCTGCAACATCTTATCCGGTGATGGCTCAATGCCGGGCACCAAATGGGCCGGGCTGAAAGCAATCTGTTCGACCTCGGCAAAGTAATTCTTGGGATTGCGATCGAGCACCATTTTGCCAACAGGAATCAATGGATACTCCTTGTGGGACCAAACCTTGGTCACATCAAATGGATTGAACTTGAACTTCTTGGCCTGCTCGAAGGTCATGACCTGAATGTACACGCTCCAGCTGGGGAACTTGCAGTTCTTGATGCGATTGTACAAATCACGAATGCTATAATCAGGATCTGAAGAAGCCAGATCTGCAGCGGTCTTCACATCCAAATTCTTAATGCCCTGATCCGTCTTAAAGTGGAACTTGGCATAGACGGGCTCGCCCTTTGCGTTAACCAGCTTAAAGGTGTGAGAACCATATCCATTCATGTGAGTATAACCATCGGGAGTACCACGATCGCCAAACAAGAACGAAACCTGATGCGTGGACTCGGGACGTAGGGTCAAGAAGTCCCAGAACATGTCAGCATCCTTCAAATGCGTTTGCGGATTACGCTTCTGGGTGTGGATGAAGCTGGGGAACAGTATAGGATCGCGAATAAAGAAAATTGGGGTGTTGTTGCCAACCAAATCCCAAATGCCATCATCCGTATAGAACTTGACAGCAAATCCACGGGGATCACGAGCCGTATCCGCTGAACCGCTCTCTCCACCCACCGTGGAGAAACGTACGGCCAATGGAGTACGCTTCTTAACCTTCTCAAAGACCTTGGCAGCACAATATTGGGTAATATCGTGAGTCACCTCAAAGTAACCAAAGGCACCAGCTCCCTTTGCGTGCACCACACGTTCTGGGATACGCTCCCTATCAAAGTGGGCCATCTCATCCAAGAAGTTGACATCCTGCAATAGCGCTGGACCACGAGGACCCACCGTTTGAATGGCATCCTTAATGCCAATCGGTGCACCACTGCCAGTGGTAATTGCGCCAGGAGACTCCTGCAAAAAGCAATTAAAATTAATAATTAAAATATTGAAAAGATGGAGAATATATTTGTTAAAGTTGGTATAGTTTAATAAATCATGGTATATTGTTATGTGTAGAGATATTTTCATGGATCGAAATGAACTACATTTTAACGAAATAAATCAATTTGATGGAAATATGCTACAGTAAAATAGATAACACACAACTGTACTTAAATATCCGAAGTTATGGAAAACCGCAAAAAACGGTTATTTATTATTAGTATAAAATATATAAGTAATATTTACTAAATACTGGAATTCTAAACATTTTGGCATATTTGAACCACACATTAAATTAATTCTAATGTTCGATTTTTTAGTTGATATTTTGAGCAATAACAATGTTTTTTTAGAATTTAATTTAAATTTTTATTAAAATTTGAAGATGAAGATATGAAGATAAGTAGCAAATAAACATAAATGTACTTTTGATTTGAAAATTAAAGCTATAAAATAACATTTATTTTGGATCTATTTAGTATCTCTTGATTACTTCTATTCTTATAAGGGGACAAAACCTGTAGAGTTCATTAAGCACATTATTACCAAATTAAAAAAAATATTTTGATGTGTCGATGAAGTATTCATGAATGTTTTAAAAAAATTGGATAATGTGATGCTAAATACAAAATATATAGTGTATATAGTTATATATACTTTCGGCTGCTGATAAAAACTAATATATAGCAAGCACGTGTATCGTATTAAGCACTAATTAAGAATCGACCAACTTTTATTAAAAAAAAAATTTCACTCAATTTCTCAGAAACAGCTAAAACAGATTATCGTGAATTTCTAAAATGAGATTCAACTTCCTGACCTTAGCAATGTCAAAGAATGTGGAGTGTCATAAAAAACTCGAGTTACTTCTGGATGAATCGAAGACTTTGGGCTACATTTTAAGTTTTCTGGCATTAATTTTCGCACTATATAGCAAAAATCTGTAGTTGCAGTTTGTTCTATTACATAACCAAGTACAAAGTTTTTAGTTAGCATTATCTAATCTAATCACACAGAAAATATTTTCAGTGCAAGTGAAAAAAACTAACAAACATAAAGATTAGCTGACTTTTTTAAGAGCTTATCACACTTCAGTGGGGATGGACATTGCATAGAGAGAGATGTTTATATATATTTAATAGTGAAAACTACAAAGTAGGCTGCTAATTTCATGATAAGTGATATAGATTTTATGAGATTGAACCTGGGTGCAGCTGTTGCCGCTCCTCAGAGGAGAGCTTATCAGTTATTCTGAATGCGAAAGTACATTGTAAACAATCTTAAAGATACACAACTGACTAACAATGCAAACGCAGTCATTTATCGCATAAAAACAGCCCATATACTCCAGTATAATTATATGTGTCTGTATATAGGATGTATCCAGTTTGCTGATGATGAGTCTGGCATAATAATAAAGCGACACAACGAAATTATTTCAACTGCTCCCAAAGCTGACTTTTATCGTAACTTGCAAGTTTTATTTAGCTATATTGTGTATATATATACATACATATATATCTGTTCTTTATTCAGTGAATTTCATTTCTATTTGCAATCTGAATTTGATTGCACTTTGAAACTGACACTTTGTTTAGTATGTGGAGCCACTTCAGAGGGCGCAATTGGATAGATAATAAGAAACAAACAGCCGGTATATATGTATGTACATACATATATACATGTATACCCAAGTATAAAGAGCATATTGATAAGACCTCTATGGATCGAAAGAACCTGAATGCAAATACAAACCAAAATGAAAATGAAAACAAGAAACTACAAAGTGAGATTTTAATTGCAAGTTGTTTTGTTAAGGTAACAAGTCAATGAAGCTTACAGTTTGTATTCAATCGATAGATATGGAAAGTATGTATCTGATAGATAAAAAGTAAGGGGCGGCTACTTGAAAGTGTCTTACAATCACTAATTGAATCATTGTAGTGAAAATATTAATGAAATGTTCAATAAAACACAACTAACTTAATCTATATCTATATCTATTATGAAGCTATTTATATTTATTTAAAATTTAAATTTTAAATATATTATATGTCATCCTCGAAATTCTTTATTCTATAGCTTGCTATATATAGTTCATTGCTAGAACGTACGTAGGGGCAACAAAAGTAAACTTGTAAATTGGTTGGAGTGACTAATGCAAGTAATTAAGAAACTTTTTACTAAGTAAGTACTCTAGTAGCTGTTTAAAAAGCAATAAAATAGCACTATATAGTATTTTAACTTAATTAAATAGTACAGTATAATAGTATATATGTTTAAATTATTTCAGCTTAAAAAGTTTAAGCTTTTTACTTTTGTTGTTTTAAATTTAATAACACAACTGAGTAAAATAAAACTAAATAATTAAACTATATGTTAATTCTGTATTGCATTTTATATATCTCCCGATTTTTGGCAAGAATTAGCGATAACCAATAAAGATAAAAATCAAAATGACGCATTTAAGTTATTTTAAAGATATATTCAATGAAATAATGAAACAAATTCAATGATAGCTTACTTTCATAATGAAAAATGATAAATGACGGTAAAATGAAATTATTGCAAATTTGAAACAACAGCTTATAAATTGTAATTATAAAACAACAGGAATTTGGAAATGTTAAAACAAAATTTAAGTTTGAGGATCTTAGAATGGTACTATTTTAGTACAGATATACGGATCATAATAGATCAATATACTATAATATTATCTATAATATTATTAGGACGAGTGGAACTATTAAAATTATACCGATAACTGAAGACCTGTATAAAAATCTGTGATGATTTTAAAAATCGTATGTTAGCTTTTCGATCTGAAAACTTAAGCAATTAATGCAAAGAAACAATTAAGAGTGAACACTTAAGTCATGCATGGAATATTCAGGCTATTTATACCAAGTATGTAAATATTTCGTATTTTGGGCATTCCGATGCACAATGAACTGGGCTAAGCTATCCGTATCGTATCCGTATTGGGGAGGTAAAAACAATGGCAATAACCACATTAACGCCTGACAAAATGCAATTTCGAGTTAGTTTCTAGTTTCTATAGAAGGTCATGCAACGGAACAACACGAACAAAACTTTTTCTGGGTCACTTCCAAAGCGATTTCGAAACATATTCTCACATACTATTTAGTTAGTTAGCAGGCGAGTGCCAACAGCATTGCATAACCAAATGTGCATCCAAATTGATCGTGCCACGCAGACACAATAAGTTAACAAGCCCAACCCCTCTCTCTCACCCTCTTTTTCTAACTCTTATTGAACTTGTTTTGGACGCATGCGTGGCGAGTTCAACGGCACTTATTGCTGCAAAAATCGCTGCTGCCATTTGCTTGCAACCAGTTTATGCAACACCAAAGGTGCATTGACATCCAAGTAAATAGGGATAATAAAAAAACTATTGTGAAAAATAAATAAAACTATGCCGCGTTTGTAAACAGACTTTGGCACGTCTTTGTTTATTATTGTTTTAGTTAAACTATAATTATGAATTGAGTAATTGTTTAAAAGTATTGCGTGTGAAATCAACTAGAAACTTTTTATTATTGATTTTCTAAGTGCATTGTTTCAAGGCTATAAAGGCTTCAAGGCTTTGCTAGAGTCAATTAAATTGTATATCTAAAAAACTAATTAGTGTAACTGCAACAGATGTTGGCCAATTTCATTTCACAAAGTGTACTTGTTTAATTAATTTGGCTAATCTATTGATTAAATGATAATAAAGTGGAAATAAATATAAAGATAAAACTAACTAGAGGATAACAAAACTATATTAATGTATATATTATATACTTTTTATGTGTATATTATATAAAAAAGTATGACAATAAATAGTTGCAAATATTAAGAAATTTCTTTCTAAATAATAGTGAAATGAAAGCGAAAATTAACACAAATGAATACTGTTTATTTGCATGCAGGTGCCAAGCGGATATATATAAATAAATATATATAGCAAACTACATATTATAATTTAACCCTTTGGATTATGTTGGTGCTAAGTTGTCGAATTAATTTCCCAGTTTGATAAGCGTTATCAAAGTAAACGATAAGATTAACTTTAGATTTAAGCCATAAAGGAGAGCGGAAAGAGAAAGGCTAGTACGATTCTAATATGCAAAGGTGCGAGAGACAGAGACAGCGATACTGCGCCTTACTCAACACAAAAACACAGCAACAATGCATGTAATCGAATTGAACTTTGCCTCTGCCTCCCATTTCTTCTTCATGATTTTTATCCGGCTTTAACTGCGCTGCTGCTGCAAGCGGCTTTTATTTGTTTTGCCATATTTCAGCTTCATAATTGTTTTGGCATTTGTATAAATTAAATGTGGTTTGATTATAAATTCGGTTGCTTTTATTGTTTATTTAACTTATATGTACATTGTCCCGTTTTTTATTGCTGAAACACTCACCTTCAGGCTATTCTTGTAGTCCAGCAGTTGATTCGATGCGGCATCGCGTGCAGCCATGTTTATTGCCTTATTTGTTGCTTGTTTTGATAACCAGAATTTTTTAAGAATGCAAGAGCACTTGAACGTCAAACGCGTTGTCACTTATGCGGCTAATTTTGTTAACTAAAACACGTACAACTAGTACTCATTGCTTTTATAGCCAAAATCACTTAGCATCCCTGGTTCATCGTTCATGAACAACTGAACTAAATCCTTCAATTGAACCAAAATGAACACCTTATTGGATTGTTCATGAGCGAGTGAACAAAATAGTGAGCAATTTATCCGTATCTTTGAGTGTTTTTCGGAAACGAGTAGGCGTAAAGTTTCCTTACTCGAAATCGCGGCACGAAAACGATTGATCTGAGATTTTCCATGGATTTTTTGTAGGACTTTCTCTAATTTTCCTGAATTTCCGAAATATGCAGGGCTATAAAAACAAAACATGTACCAATAGAATTTATAATTAATTTGGTTTGATTTAATTTGATCTCATTTTTAAATAAAACTATTTTATTATTTAAAAAATAAGAGTTCTTCAACATAACAGCAACGTAACAGAAAACTGTTCGTTAAACAACAACGGAACAGGTGCCGCTGAACAGTCGATGCTCACTATCGATGGACTTACAAAGTTGTTTGTATCGACATCAATGGCTTTGCAAAGCTGTCAAAAGGTGGCGTATTCATGATTCGCAAAACTTCCAAAAGATTCATCTCAAAAAAGATCGGACGATATTTTTTCTGAATTTTTGTTGCTTACATCTTTTTTTTGAGTTCATGGGAATTTATAGAATCTATAACTTTTTTTATTTTTCATTTTGAACTCATTTAAGCGAGTTGGACCCTCTGGGCTTACGAGAAGCACTTGATTTAATCGAATTTATAAATAGTCTGGCCTGTCTAAATTAATTCAAAAACAAGTTTTAATAAACATTTTTATATTTTATTTAAATTATGCCCAAAATAAATACTGATTAGCTCTGTTAACTATCGATAGACATGCGATATACGTTTGATAATATTTTCTTCTGGCCATTTTTAGTACATTGTGTCAAGTTGTGGTGGCAGCACGTTTTAAACGCGACAGTTGGCAGGCCGGCGTATTTTTGTAGTCACTTTCTCAGTCATTCATTCTTCATACGTTCGTTCGTCTTCGTCTCTCTCGTTTTTTGAAGTAGTAGTGATTTCTTTTTATAACAAAATGAAATATATACATAATATATATAGCAAAACGATTATATATACATACACATAATATAATGCAACATATATACATAAATAATTAGTAACAAATTTAAGTGCAAGTGCAATCGAAATTCAATGGCAATTTCGTAAAAAGTTTCTTTTTTACGTAAAAAGACACAAAAAAAACGGCGCGTGTGAAATTTTTTCAACAACGACGTAGCAGAAGTCTCAGTAGTCTCTTCTCTGCGTCTCTTTGCTGCAAAAGGAGAAGCTGAGCAACAACAACAACAGCAACAACTACAACAAAATTCCCCACACACAAAGTAGGCCAACAACAACAAGAAACAGCAAAGCAAAGCAACAGCAGCAACAGCAACAACAACTAGGCGTAGTGTGTAGTGAAGTGTATTATAATAATAATGTTTCTGTGTGTGTAAAATACAAAAAGAAGTCTCAAAAAAGTAGAAAACTCAGCGGCCGACAATTTTGTAATTGTGTCAGTTTATTTGTGTGAGTGCGTGTAAATGATTTAAATCAAATGTCTTTTAAAAAAATTTGAATTTTGACATTCAAAAGCGCAGCGTGTGTGTGTGTGTGTGTGTGTGTGTGTCTGTGAACATACATATATTATTGTTGTTGTGGCGCGAGACAAGTGAAATTTTCTTTGTTTCGTTTGCAAGAAGACGCTGCTGCGGGGGTGGGGGCATTTAAAGTATAGAAAAGAAGTTCCCTTGAAACGAAACATCGTTGTTGTTGCCCCCCTCCTAGACATAACGGCCCGAAGAGCAGTAGCAACAACAACAATAAGAGCGTTGCCACAGTGTCTGTGTGTGTGTTTGCTGTCTCATTTGTCTGTGTGTCTGTTTATGTATGCGTGAATATATCTGTGTATGTGAGTGGCAATGAACGTTGCTTAAAACAACAGCAACAAAAACAACAACTGCAAAACAACATACTTTTTGGAATATTTGCGTCGTCGTTAATTATACTATATACACACGCCTGCAGTTGATGATGAAGATGATGATTATGATGATGTTGTTGCTGGCTGTCGTCTTGTTGCCTGCTTTTATAAATATAAAATGCAAACTGAATGTTTGTGCAAAATAAATAAATTTCAATAAATACAAAGTGTTTTATATTTCCATCTTGTTCTCTCTATCTCTGTCTCAATAGCTGTGCATAAAGTGAAGCAAAATGTGCAAGAAGAAGCATGCAGGACAGGTTTATCAGGGCTAAAATTTCACAAAAAAAAAGAAAAGAAAAAGATAAAAAAGAAATACTAAAACACAGCCTGTATTTTGCACATTGCGTGTGTGTGTGTGTGTGTGCGACTATGTGTGTAATAACAACAACAAGTAACAACGCAGCACGAGAAAGCAAAGTGAAATTTAATAAAACAACAATAACAACAACAACGAGAAAAGCACGCAATACCAATTCAAAACCGTTATTCAACAATTTCTTGAAATAAGTGAAAGAAGAAGGCAAATACTGGTTTTTATATATACATACATACATACAAGCATATGTACATGCATATATATTCAATGTAGAAAGAAACAACAATAACAACAACAAGAGAAGCAACAACTAAAAAGTTGCTGCGCGAGAAATTTTTACGTGTATCATCGACATGTGTGTGTGCGGCGAGTGTGTTTGCCTCTGTGTGTGTATTTGTGGTCTGTCTCTGCAAACTGTGTGAGAAAATAAAAAAGTAAAGTGAAAAGCAATGCTAAAAGGAATTACAACAACACAGGCAGCAACAGCAGCAGAAGAAGCAGTTACACAAAACGTGAACGCAACGTGAATTATAACAGTAAAAGTCTCGTCTCGAAAAAAGCTTCAAAGAGCGCAACAAAAGAAGAAGAAGCAGAAGAAGGCAACACGCGTGGGTGTCAACGTCACACGCAGCAGTAGCTTAAGGGGAAAGCAGCGGAGGGGAAAACACAACACAAGCCAGCGTCCGGCAAAACAACAATTGAACATATTTTCAAGGGCTCTCCCACAAGCGAGCGCGCGCTGCGTTTTTTATTTAAATTATTGGAGGTGAGTTTGTTCGTTGTTGCATTGTATTTGCATATATATGTATATATATTTTACTCTTTACTCCATGTGCTTTTAATTTGCTTTTTAATGAATTTTGAACACGTTTCAGTTTAAATTATGCAAACATAAAAATGTTTTGTGCAAATCTAATGAGGGCGCGCTTTAATTAAAGCGCTTTTGCCTATTGTCGAGTCAAAAAGTGAGAGAAACAGAGAAAGAGCGAAACGGAATGAGCGCGAGTTTATGTCTCTGCATGTGCGTGTATGTGTGTGTGTGTGTGTGTGTGCGTATGCTGTATATGGCCACAGGTGGCTTTATTCACCGTTACTTGAGCTTAATTCTTTTTTTTTTTGGCTGCCTTTTTCTGCTTTAAATCAGACTACAACGACAACAACTGTAACATTGCCTTGACCACATACTTATTGCAACAACTTTTGAGAACCCACAAATTGAACATAACTGAGAAAGTTGTTAATTAAAGTAGATTCGTGTAATTAAAGACTTGTATTTTATTCAACTCAAACTAAATTAAAGTACCCTCAAAAAGAATACTATGCACATTTTAGCTTTTTTATTTACTTACAGTTGTAATACACTAAATGGATCTTATTACATCTTTTATATATTGTTCTAAAAACCAACAACATCTTAAAGTTTTGCTTATTATTTTTGCAGTATTAAATGCGAGAGTTTTACATTTTGTCAAAACAATTAGTTGAGTAGTTGTATGATAACCAGTTCTGCAAATAAATAAATACGTATCTTTTTTGCTTACATAATACGTGTCAATGTTAAGATTACATAAACAAAAGTATGAAAATCACTTTATACCTAAAACAGGCCTATTTACGGATCAAACCCTATTATTGGAAACATCTTTGCTTACGAGATACATATAATACAAACATTTTAAATAACTATGTTTAAAGCTCACAGAGTTTATATCAACTTTCATAATTACTGATCATCAACATTCAACATCTTTAAAAAAAGGTTCCATCTATAAATTGATAAGAAATTAATATTCTTGAAATAATATCTTCCTGAAACATATTTATGTTACAAAATACACATTCATTAGTTTATTACGATGAGTAAGCCGACTGCGTATTGCAATTCTTCTATATTTTTGAATATATGTATTCTCTAAAATTGAATTCTGAGTAAAGTACTTGTTTTGTATACATTATTTTATTAAATCCTACTCCCAGAGATGTTAACTTCTTTTTATCCTTTCAGCTTCTAAATTAAATTTCATTTAATAAATAAATATCTTAAGCAATTTGTCTTAATTTATTAATGACGAAGCTGTATCTGTGAGCTTCATAAGATATGTATGCATGTTATTGTAAAAAAGTGTTTTTCTGTATCAATTTATAGCAATAAATTAAATAATATAAAATAAATAAATAGTAATGAAAACTTAGCATTCCGTGTATGATTTCAAGTCTTGAGAATCTTTTAAAATCCGCAATTTAATAAAAATAAATCTGCATGTAGTTCTATATATTCTGAGAATCAGATAGGACTCCAATTAGTATCTAATAAGAAGGCTATTTTATTTCAGTTTCTCCTTCGTTCTATGTATTATTGCAACTTTAATAGCTACACTGATTCATCTTAAATGATTCATGCCCAATAAAAATCCTCGGCATCTGCACAAAAGTTTTGTCTTTGTTTCTGGTTTTCTAGTGAAGTTTCACAGCTTTTTTTTCGTTCTGTTTTTTATGTGTAGCATCAACATAAACACCTTTACGCTTTTGTTGTTTTCCAATTTTCAGTCCATTTTAATGGGCCGAGCTCTTAAATCAATAAAGTTGAACAGATAAATAAAGTAAATCAATTAATTTTGAGCTATTTAAGTGGTTCCCAATTGAGTTTGATTAACAGCTTTTCTTTAAATTGTGTAAATTAAAGAAAATTCAGAAAGTTGTTCGAAATGTGCTCTTTGGTAACTATAATCTCTAAGTCATTTCAAATATACATTTAATTATTGTATTTTCTTGCTTAAAGTTTCATATTTTCTTATTGAGTAAACTCTATTCCTTATAACATATTTGAAATCTGTTACATCTACTATTTAGTCCGATTCATTAACAATTAAAACTGATATTTAAAGCAAAAATGTATAAAGAGTACGTTTTTTGTTCTCTTTGCTATATGTTTGTTATGAATACCATTTAATTGTTGTTATTTAAATACCTTTCAGTAACTTATTTGGAATCTATTGCTTTTGTTATTTTATCCGAGCCATAAACATTTAAATATGATAATTATAGCAAGAATTTAAAATAGATAATTAAAGTAACTCTTTTGTTATTAAGATGTATCGATTAAAGTAAGGAGCAAAGATAACAAAAATGAAGTAAGAGTAAGTTTTTGTTATCTTTGCTAAATTTTTATTATTAAAAACATTTAATTGTTATTTTAAAACTTTTCAATAGCTTATTTGGAATCTTTTACTTCTACTATTTTATCCGAGATATAAGCAATTAAATATGATATCTGTAGCGAGAATATGAAATAGATAGTTACCGTAACTCTTTTGTTATTAAGATGTATCGATTAAAGTAATCTTGTTCATTGTTTATCGTTAGCCCAGCAACAGCTGAAAACTTCATGCCTAATTAAGCAAGAATTTCACATCAATATCTATTCATTTTAATTTATTTATTTATATTTTTTATGTATCAAAGTCACGTTTTAGTTTCCAATTGCTTATCACATATTCTGTCTTTTTTTTTCACTTTTATTCTCTATTCATAAATTACTCAATGCTACAGAGGGAAAGAGAGGGAAAATTGTAAATAGAAAAGGCCTCAAATAGCAAATGCCACATTAGCTGTAGTATTTTTTTATTTTATTTAATCTGTAATTTGAAATCAGCCAACACTTTAAAGAGCTGATAACAAAAACAATAACAGAAACTGCTGACAGTGTTTGCCCAAGTTGTGTGTGTGTGTGTGTGTGTGTGTGTGTGCGTGTGTTTGATTTGTTGTTTGTTTGCTGTCCACAAAAAGTGAGAAGTGAGAACTCAGAATGGAGAATTGTTTTTAGATTTTTGTTGTACAGCTGTGCGCGATTCGTTGAGGTTGATAATTAGTGAGGTTTTTTATTTTTTAGTTATACTTATACACATGTATCTGTATCTGTATCTGTACGTATGTATCTTTAGCTGTGCTTGTATCTGTATCTGTATAGCTATTGTGTGCGCTTAAACGGTTTCTTTAGCATTATTGTTGTTGCTGTTGCCGTTTGTAGTTGTAGTTGTTGATTTTTTTGCCTTGTTAAAGCGCTCGAAAAGCAGCAGCAACGTTCCGGCAACCGGTTTATTTCGAAACAAAATAGAACTGAAGAACTGTTTGCCTATATCATGAGTTGGCAACAAACTTTAACGCTTATAAACACACACACACACACACACACACACATACAAATATGTACGATATATATTGTATATGTATTTGTATATGCAGGTTAAGTTCATTTATACATAGTGCAACTTAGGGTTGAAATACCTGTTGAGAGACCACAATTCAACTGCTATAATGAAGGGTTGTTAAGCTGCACAAAACTAACAATAAGCCAAGCGTTCGTCTTTCTTGACTTTCAAGCATGAATTCCATTTAATTTTATAGTATTAAAACTTAATTTTCAATCAATTTCAACCAAATTGTTTAATCTTTTGATTGAACTGTTTTCGTTTGTAGATAAATGCTATTTATTAAGTTTTTCAATTGAATAGTTTAAAGGTCTTCAATATAGGAATCTACTTTTAAGCAGAGCTTTCAATGCGCATACATTTTCATTTATTCCCAAAACTGTAATGGATTTTCACTAAAAAAGTCCTATAATTCAGGGCTCTAGATCTGTTGCTGACAATTGCTTTTGAAAACAACTGTTGTAAATGTTGGTGTTTCTAAAATGTCGGAGATTTTGTTTTTTCAGTTTTTCGAAGCTAGATAATCTGCTGCTGTTCATTTAATTCGAGTTTCTAAAAAACTATTTATTATTGCTGTATTTTATAAAATTAAAAACTCATTTAAAATGTATTCCACATTTTTTATACATTCAAAAAACTAATTCAAGTAAATTTTATAAATTAAAAGCACTGCGCTTGTTTTGAGGAACACCAAAAGTTGCTTTGAAGTTGCTTTTGGGTTGCTAGAGTTTTGTAAAATGCCCATGATAATATTGACTTATAAATAATTCTTTAAACGAAATATTTTTAATATTAATCGATAAAATCTATCTTTAGCAAAGAAAACTTGCTTTTTGAATACACAAATAGTCAAACTTTTCTTTAATGAAAGCTTTTTAAGATAGAAATCTGTACTCAAATAGCTTACAAAAGGCTTTAATTTTCATTTATTTACTATACAACTTATAAAAAGCTCTTTATAATGGAATTTAAATAATGAAATCTGGCATTAATATTCGCTTAACTTTGTAAATGATTCTTTAAACTACATATTTTTTATAACAATCAATAAAAATCTATCTTTAGCAAGGGATTGTGAGAATTTGTAGGTTAACAAATAATAACCATTAAATTCAATTGGGTATATCATAAAATATTAAATAGATTGACCTTTTACCTCTACAGTTACAGGTTAACAACATTCCCCATTTGAAATGTCTTTGCTTATTTATAACTAAGTAATTTAGCTACCTCATTTCAACTGTTGTTGTTGGCAGTTCATAAAAAAGGTTGCCACAACAGAAACAACAACAGCCATAATTTCAATTTTTTTTTTTAACCAACACATAGACACATTCGTCTTGGCCCGTTTTAGCGTTTTTGCAACTTTTTATTTACCAACGTTTATTTTTAGAGTATTACATACACACTTACTTGTATTTACTTTTATATACACCCTTCAATTTTCAACTCAGTTGCTGACTTGACAAAAAAAACAACAACACAACAACAACAACTTGAGTTTTCCATTTGACGCGAATGCGAATATATTATAATATTTATAAACATTCTCAATGAATCATTCTTCGAGCTTGAAGTAATCAAATATATTTCAAAATCCAAGACAATCAAGAAAGAAAATAAAAAGGAAAAAAACCATTTAAATTTGTCATCGAATTGCGACCAACAATTTCAGACTCTTCGTAACACCTGTTAATACTCATAGAAGCAAAGGAAGAATAAGATGAAGAGGGAACAGACTTGAAATAAAAAATAAAATATTAAAATAGAGCTCAGCTTTCAGATCGCATGTTATACAAAGTGGCAATGAACTCTTGCCATGAATTTGCTTTTTGTCTAATTTTATTAATTGTATAATTGAAGAAGAAATAAACAAAATTAACTTTAATTCTTTAGCATATACAAGAAGAACTTTATCTAGAAACTTTGCCAACTTATTGAACTTTATATTAAAAGCGTAAATTTTCAATTGTAACATACTTAATATGATATTATCTAGGCTGAACTTTCTTTTCTATTCAACTACTTTTCTTCCACTTCAAATTTCTAACAACTTGATATTTTATTTCCAATCTAAATATTTAGTTTCTATTTTCTGAATTTATTAAATATACATATAGTTTAAACTTCGAAGAAATAAACAAAATTAACTTTAAGTCTTTAAAAGATATAATGAAAACTCTATCTAGAAACTTTGCTTACTTATTAAGTTTCATCTTAAAAGCGTACATTTTCAATTGTTTGTAACATAATATGGTATTATCTAGTCTGAACTTTCTTTTTTCGTTCGCTTACCTCTTTTCTATTCAATTAGTTTTCTTTCACCTCAAATCTCTAACTGCTTGATATCTTATTTTCAATCTAAGTATCTAGTTTTCTAGTTTTTATAGTAAGCATAATTGTTTCGTAACGCCCACAATAATCCAGCTCTCTCTCTTTCTCTCTCCTGGTCATTCTCTAAGCCTGATATGTTCCACAAGAATAAATTCTCATCAGGTCATTTAGTTTCTTCATTTCTATAGAATGTGTACCAACAATTTCATCATTTTCCATGATTAGCCATCGTCATCGTCATTGGCATATGTATAAAGCAGAACGGAACAAATGAGCACGGTAATAATATAGAGAGCAAAAAGTACGGGAAATATACTTAAAAATAATGTGGAAAAACGTAGTGAATGAAGTTAATGCAAATGGAATTTTTGTCACATGTATTGTTAATGTTGTAACAAATTTGTTGCGACTCTAGGTTTAATTATACTATGTAAACACAATGACATTCTATTCTGTGGGCAAGTGTGAAATATCAAGCGAGCTAAAGCGGAAAAATGTTTTGTTTACAATAATATTATTAAATTTTTCATGGTTAATTTAAGAGGTTCCATGGTAGTTATTTGAATAGAAAACTGTGTTAAGTCAACTCTATTTACATTTAATACATTCTTTTTATTATTTATAAAGACTTTCGTTGGATTTTAAGACTTCTTTCCTTAAATTAGTCCTAACCTTGTTTACTTACTGTTTTCCTTATTAGTTTCAATATTAATATTTAATTGCATAATGTTTTTTTTATTTGTCCATTAATAGTTTAATATTATTAAACATTTCTTGGTTAATTTAAGAGGTTCCTTGGTAGAAATGGGGATAAAAAACTCTGTAAAGTCGACTTTATAATTAAGTCGAATTTTATGATTTAATTTTATTTCTTTTATCATTTGTAGACACTCTCGTTGATTGTCAAGTCTTAATCTTTTCCTTATTACAATATTGATATTCAATTGCTTAATGTCTCGTTTATTTGTCTATCTATAGTTTGATATATGTAACTAAATATTTCATGGTTAATTTAAGAGGTTCCATGGTAGAAATGGGGACAGAAAACATTTTTTTATTATTTATAGAGACTCTTGCTGGATTCAAGTCTTCTTTCTTTATATTACACTTTACCAAGTTTGCTTAATCTTTTCCTTATTACAATAGTGATATTTAATTGCTTAATGCTTAGTTTATTTGTCCATCTATAGTTTATTACTCATTTAACTATCGATGCTTTATTTTTTATGTCTTCCTTATTGCTCTATATGTAATATAAATAACTTTCTCAAATTTAATAGCACACATAAATTCTTTAATCATTGCCAAATTCCTTTATCTTATTTTTATTAATAGAGCTGTGGTTTGGAAATTTCTGATTATTAACTGGTTCAACTTTTACTTTGGTCCAAATATAAAATTTCGTTCTCCAATTCTGAACACGTTTTAAGCCTGTTATAGCCTTCTTTCTTTTGATTTCCAAAGAAAGAAATGGAGAAACAATCGTTCTCTTACTTTCTCTTCTTTTGTTGAATATACTTCTTTCATCTTCTTCTTCTTCTTCTTCAATTACGTTCACTTTATCTTTTCTTTCCCGATTTCAATTTGTAAGCTATTCTTTATGGATATCTCGTAATCAGTTTACATTTTTTTATTGATTAATTTCGCAATTTGTTTGACCATCTTTTGTTGTTGTTCGTATCTCTTTTGCGCATTCCGCTTTAGCTTGTATCTTTCGCTTGTCATCCCCTTTCTATACACATTTCACAACTCATAATTTGAGCAATTAAATCATTTGATGACAAATTACTTCAAAAGCAAAATGCCAGAAAAGTTTGCATGCGGATGAGGCGGCAATGAAAAGCCAACAACAACAACAAATGCTAATAAATTGAAATAAAATTAACAACAACAATAACAGAAAGACAAATTTGTTGCTATTTGTATTGTTGATCTTGCTGTCCCACTCTCTCTTGCTCTTGCTCCTTCCCTCTTCAACTCTCTCACTCTTGCGTATTAAAAGAAATCAAAACGTGTGTATGTCGCTGCCTCTGTCGACGTCGCAGTCGTTTGCAAATGATGGAAACGAGGGGGATGGTGGGAGGTAGGGGGCGTGACAACAACAGTCGTTGACATTGTTATCTTAAATTGCCCCGTTCTGGTTGTTGTTGTTTTTGTTGCAGCTATTTGATTTTGTCATCATCTTTACACGCTTTAAGCAAACAACAATAAAAACAAACTACAGTAAATCCCTTTCCAGTAATACTCTTTCCAGATTAATCCAGTTCGATAAATCATAAAACGTTCTTTAATCATAGCATTTTTATGCACTTATTCTACTATATTTTAGATTTAGATTATCTGATTAAACTGTTACTCTTGTTATTTGAAAATGTCTTCTTAATTTAATTACAATAACAGCCAATCTTTTGAACTTTTTCTTACATGAATCAAGATTGATAACGAGTACTGAACCGAACCATATAAACCGGTTCGGGGTTTTTGGATAAACAGAACTTTTAAGATTAGTTATCACTCGAGACAAAAACGATCCGTTTCTTAAAATTAAAATATTTCAAGAGATCTCAGGCTTTGATTAAAAATCATATTTATATCATAATATTAAGTTGAATTTTTTTAAAATATGTAAAATATCATAACTAAAACATAATAATTAGTTAGATCTCATAAAAAACAGCAATATTTTTATATGCAAACATGTTGTTGTCGAAAATTATTTCATTAACTGGAGTTAAGGTTCCCAATTTAACCTTGGATGTCTGGTTTAAGCCATTAAATTGAATCTTTTTGAGAATTTTCGATGCTTGCAGCCTTGATAACCACAATCAATCTTATTGTTCTTTACATTATGTGGTTGCCTTTTTTAATACACTACTTTTCCAGATTAATATCTCTATGTAGAAATATAGATTGGTTTATCATTTCAGCAACTGCTATCGATAGCAACTCCTATCGATAATTTTATATCTTAAAATTACACAACTTTAAAACCAATAAAGAGTATAAAGAGGCACTGAAGTGCCAAGAAGAAGAAGAATAGGACAGACAGAGAAAATGAGTGAAGGAGAGAGATAGATAGAGAGAACAACAACAGCATTAACAGTCCACATCTGTATGTCTCCGTCTCTCCTACTCTCTCGGCCGACAACTTTGTATATTACAACATTTTGCGCGCCTCAACGACGACGACGACGGCGGCGACATAAATTCTACAGCTACTGTTGTTTCGTTTTGTTCCGTTCATGTGCCGTTGGCCCCCAAAGGCGAATATAAACAACAAAAACAAATGGAGCTTCGGCTGCCGATCGTTAGCCTCCTCGTAATTGACTCGGCCCCACTCGTCTTCTCTCTCTTCTCTCTCTCTCCTCTCTGTCGTGTTGCGGCATTACAAAAGTTCGCTGTTTGGCATTCTTGTTGTTGTTGTTGCCATTGTTCTTGTTGTGGGCTTTTAAAAACTTTTTATCAAACAATTTGCACGCATTTTCTTTTGGAGGTCTATTTATAAATGAAATATGTTTACACATGTGTACAAATGCATACATATATGTATATTGTGTATATGTAAATTGGAATTATCCATTGTAATGTGGCATTGTATATAGCTTAGTCATTTTGCCAACTTAAGTAATTACCGTCATAGCGTGAAGTACATTTGATTATTTTAATGTTTTATTTCTTTAACTTCAACTAATTGTTTAAAATTTATTAGCATTGGAAATAATATTTTAAATTAACATCTTAGGGCCGTTTTCTCATCTTGCCGTTAACCTTTAAGGGAAGATAAATTTAAGATTTTGTTCTCTTATCGGCAGGTATGTTTTCCCTTTAAGTTTAACGGCAAGATGAGAAAACGGCACTTAAAGTTATATATATTTTAAAGTTGGACTTTATGATAAAGTATAAAAACAAATACACAGTCTGTGAGATTGGTCTGGATATAAAATAAATAAAAAGGTTTTCCTACCTTGAGTAGGAATAGGATTTTAAAACGATCGTTCCTTTAGCAGCTATAAGATAAATTTGTCCGATTCAAACTTAATTACATTCAGATGTAAAGGACTACAAAAAAAACACAATCTGTAAGATTGGTCTGGATATTTAAAAAATAAGAATGGTTTTCTTACCGAAAGTTTTGTAAGTTTATTTAAGATATCTTAAAAATCAAAATAGTTTTTCGAACACCAGTTAATTTTCCAATCGTTTATATTGCAGCTATATGATATGCACAGACCTATGTATGTATAATCAGTTTCATCAAGATAGTTTCATTACCAAGAGATTCAACTGTATCTCTTTTCGTAATAACATTGAAGCACCCTCTGCAGGGTGTTACAGCTGAAACGATAAAAATAAAAATCATTTTAATACATATATATTTGCAATTATTGGGGAAACCCCAGAAAATCCCAATAGTCATTATTAGTATTAGTATTAGTTAGGGATCAAGTATCAATAACTGGTCTTAGAATTATCATTTGTGTCAGTATATATACTAGTTATTTCATTTATTTATAAATTTTTCAATTTTCCTTAATACAATCCATCATTTTATTATAAAATAATCAACAAAATACCTCAAGTATCTTTATGTTTCGTTTATATTCTCTTAAATTGTCAGCAATCGAACAGAAAATAGATAAGAGCTATCCTTGGAAGCTTCTTTTTTTAACAATTGTAAGTAAATATTGTTATCAATTGTTGCCATAGTCAACTTGTCCATACATAAGTAGTTTATATTACTCACATATGTACTTGTGCCATGTTCCAGTTCTGATTCCAAAGTACTTACTACTTTTGGCTTTAACATCCTGATAAGGTAGAGCCAATTTGATACTAGCTTTCACTTTTACAAAAACTATCAATAATTCACATAAAGACAATTCTCTTAATCGTATCTTTCTTCTTAATAAACGCCCACATGTTTATTTTAAACTCAATGCCGTTCATTCAAGCATTTGAGTTCACATTTGAACAAAGGAAAAGTCTTTTTTTTTGTGTTTCTTTCTTTTGGATTGCCCCATCAATTTAATATAAATGAATTATAGTCTTCGATTGTTTCCTGGTCATGAATAACAAGTTCAACAAAATTTCATATGCTTTTAGAATACACAAACTTGTGTAAATTCACTTTGTTACAGCGCATAAAATTTATAAATAAATGTAGATAAGGCCAGGGAATAGGGTATAAATGTGATGTAAAGATTTTAAATTTATAAGTTTTGGAAAACGATTCGTAATGTTAAAGTTCGATAAAGAAACTATTTATTAGAGAATTGATTAAAAGATTTTTTTATAAATTACAAATTATTTACTAAAGTATACTACAAAATTAAGAAGAAGAATACAATTGAACTTGTAGCGGTTTTTTTTAAATGTATCGAAAGTAAAAGTACTTCCCTCTTATTATTAGTTAATATTTATTCTCCCTAGGAAAGCCTAAATGTTTGCTTTAAGCTTCAAAATTTCCGATATACTATAGATCGGGAAAATCCACAGTCTGATGCATAAAATGTTATCTCTATTTAGGTAAAAAGTCTGTTAATATAACACAAACAAGAAGATGTCGTAATTAGAATTTACGACTAATCGATAAACTATCTCTGAAATCGTTTGTCACTCTCCGTTGTCACTTGAAACTTATCGTGGGAACAGATTTTATTTCTTGTCTCAAGGTCATTGCAGTTTCATTAACGTTGAGTTTGATTAAAAGGAAAATTTCACTTTTATATGCGTAATTGCATTTGAATTTTGTTTTATTCATTTACAAATGCTTGTTGTTGTTGTTGTTTTTTTTTTACTGGTGGCAAGTGCATTAAACATGTGCATTCATTCCAATTGGCCTTCGTGTTTTCCAGTTGGAGTTTACCTATAAAAGAAAATGCCAATAAAGCAAAAGCGAAAAGAAAGGAAAACAAAACAAAATGGAATGCCAAAGACAACAAACAAACAAACAAACAGATAGTTGATAGTGATTTGGCGCTTGTTAAATTTGATAATTTTATAGCGTTTATTTAGCATTTTAATTAAGCTGTTATTGTAGTTGTAGTTGTTGTTGTTGTTGTCGTTGTTGTTGCTGCTGCTTTTGTTTTATAATTTCACATTTCGCAAAAGTTCGTTGTGCTCTTACGTCGCTTTGTGTGTCGTGTTGTTGTGCGGCTTCGTTTCGTTCCATTTCGTTTCATTTCATTTCAATTCAGTTCGTTTCGTTTGCATTTCACGATGTCGAGTGTCTTTCACACATGTCTCTATGTATTTATGCATGTATGTGTGTGTGTGTGTTTAGTGTATGCATACATTTGTATGTTTATACATACTTTTATATCATTTGCAATAACAAATTAAAAATGCGTCACAATTTATTTGCACTTTTGCGTATCACACACGCACACATACATACACACGTCTACATAAATATATGTGTGTATTTAGCCTTGACCTCTACAATCTACGGCCCATCCACATCCATTGCTTCTGCTTCTGCTTCTTCTTTGACTTTGACTGATGCGCTTTGTTGAAATGTTGTTGTTGTTTTAGGGGCCAACGAATTTTGTTCATCTTCTTCTTCTCTCTTCGTTTACTTATTTCTGTTTGATTATAAATCAAATACATTTGCTTTTTGTTTGCACTAAAAGTCAATTGAAATGTCTACGAACAACAAATGGCGCTGCCCATAAAAAAACAAACAAGTATTTAACAAGTTTTATTTTAAAACAGCATAAAGAAAGATATTAAATTAGCAAAATATTGTTTCGCTAGTTAGCTAGTTAACGGCATTACCAAATATAATGCTAATAATTTGCATAGATTTATTTTAATAGACAGTTCACCTATAAAAAAACTAATAAAATCTACAGGTTTTAGATAATATTGATTTCGCTAGCTAACGGCATTTTCAAATAAAGTAGTTTGCATAGATTTATTTATAGATACAGTTTAGCCATAATAAAAAATAAACTTGTAGACTTTATTTAAATAACGGCATCAATAGGAAATATTAAAAAACATGGTTTCATCATCGATATGCATTAAGAAAGTTGTATCTTTCAACGTCTGTGTCAAAAACTTTAGAATCTATTTTTAAAATATATGTAGGTGTAGTTTATGGCATTAAACATTAATTAACGCAAAACAAAAATAAATTCCAGTTTATTCAAGCACGTTTTTACGCATTCAAAAAGAATAATAGAATCATAAATAAATTGAGTTGTCAGCCTTAAGAATTTGTATAAAACTGTAGTTAATTATATTATATTACACATTAATTTTTTATAATAGAAATAAATAAAAGTTTGTACAAACTGTCTTAAGCATTACTAAAATTTTAATATAAAAAATGATCAATAAAAATGAATTAAAGAAAGCATAACAAAAAAGTTAAATAATTTAATTTAGAATCTAAAAATTTGTAAACCTTTTCTACACATAAAATAGTTCTAAAACTATAAATTCTAGCTATATATTAAATATTATAGTAGTTAAATTCTAATTGCTAGTTAATTATCATTTATTTTATGTCAAACTATTAATATGTTAATATTTAATTGGCAAGCAAATGAGCAGTTAAAACAGTTAGTCAAATGAACTTACTATAATCTAGCTAAGTATGTATATACATTAAATTACACATTAATAAACAAGTAATAGTAGTGCGTTTTATTCAGCTAATCAAGCAAATTAAATTTTATAGATAAGCATCAGGCTTTCATAATATTATTGTTTAATATTTTGTTGACTTATTAATATTGATAGATTGCAACAATAAATGAAAGCGTCAACTTTCAACTGACAAATATAAACAAATGGCAATTAACAATGTCGCACACGCCCACAAAAGAGCAACAACAACAAGAATTGTTTAAAAATAGTTGACATACATAAAATGATAAATAACAACAACAAAAAGAGAGAAGAATTTTGTATATCATTTAAAATGTATAAACATTATGGCAATTTGAAAATTTCAAGAGAAATAGTTTGCGTTTTTATTATAAATATTTTGTTGATTCTATTTGTTCTTCTATTTATTTATTTATGTTTATATTGCGAAATGGTTGCGAGGTCGTGTATATGAGTTTGTGTATTCTTTTCAAGTTTTGTTTACATTTGTGATAGTTTTTATCAGCAACACGTGAGTCTCTTATTCTAGACAGAGGGACAGAGGGAATCGATGTTCGCATTCTTTCTTTTACCTCTAAACAATATGGAACTCGTAATGCCCTAGTATTGAAGTGGATCATATTTAGGCTTATCTTTCAGCCTTCTTTAAAGTTTGTAATCCTAAACCAAACACGAGTCGACAGCTTTTATCAAGACGTGGGACAATTTCCATTTATAAAAAATGTGTTTGTATTTTCTGCTGGTTTTTAATGGATAAATCCACCTTTCATAGGGGTTCCTCTATAAATGAATCCCTTTGGGAAAATGACGCAAGTCTGTGTTGATTACAAGAATATCAAGGAAATTAAATTTCGTTCGTTGGCATCACTCTCTCAAAATGTTTAATAAAATAAATAAATTACTGTATGATTCACGTTTTATTTTCGAGGCAAAGTTTCTGTAGAAAAGCCATTGAACCGCTGATTGTGAGAGAAATTAAGATACATTTTTATTACTTCTGATTTTTCTACGCGTTTGTTTGTTGACCTCATCACAATTTCGTTAAATTGATATTAAGTTATTAAGATAAGATAAAAGGTTATTTTGAGATCAATACTCGATAAATGAACAGTTTTATACGTTATTAAAAATTAGTTATTCATGTCTGACAATAAGCTCAATTAAATTTGTTATATAACGCTATAACTGTTCATAATTATAGTCTGAGTTTGCTTGCAGTTGAAAAACCCGTTTTTTACTGAACAGAAAAGATTATTTATTAGGCAAACATGCCTTGAGCTATTGAAGTTGTTCTTTATATTGATTCTAGGATTAGTTTTGGAATTGACTTAAAGATTTTACTATTGTGAGGTGAATCAGATTTAAATGATGATTTATTGGGATTCCCTTTTTTAAATGCATTATTTTTGTTCGTTTTTGTAAACATAGGATTGCTGTCTGATTTCTCTAAGTACTAAATGGGTAATAAAAACATTTGTTCTATCAATTTCTTATATCTAATGTGGGGGTTTTTGGCGACCTTTTTAAATTGTTATACTTAAATATTTTTTGGCTGATTCGAGTTCTAATATCAAAATTGGCTCTCAACTAATAATTCTTTATAGAAGCATTTGTATTTGTAATCATTTATTATCAGGGCTGCCACCGAATTCTCAGATATTTTGCCTCAAAGCTGGTTTCCAAACCTTTCAAACTAAACTGTAGGAGAAACAGAAATCTAAGAAATTTAATTTTTCAGAGTAATTTTTGGAGTAACAGAGCTCGGCAGCCGTAAACTTAATTTCAGTTTCAGAAAAATTTGAGATTAGTGGTATATTTTAAAAAATCAATGATTTTATTCAAAGTGTCCATTGTGGTTTTTTAATAATTTAAAAATATGAATTAAATTTTATTCAATAAACTCAGAGTTTTATTAAATCGTACTACAATTGTTTCTAGAAATGAAATTTGCTTTTTGTGTCATCTGAAACCAGCTTGCTTAAATTCCATTCATATATTGAAACGTTTTAAAATATTTGCTAAAAAGTTTTCCATACATTGTTTTTAATTGATTTCAACTTTCGCTCTAAACGTTATTCCTTACTTAATCATCTCTGTGTTTTTCTGGGTATTTGAAAACACCAAAAATTTATTGCATTCCTGTTATCTCATTATCTTTACTGAGTATTCTCTTTGTAGCAACTTTGAATTCATTTTCTTAGTACACTTTTAGAATTATCCACACTTGAGTGAAGATTAAAGACCTTGGCTCTTTTATACATTTAAGTAATATTATAAAATGTATCTTTGTTAACTTCTTACTAATGAATATTCTTTGTTTTTCCACTTTTGATTGAATTTTTCAGGCAACATGGAACCAAACAGACATCACGAATATCAAACGCATCATCATCCACAATCGCACCACCAACTGCAACAACTACAACAACAACAGCAACATCCACATGGACATGTGCATCCACAACATGCGGTACATCACCACCTACATCACCAACAACCACCACCACCACCACCGTCAGCAGCAGCTGGAGCACCCCCACCCCAACAACAACAACAAGCGACAGGAGATGCACCACCGCAACAACAACATCACCTGCCACCACATCCGCATTTGCACCACCAGCAACAACAACAGCAGCAACATCATCACCACCACCAACACCACCAGCAACAACAACAACAATCGTTGGTCAGCAGCGTTGGCACCACCGGCACTACCAACACTAGTTACCACCAAACACATCCCGCTTATGCGCTGGGACCACGCGGTGGTGCAGCAGCAGCATCTGTAATGCCACCGACAGTTGCTGCGACCGGTGGTGCTGGTGGTGCAGGTGTCGATCCCCATATGCAATATTACACCTCGAATCGCGAGCTGGCCGTGGTCAAAAAGTCAAATGAGCCATTGCCACATGCCACATGGCAGTACAAAACAACACCACCAAGTGGTGCCACAACATCAGCGTCAAGGCACCACAGCAGCGCAATGTACAGCTCAAGCTATTGGCAGCCGCAGGAGGAGCAACCACAACAACCAGCACCACCGCATATGTTGCAACCACAGCAGCCGCGTTACAGCTACAGTAAACCACCAGCAGCACCACCTGCACGTCCAAGTGCAATAAGCAGCAGCGGGAATGGAGTTGGAAGTGGTGCGCCAAGTGGTAGCAATCAACGTTACTACGAGGATAACTTAAAGTACGCCAAGGTGCTTAGCTATGCACCAGCATCGACGGTGGTTACAAGTGCAAGTGGCACACGTTATGAGCTGATGGATCATGTGGTTAATCCGAGCAATGCGCTATTGGGCACCTCCTCCGATCAACAGCCGAGTCCCAACTATGCACGCAAATGTCCGCAACACTATGAGCCACCCACAGAGCAGCGTGGTGCAGCAGCACCAGCAACAACAGCACCACCTGCACCACAGCAACAACAACAGCAACATCAGAGTCTGTATATGCCAATGCCACAGTTTAGCACGGAGAATTTTCAAAATACCGTGCACAATGCTATTGAGAAATATGTGAGAGAATCGGCGCCAGCTCCGAGTCTCGATTATCGAAGAGGTAGTGGTGGCAGCGGTGGTGCAGCGGTGGCTAGCTATGCACAACGTGCCACCGCCAGCAGCAATTACTACAGCAAACCAACAACAACTAGCTATGGCAAACTGGAATCGGAGCCGCCGAGTTTAACACGTGCTTCCCTCTATCATAATCCCTACAATGCAACCACAGCACCACCACCTGTTGATAAGGAGGTGCAATTGCCAGCGGTTGCTGTGGCTGTCAGTTCGCGTGATCCTTCACCCGTTGCACCACACGGTTATCCCACCAAATATGGCAAACTGTTGCAGCAACATTCGACGGCAACAGCTGTTGCTCCACCAGCACCCGCACCACCACCACCCCCACAACAGCAGCAACATCAACATCAACGCAACACCGCCAGCTATGCACAATATTATCATCATGGAACGCCGTCACCGGCAGCAGCTCAGGTGGCTTCACCCACACCATATAACCACCATACGCCTCCACCGAGTGGTGCAGCTGGAGCAACAAGCGTCGGTTCCAACTACTCCACGTTGCAGGTGTATCCGCATGGACCTGATATATGTTGTCAGCCGGTGGTTGGCAAGGCCACAATGCCACCTCAGGTGGCCAGCACCACCAAGAAGGCCACGCCCACAGCGAAACCGAATTATAGGGCGTTAATCAATGATATGCTGAAGAGGAATACGACGAATACTGAGGAGGAGTTGAATTTAAAGATAATCAAAAAGACGCTTAATATGGAGACACCAGGAGGAACTCGAATGACAGTTCCGGTTGCTCCAGCTCCTGCACCTTCTGTTCCTGTTCCTGGTCCTGCTACTGTTCCCGTTCCTGCACCTGTGATTCAGCAGCTGGCCATGCCCTTAACACTGCCCACAGCTGCACCACCTGCCGCCCACTCGCCACTGGATCTGTCCATGCGTACAGTAAAACAAACCGCCGACTCTACGGATTATAAATATGTGAGAAAAGTCGGAGAACTGAAGGTGTTGACAAATCCTGCTACAGGATTAGGGTTGCCACGTTTTGATATAACGCCAAATTTTGCCAGAAGCAACAGTGGAGGGGGAGGAGGAGGTGGAGCAGGTGGTAGTCCAGCCGCAGTTACAGCCGTTATACGTCAGGCACCAGCAGCAGCAACATCAGTATCACCAGCGTCACCAGCAGCTGCCACGCCCCTGTTGATAAAGGCGGCACAGCAGCAACGTCCGAGCGTGCTGGAAACGAATCCCTTTGCAAAGCGACCACAATTGCCACCAGAGACCAGCATCCGAGCCATGCCAAGTGTAAGCACCATCACCAGCAGCATCAGTGGGACCAGCAACAACAGCAACAACACCACCACTCACAACAGCAGCAATCCCAATTATTTGGGACGCAAGCGACATTTGCAGGAATATAATCAGGCAATGGCAGCAAAGCAATCACGTTTGGAGGCGCCACAAACTGTGCCCGTGATTGCCATCAATGAACAGGCGCTGGCCGCCAAGCGGAGTCTAGAGTTGTCTAGTGCTGGTGTTGGCAGTGGCATTATTGTCTGTGCACCACACAAAGCAGAGCCATTGTTGTTGCCCAAAGTGGAGCCAAGAATAAGAACAAAGGCGGAACTTAAAGGATTCACATTTACGCCACCAGTGTTGGCAGCTGCCAGTTCCACCACCACCACCACAATAACAGCAGCAGGAACAACAGCAACAGCAACTGTGACACCAACTGTTGCTGCTGCAACTGCCACGCCACCAACAATTGCAACACCTCCTGCCCAGTTAACAAATCATATACAGATCAAATTGGAACCAGCGCCATCTCCTTCAAGCATTTCCACGCCAGAATTGACGGCAGAGGATCCACACACTGCCAGTTTCTTGGATTGGAGCAGCACGTGCAACAATCTTGTGGAGCAACTGCTTAACAAAGTGTTGCCCGTGAAAGCACCACCAACACCAACAGTAATGAAACTCGAAATAAGTGAAGATGATTTGCCTGTGGCACGCATCTTGAAAAGACAACCCACTGCCGCAGATGTGGAGTCAACAGCAACCACAACCACCACAACAACAACGCAACAAACGAACAACAACACCACCAACAACACCAATACCAATGGCTTGAGTGGTGCACAGAAAAAGCTAAGTAAAATGGAGCGTGAAAAGAAGCGGTTGATGCAGGAGCAAAGAATTGCGGCAAGATTAGCACCTGCGGCGGGTCAAAGTAGCAGCTCCGAGAGTGACACCACCGAGTTGCATAAACGGAAAACCGCCCGACAAAAAAAACCGCTCATGATGAGGAAAAGTAAAACCCGAAGAGCTGCCGAGGAAAAGGAAAAACAATTGAAGCAGCAACAACAGAAAACGCAGAGTAGCGATGAGGAACAGGAGCAAGAGGACGAGGGCAATAGCTCCAGTCCGGGAAAGTGCAAGAAGAATCAAAAAACAAACAAAGTGCAATATGCGAAGCGGAAAAGTGCTGAAAAACCGCATGAAAAGCAGCAGAAAAAGCAGCAGGCGAATGAGGAAAACAGCACAAGCAGCAGCAGCAATGAAAAGGAACAGGCTGAAGAGGATGTGGAAGAGGAGCAAGAGCAGGAGGAGGAAGATGAAGAGGGCCAGGAAGAAGAAGAGGAAGATGATGATGAAGATGCAGACGAAGAGGAACCAGAACCAGAAGAGAAAGATCAGGAAGAGTCGGTAAAACGCAAACGCATACCAAAAAGCATAATGAAACCTCGCATTGCCCTTAATACAATGACGCGATCGAAGCGAAAAAAGGAATTGGAACTGCAATTGGCCAATAGTAAAGTCCTACGTAATGACAAGATCATACGGAATTCCACCACAAAAATAAAACGGAAGTATGTGAGGAAACTTGTGCCCGATGGCAAAAAGGAAATGATGATGACCAGGCTGAGAAACAAACGTGTTGCTGGCGTTGAAATCAATGGACGTAAACTGCAGACTAAAACCAAGACCAACAACAGCAACAACAACAATAGCAATAGCAACAACAACAACAGCAGCAGCAAGACTAATGCCACACCACAACAACAATTGTTTCTAGAGGAATATCGCTACAAGTTGGCCTTAAAAATCCCACAACGTTTAATTTCCATCAACAAACTAAACAAGTTGCCACAAGTGGCAGCTTCATTGCCAGATCTGGAGCGTGGTCGTCGTGATCGTAGTCAGGAGTTGGCTGGCTTTAAGCCAGGACGTGGACGCAGACCAGGACGTGTTGGCAAGTTGCAACAGTTGCAGCAACAGCAATTGAAGTTGCAACAACAGCAACAGCAGCAGCTGCAACAACAGCGTGCAACTCCCAAATCCATTATAGATGTACTCCATCTGCGTGTCACAAGCAATGGTGGTGGTGTTGGTGGTGGCACCACCAAAAGTCAACCTGCCACACATGTGACAAGCAATTGTGCTGCCAGTTTGCATACGTACAGTGAAACCTCGCAAACATCTGCCTCGAATTCGCTGTACGAGCAACTACAGGATGCCCCAAATGCACCACCTGCTCCACCTGCTACCTGTCAACTGGATGATGCCACAGGCAAGCGACACTTTAGCATCTTTGATACCAAAGTGTTGCAGAGCAAGACACGCACCGAGTCCAAGTTGCAACAACGTCGTGAGATTATCCGTGAGATCTTTGTGGGCACCGAGAGACCTGCCTCTGCACCACCCGAATGTGCTCAGGCTGGTTCACAGGGGGAGGAATCTGCAGCCGCTTTAAGTTATCAACAATATGAGGAATTCTTGGAGCAAATGAATCGCATTGTTAGTGCCAATAACAATAAGTTGGCGCGGCACAGACAACACCACGAGGAGATCACCGCAAAGGCAATAACAACAGCAACAACGACACCTGCCACCACCACCAACCACTGTCCACATAAACGAAAGTACTTACGGCGTAAAGGCAGCTCCGGTTTTGATTATATACGAAAAAGAAACGACCTACACCACATCCACATCCACCAAGCAACAACAACAACAGCAGCACCACTCAAAATACAACCACCGCCAATAGCACCATCCATGATGAGCATGCGGTTTCTTTAGCAGCTGCTGCGGCTGCTGCAGCAGCGGATGAGCGTCTGGACGATACGGATAGCACAATAGCGGGCAGCACCTCTCACCGCCCACTCAAGGTGAAGACGGAGCTGGACGTGTGTCGGGAGATCCAAAAGTGGGTGCTCAACAAGGGTGTGGGTCAAAGTACCATGCACAAGGCAGCACGTCAGGGATTAATCGATGTGGTTGTCTATTGTCTCGATCGAATGGGCATGAATCCGGATCAGAAAGATAATGCCGGCTATACGCCATTGCATGAGGCATGCACCCAAGGTTGGCTTGAAATTGCACGCATTCTGTTGCAATTTGGAGCTAATCATTCGGAGGCAGCTCAGTCGGGAATTCGTCCGTTGCATGGGGCCATCGAGAATGATCACGAGGAAGTGGTGCGTCTTTTATTGTCATATGGCGCCGATCCGTTGCTGGCAACGTATTCAGGTGAGAATCAAAGTGAAAGGATACACCTCTTTATTCCCTACATTTATATTATCTTCTCATTTACTTTTACTTTGTTTACTCTGTTTATACGAAGTCCATTTTGCAAAATTCTATTAGTGACAAGCTGTCAAATGTTGGTCTATAAACATCATACCATAAAATCAATTTACCCACGAAAATTGACTAGAGGTCGGCATAAGAACCCCATTTTCCCATTTTTTTATCAACCTCTTTTATTTATTGGTTAAAGTTTAAGTTTATGAAGAATTGAGAAAACAATTCATAATCTTTCGAACATTCCGCTTGGAGATCGGCACAGTTCTTAGAAAGTTATGGCAGTCGAAACTTTTTGAAATCCCTTTACACCATTGGTCTAATATTTCTTAACAGTCAAACTTCCATCAAATGTATACAAAATATACAATGAATGATTTTGGTATGAGTTTAGAGGGGAAATTACTTTCCAAAAAAGATAATCCATAGAAAATCAGTTCATTTTAGTCAATGTTATGGGAGTTGTCGTCATCTCAGGAAAAATCAAAGAAGATATTTAATGTATAATGTATATTTAATCAAATCGGAAATTATTTTTGTGTCGTATTATGAGAGGGAAATATTATATAATATTAAGAACTAGCCGCAAAAAAGAACCGTTACCGAGATATGAACATTATTTTTGCGGCTACTAGTTTTTCAATAATTTTTATAATATTTCCCGGGGAAATTTTTTATTGGAAACTTTAAATCCAGTCTATTTTATTAAAGTATTTTATTTTGAGTACTTAAGACACAGTTTATCTATTGACACTGAAATTATCATCAAAAACCTTTTTCTTTTAAATGTCGGTTACTATGTTTTTGGGGTTAAAGGTCAATATGTATATTGATATTATTATTAATAAATTCTGTTTATTTTTTCTAGGTCAAACGCCACTCATGTTAGCTTCAAGCAAATTGATGTGCGGCATTTTGCGCTCTCACCTCAGCGATGCACAAAGTGCGGCCGCTGACATCAAACCGATGAGATTTCAGGGACCCTGGGAGATATTTGGTAAGTCTTTATAGATAATACAAATGGATCAATTTATTTAATCTATATCTTTTTATTCAAAACTTGTTTACAGATGAAAAGGAAAATGGTTTTGATATATTCGATAATGTACCGAATACAGCATGTGATATGAGCAGAGCTCTACGTAGAGAAAGAAGAAGATGGCGAAAACGAAGCCATGGCAACAACGAGAGAGAGAAACCCAACAATAATAACAACAACAGCAACACCAACAGCAACAATAGCAATGGATTGTTGTTGCAGGCGAAGGATAAGGAGAGTAAGGAGACGATTAAACAAAATGGGGAGACAAGTGCAAAGACTGCAACAACAACAGTAACAACAACAGCAACAACAACAACGGTAACAGCAACAGCAACAACGATGGTAACAATGGTTAAATTGGAGCCTGGCACAGAGGATAGCAATAACAACAAGAATAACAACGATAACGATAACAATGTTGAGCAAAATGTAACAAGTGTTGTGAATGTCAAGAATGAGGTTAAACAAGAACCCCAAGACGATGAGGAGCATACGAATATAAATATGAATATCAATATGAATATGAATATGAGTATGAATATGAATAATAACGTAATGAATATTGACAATGATAATACAGAGCATTATGTGCATCACAATGAACATGATGATGACGATGATGATGATATTGATAACGATAACGATAGAGAGACGATGACGGACGAATTGAATGGTGATATTTTTGAATTTGAAGAGGCCGATGTGCCCTTGCCACCACTGTACTTGCTCAAAGATGAGGGCAGTGATAAATGGGTACTCTTAAATGATTTGTGCAATTTACTTAAAGTCAAATCAAAGGATACGCTTCTAAATAAGGTAAGCAGCGATATAAAGAGTACAGAGAATAAAACGGGGACCGGTACAGGAACAGTTAACCGAATTTAACTGTTTCATATTCAGTACAGGAACCGTTTGATTCTATTTACGTAGATTCTTCTAGAATTCATATTATTAATGTATTGCATCTTTCTTTATTCTAGATCTGTCCAAATAGCAACACGCTGGCCAGCACACAAAAGCAATTGCTGAGGGAGTTCAAAATTGATGACTTTCTGGAGCAGGCAACCTGCCTGCAATTGCTGTGCGCCGGCGAGAAGTTAAATATGTTTAGCTCCTCAAAGGTTGTGCTCATCAGATACAACGAGAGCGTTCGAAATTTGTTAGGAGTTAAAACCATTTTAATGAAATTTTAGAAAACAGAACGTCATGAATATAGTATATATATACATAAATATATAATTTATATATAAAATAGCTATAATACTATTAGTATGAAAACAAATATATCTATATATTTTAGCTAGTAATTTTAGTGGTCAGTTTGACGTCTATGTCTTTGGAAGGCAAAGTCTTTTATATAAAACAATTAGAGCTAAGTGCAAAGTGATACAAAGGTGCTATACACACACACAAACACATACACACATAAACACACACTCAACAAAAAAAAAGAAAAAAAAAACAAAATTATATATGTAATGGGAAAAGAGCAACGCGAATCGGTTAAGATCTAGTTTTGATAGCCAGAGAGCACCCCTAGCTAAAAAAAAAAACAAACGCTAATTGAAATCTATATACGTTTAAAGATATAGAATTCGATATAGATATTTAGGCCTAATTGTGTAATTGTAATCTATGGTTTTTAGCAAAAGTAATAATATTAACAATAAATTAATAATAATAATTATATATTGTATGTATAAGTAAAGCAACAAAGGCGTATTTATGTATTATGTATTTTTAAATGAAATTATTACATATAAACAAAGCAAAAATAAAAATATTTAATAAATATATATATACACAATATAAATATGCTTAGTAATAAATACCATGTTTCTTATAATTAACATAAATCAATTTTGCATATAGGTTTGTAATTTTTGATGTAATATGAATACTAAGTATCTAAGGTTTTGTGCAACTAAAAAAAGAAAATATAATTGAAATTACTTTTTGGCAATTTATATATAAATAGTATAAATAAGTGTATCGTATTGTACATGAGAAACAGCAAAGCAGCAACAATGTTCAATGATTGTATGTAATTTATAAAAACCGGAACACGTAATTTGTAACAAATAAAATAAACGGAAATGCAAACTATTTTCTTAACAACAAACAACCAATAAAATAAAATGGAATACATGTTTTAAAGTCATTTATAAAGCAGTAAATAAAACAAATTTTACATTCTTATTTTAGTCGCATTTCACTTTCAAACGAATTCGACCTGCATCAATAATTTATTCCGCTGGCCTTTGAATTTGTAACGCTCAAAGCTTTTGAAGCTGAAGCAATTTGGTTCCACTTATTGTCGCCAGCTGGCGCTTTAGCGCTATTTGAAAGCTGCGCCACAGTTGCTTCGGTGTGTTGGTGCTTTTAGCTAAAAGCTTTTAACGCTGCTTGCCATATGATTGCCGTCCTTGTTCTTCAAATGCGCGTTTAAAGGCCAAGAATAATTTTGACGCTGTCGCTGCTGCTGCCTGCCTTTTACACGTCCTTGGCCCCGCACCCAACTCGATCTGTCTATCAATGTGGTTGTATGTGTATGTATGCGTGTGTGCTTTCCTCTTCTTCTACCTACGCCAACAACTTTGCTACTCTTACTGTGTTCCCGTTCGTGTTGGCCTACAGACCTAATTCTTGCGTGTGTTGTGTGTCTGTCCCGTGTGCCGTGCATAGTTTTTCCCGAAAAAAATGGAATAAACAAATAGGCTGAAAGTAAAAGCATAAAAACTAATTGCAAACAGCGTGGCGTGGAAAGTGAAATTACCAGCAACTAAGAAGCGCGCAATGCAACTTCAAGAACAGCAACAACAACAGAAGCCACTAAATACTTGAAAGCAAAATGAAAATGTGTATTAATATGCGTGAGCAGCAGCCACAACCAGTGCCAATAACGGTAGTGCAATTTTTGTAAAATTATCACATATGTACATATGTATGTGTACATTTATGTACTATATGTGCTTGTGTGTTGTTGTTGTGTCATAGAATTGGAGCAGAGCACCTAGAACAACAACAAAAATTAGCAGAGCGCAAGAGCAACAAAAACAACAACAGCAACAACCAGTAAATGTTTTTAAATGTGTATGTGTATGCGTGAATATATATATGCTAGTGCGCGCTGTTCTCATGTGTTTGTGTATACGTTTGTGTGTGTGTAATAGGGAATTGCAATTTGTTGTTTTTGTCGGAAGAGCTTTTCGCTTGTTGCGCGTGCTCGTCTTCCTCTTCGTCTTGAACGTCTCCGTCTCTCTCACGCTGTCGTCGTTGTCGTTGTGCAAGAAGTTGTCGTCGTCGTCTGGTTCGGCATAATTGCAATAAATTTGCTGTTTTTAATACATAAAAGGAAGCAACAAACGCCGACGCCACCACCGCCACCGTCATCGACATGCAAAAACAAATTCCATGCGCGAACGACAACACTAAAAGCGAATAGCGAATAGGCAAAGCGAAACGACAAAACGAAAAAAGAACGAAATAGCAAGAGAATTGGCGCAGCGCAAATAATAAGAACATACACTATAGTGAGAGCAACAACAGCAACAACAACGGCAATATCAGTGTGTGAGCGCAAATGTGTGTGAGCGGCGCAAAAAAATATGCTGAAAAAGCTTTCGCAGCTGCTGCTGGCGCAGGCGGAAACTGCATCAGTGCCGATCGTTACGGGGACGGGGCCGTAGGGGCATCATGAATCACGCAAGTTCTTCTGCGAATAGCCGTGTGAAGTGTACAAACAAATAGAGAAGGCGAACGGGCCAACAAAAGCAACAGCAGCAACAACAACAACAATAATAATAGCACTTTTGCTTTCGGTCCCAACTGGTTTTTAAGAACGACAAAGAGCAAAAGCAAAGTAAACGGAGCGCCCCAAAAGCAACAGCCGCAACAACACCAACAATAACAACAACAATACCAACATCAACAGCAGCGTCTTCTTCTTTGTCGTGATCGCTGTTGGGGTAGCAGCGGCGCATGCGCTAAAGCGTCGCTGTCGACGTCACAGCCAGCAGCATCTGCTGTTGCTATTTAATTAAATACTATTTTTTTTGTGCATGAAAGGTAAGTTTTGTGTTTCTTCTCTTTCCCCGTGACACGCCCCTTCTCACTACTATCTGCCCCGCCAGAAGCTCTTTTGTCTAGTTGGGGTGAGCTTTTTCGGCTGCGGTTTCGACAGCGACAGCGACAGAGAAACGAAAAAGGAGAATGGCAAGGCAGAGAAGTTGAATGAAGTTAATTAAGTTCTGTAGAAGCTATGGAAGTTACTAGAGGGCTTTCCAGTTGGTTTGGCAAAACATTGGAATTGTAACTGAACTGGAAGAAGCTGTCTGTCTCGTTCCCACAAAGTTAATTATGTTGTCGAGCTTAGGGGAGAAAAAATATAGTGAAACTGAAAGTGAAGGGTCTAATTGGATTTCATGTAAACTGGCATTAAATAATTAATTATCCTAGATCTTACAGGAAATAGGCATATAAAGTTAAAACTCTAAAAATTACTCACAGTTGGTTATGTAAGGGTTTTAACAAAATTAAACTATTGTATATTAAGATATGTGTTATTAAAATATGTGTTATTTTTAATTTTTGTAAAAAAACCTTCTTGACTCACTGTACACATTTATCTATGTTTTGCATTGGATTATGGTTGAAAAGTTAAATAGTCTTCGTTGTTAGCTTTTCATATTAAAATCTTGACCTACGACTCTGTCCATTATTTCTAGATTCTATATTACGTAGTATACCTCATTATCTATAGATAATTTAATTAAAGAAAAATGGGAAAGTTTAGCTAAGGTATTGTCGTTAATATCTATAAATTAGTATCTGGTTTTTGTTGTCAGTTTTTCTCTTGGGCAGACACTCATTGTCAGTAAACTTTCGTTCGCTCAATGAAAACTTTACCAACGTCATGGAAAAGTGTCCGCCCAAGAGGGGTGTCCACCTATTAGAGGTGTCCGCTACGGGAGTTTTCACTGTACGTACATGACCTACGACTCATTGTCAGTCAATTATTCCTAGTCACTTACAATCCATGGATAATTCCATGTACAATGTAATATTATCATATTCGCCCTTTTAGTATAATTTTTTCATTTCTTTAAAGTTTGTAAGCTTAGCTTTAAAGCTGCATTTCTTAAGCTTTCAAAGAAGTTCGTATAGAATGTGTAATTTGACCTTGACCTACATTCTGCCACCTTCTCATTGACTTTCATAGAAAAGCTTTACATAGCTGAGCTTCCGGTTTGCCCTTTTATTGCTTTAACGAGGTTTCTATCTCTCTTACACTAACGAGGGTGCTACTTAAAGTTTTGAAAACATTTCAAATGTTAACAAATTTCTTTACTTTTCTTTTTGTCAGCTAAATTGTTCAATATAGGTAGCTAGAAATAGCGATAAAGAAATAAGATAAAATGTGCTTTTAAAATGTCAATATATCAAAGAATTTTGTATAAATCTGTTAATAGCAAAAACAATATTTCTTCTATATAAATTGGAGTTCTGAAATTATTTTTGAAACTTGTAAATTTACAAATTGTACAATGTAATGCTTTTAAAAAATTGTACGTTATCTGATAATTTAGAAAAGTAATAAAAGGATTAAGGAAAAGCTA
The DNA here is from genome assembly GCA_035043265.1 of Drosophila testacea. Classification (NCBI taxonomy): domain Eukaryota; kingdom Metazoa; phylum Arthropoda; class Insecta; order Diptera; family Drosophilidae; genus Drosophila; species Drosophila testacea. The sequence continues at coordinate 316,932 of JAWNND010000723.1, forward strand.
AATTCGTAGTTTTCGTTTTCAAAATTATTTACAGGAGAAAAATGAACAAGGCAGAATTTTATGTCCCTGTAAATATTATCTATTTTCAAAAATTAAAAGAAGTTGTGGTGCTTTCCTTAGTCTGTGATAGATGTTGGTAAACCGCCGCTAAATTTAGTCAATAGCTGTAAAAGAAGATTTCGGTTATTAAATTACATTAAATTGATTTCCATTTAAAAGAAGTTGCTTTTCCCCACAAAAGCCAATTACTTATCAAGCCACCCTCGTGCCTATAACTTTACTTATTTATTTCTGTAACTTGTTGGTCTCATTTGCAGTCTTAATGAAATACAAATACTATCGTTACCTGTCAAACTGAAACAACAACAACAGCAACTAAAGCATCACCAACTAGAAGAAGAAGAAGGAGAGCAACAATAATAATAAGAAACATCACAAAACGTACAAAGCAACAATGGATACCTTTAATGTACCTTTGATGGCCGAGAGCAGCAGCAACAGCATTGTTAGCTATGCAACCAGCAACAATCACCACCAGCAGCAGCAACAACACCAGCAACACCTGCAACACCACCATCAGCAACAACAGCAACAACAACAACAACAACAAATGCTGCCACATCATCACAAGGATCAAATGCTTGCCGCAGGCAGCACACCGTTAATGCCATTTATCAACTACACACAGCTACAAAAAGAGGCACAACAGAATTCGAATTCGAATCCACCCGTTGATAGCTTTAGCACATTGCAGGCCATCAATGACAGCCAATTGGATGGTGGCGTCTCTCTGAGTGGACTCTGTGAACGAATCTTTGCCAGTCCCAATCCCCATAGCAATAGCAATCACACCACTACCAATAACAATAACAATAACAACAATAATAATAGTAGCAACAATAATAATAATAATAATAATAACAATGTGGATGCCAAGTTAACAACGCCATCTGGCGGTGGCGTCAGCAATAATGGGGCAGTCATAATTGAATCAGTCACAATGCCATCATTTGCCAATTTATTGTTCAACAACAATCGCAACAACAACATCAGCAACAACAACAACAACAATCAGTCAACAATCGAGCCTCTGAATAGCATTGATCCCGTGTTGTTGCAAAAGTCAAATACTGTGGAATATCATCAGTTGAAACCATTGGAGAATGGGGCAAGTTCCTCCTCGGCAGCTGTGGCAGCTGTTGTAAGCACCTCAAGTTTCCTAAGCTCAACAACCGCACAGTTGTTGGACTTTGAGGTGGTTGCAACTAAAGATGGCAACGTTGTTGCTGCCAATGGTTTGGCTGATACAACAACAACAACAGCTGCTGCTGGTGTGGCAACAACAACAACAAGCACTGCCAATCGTAGATCGTTGCATAGCATTGAGGAGTTGGCAGCCAGTTCCTGTGCCACCACCAATAAAACAACAAGCAACAACGCTGCAAGTGCAACACAACAACAACAACAACAGCTGCATCATCATCAACAACAGCAACATCAACAGGGTGGCAACCTCAGCGGCTCTAATCTCAGCTCAGAGGATGAGTCCATGTCTGAGGATGAATTTGGTCTAGAGATCGATGATCAAGGGGGTAAGTAATATTATTAAGTTTTCTATTATTGATTGGTTCCACATAAAAATCCTTGAATCGTGTTCGCAATATTCTGTTGGTTGCTGAAGAAAAATGGAAAATTTAATGGAAAACCAATAAATAGCCTTTAAGGCCTTTTTCGACTGGAAATAAAAGAGACCCGAAATAAAAAAACTACGTTTTCTCTTCAACTGGAAAAGGGCCTTTGAGGCATGAAAATACAAAAGCTGTGAAATAATCAAATGTATCTCAATTCGGCGCAACTGAAAGTGAGAAAAAATTACCTAATAACGAAATTGTGCAAACAAAACAACGAAATTTAAAAAAATGTATACAATAAAATAATATTCAAAATATAAAATCGACATAACATTTTGGAAAAAGAAAACAAAAACTAAAAGTGATAAAGAATACATTAATAAAATTAAATTTAACATAATAATATGAGTAAAACTACTATAATAAATTTATTAATTTAAACAAACTACAACTATAATAAAAACTCATAGTGATAAATAATATATTAATTATAACAAATTTAAAATAATAGAACGAGTAAAACTACTATAACAAATTTATAAAGTAAATCAATTAAAATATGTATATGGTTTTAAAGCTTTTGTTTTATCTCTTAACATTTAGCACAAAAAGCTTTCCTATACATATGAAAATACGTTAAATAAAAATTCTTTAAAAAAGTATGTGATGCTACGATTTATACCATAAAGTCAATAACAAGACTGGTAAAATATGGAATTAATTTTAAATGCAACAATAAGTCTTATTAAAAATGCGTCTCTTAGCTTCAATTCATTGTTGAAGCTCGTCTCAAACTTTTTTTGCGCATTGTTCCCAATAATCAGATCTTTTCTATGCATATGTTTTATATTTTTAAGAGATAAAACCAATGCTTTGTTTATAATCACCTAGTTTTTCAATATTTCGATGATTTATTTGCATTTCAAAGTCATTCTTTTATTTACCATGTTGCCATTTGGTTTACGAGTATCATTCGATTGTTTCCACTCAATATTCGATGTGATGAGTTGCAGTTGCAGTTGTAGGTTGCAGTTGCACATACATACTTACAGATTCTGTAGCCTTGGCACTTGGTTTTGGTTATGGCTTTAGTTTTGAATTTCTTGATTGCCATCAACTGTTTGCCAAGTGCAATGTTAAATTTGATAGCACATCACACACCACATACTCGTCCATATTTGTGCCACATGGAGCGATCATAAAATGCTCTCGACACCCGACACATGCTGCAACTTGCAATATGGCTGTAGGCTATTGGCTGTTGGCTGTTGCATGCAGCGCAGCCATAAAAAGTCCAATGCAATGCAACTAACCCACTTTTATGGCAAAAGCTGCATGCAAATACTCGTAAAATAAAATGAGAAAACCAACCATATGAGTTTGCAATGTAAGCTTAAATTGAACAGCTTGCAGCTACCCTGTAAATGTGTTTATATTATTAAGGACCGATTTCTCGTCTTGATAAACTTGTCAATAAGAGAAATTTGGTTTTCTTGTCATAATTTTAGTCCCAGCCTTTCGATAACTTACAGGGCATCTGTTGAACAAATGCAAAGTTTACAATTATAGATATACAACTTGAATTTGATCGAATTATAAATGTATTGATAGTTATTTAATCACAATAACAATTCAAGGGATAGATTGGGAAATTTAAATTAAGATATTCAATCCATATTGATTAGCAACTTATTTTGGTAATTAAAAACTTTTTAAAGTTGATCAATATACAGCGCCACAATGCATGTCTACCCCGATAACGATAACAATTTCAGCACTATCGATAGCGACGTTCTTTCGAGGCCTAACAAAATATATTGCCATTTATGCTTCTCAAATAAGAAAATAAGGAAACCTACAAAGAACTAATTGAAATCTTGAAGTCAATCAACATCACACCTAACAACAAGTTTAACAAATTTATATTTCTCTGTCAGGCAATTTCCACACCTAAGCAGGCGGTCAAATAACTCCACATCGTAAAAAAAGAAAAGTTAATCAATCATAAAAGTGTACTGTCCGATTTTTAAAATACACGTATTTTCCTACATTTTCTAAACATTTTATGTCAAAACATTCTTTAGTTAGTTATCTTACACTTTATTTAGATAAGAAATGCAGGATGCAGATATTATGGCCAACTTTATTGCCAACTCTACCAAAAAATCTATATAATAAATAATTAGTCTCTTTTAAAACTCTATTAAAGATACTTTATTTAATGCCATCCCAAATATATGCTGTGTTATTTAAGTTCAAATCTAAAATGATTCTAGCACTTAGTAGAAAATGAAATATTAAGATATCTTATTTGATTTACCAAAATGAATTGACATGATTATCTTAATGTTATGAGGCAAAGTTATTAAAGTATGTGTAATTAATTCAAATAGTAATTAAGTTATGCGTGCATATGCCCACATGCATGAGCCAATTATAGGGTATACACATATCACCATATGCAAATGCAATGTCAGCATTCCATCAATTGGCATCCGTTTATCTGACAAATGCGTAGAGCACGCAATACAGACGTTAGGCGGAGACGCGTCTAACAATAAGTATGAGGCAATTGTTGTAGTTGTATTTGTTGTTGTTGTTATTATTATTGTTGCTGCTGCGTCACGCAGTTGCAACTAGTTGTTGCTGTTGTTGTTGTTGTTGCGCTTGTGGCTGACATTCAGCAATGTCAGGCGTCTCGTCGCCCACTTTGACGACCTTCAACGCACTTTATGCAGTTGCATATAACTAAATACATACATACATATACTATTAATACATATGTATGTATGTACATATGTTTATGTGTGTTTATTGGAATACCCACAAGTGCAGGGGCGTCTCTATAATCCTTAAAATGGAGCAAGGTCGATGCGCATTAGAATTTGGGTCAAGCGCACGTCTCGTTTTTTCTTTTTTTTTTCTCTCGTTGTTTTCTAATATTGGAGATTGAGCACAAGGATGCACACACACAGACACAATGAAATTGCATAGAAATTGAAGGTCACATTTGTGTGCGTGCTTGTTTGTGGATGTGTGTGTGTGTGTGTGCAGTCGCATCGCGTGTATGCGCTCTCGCTCTCTTCTCCTCCCCCTTCTTTCTGTCTGCGCCGATGTGCTTTTCGCTCTTTGAGCTTTGGCTTGCGCTTATGTTCTGCGCTCTCTCTCTCTCTGCCCCCCTTCTTTCTGACTGTCTCTGTGCTTTTCGCTCTTGGAGCTTTATGTTCTGCCTCAGTTGATTTAACGCCGCGTCGCCGCCCACTGCAACGCCGGCTGACATTGACACAGATTATTGCAATGTTTGCGACGTCGACGCCGTTGATTTGCCGTCTATTGCATACCTCAAAGGATTTAAATGGGTCAAAGTCAGCCGCTTGTTGCTGCCGCTGCTGCTGCTGCGGCTGTCGCTGCCTCTGCTGCAGTTTTGAAATAGCTAACGAGGTCGCCGACGACGCAAATTGGGGCATGACATTGGAGGAGCCAGTGCATATTTGTTGTTGTTGTTTCTCCAATATGTTGTAAATGCATTACAAGGTTCTAATTTATAACGAAGGTTGCGACGGCGGCGACGTCGACGTAAACGTTGACCAAGGACTATGTTGCATGTCCTTGCCACTGTTTGCGTGTTGTGGCAAGGTCAACATATGCAAATTGTGTCTGCCACGTTGTCTGCTTTAAGTTTTGCCAGCTTTAAAATTCTTGTTGGGGCTTTGATTTGACATTGAGAAAGGATTTACAGGGTACATTGAAGGATTTTCAGCGCTTTAAGCAGCTTTGAAATAGAACTGAAATAATAAAGATAAGTAATCTATCGATTATGTGTTATCGATAACATAGGGAAACCTTAAATCGGTTTTAAATAGAACTAGTTGCTTAAAAATATATTGAAAATAAAAGTGATTGCTTGATATGGTTACAATAAGCTGATAAAAATTGAGAATAGAATAGAAATAGAGAAATGCGAATAGCTATATATCGTTCATGGTATCGATAAATATAGATCGATTGCTCTTAAAATTAGTTAAATACTGGCTATCATGCTATCGATAACATTCGAGTAGTTCCCACATTTTATAAGCTACTTGTGCATAGTTATTTATACGGTTGATTGATTTATTACATTATTTATGAATATTCCAAAGCAATTAGCTTTTGTTAAATGGTCCCCCAGTTTCGTAATATCCTCCAGAATGGTCATTCACACCATTTTGCATTATGGGTTATTGTATCTTGTATTATTCAGTTTGCAACCTCAAATGTAAACCGCAAATTTGTAATTGAAATACAATTGGCGTTAGTCAAGCGATCAGAAATCTTGTAAATGCTACCAAGGATGCAACATTGAAACTATAGAATATACACACTATGTATGTATTGTATGTATGTTGTATGACTCTACTTATAGTGACTGTATGTATGTATGTCTGTATGTGTTAAATGTATACTAAGTGGTATTGTTTTAAATGTATTATTATTATTCAGTTTAGATAAAGTTTCAACGGTTGCGCCCTCTAAAATGTTTAGCACAAAGGCGTTCAAACGAAACAATTTAATGAAATTACCTATAATAAAATACAATTATAGGGCTTGAAAATGCATTTGTAATTTTATGTATTACTAAATTCAGAAATTTTAATTTAGAATAGAGGTGTGGAGTATAAAAAGAAGTGTATACAATATGGTTTTTGTTATAAACGATAAACTAATTCATTTTTTTCTTTGCATAAGATACATTATTTGATGTTCATTTAATATATTTATTTATTTAATACCAATCTCTAGCATTTACAGCTTTGTCTTAATTTTTTTCCTATCATTAATAAATAAATATGTAATCAAGTTTTTCTTTTTCTAAACTATGCAAGTATCTATAAGAACAATCTTACAATACTTGTGTCTATAGACACCAAGCTTTTGCTTAACTTTTTCTAACAAAGAATATCTTTGTGCTTCTTTTCACAGTTCAGCGCAACTTATGAGAATTTCAGTTAAATTAATCATCGGACTTAATCTAAAGTTGACTCAAATCCAGTTTGAACAATAAAGTTTACTGAGTTTGTTAAGAAAGTTCTCGTTTTCTGGTTTACGAAAGGTGATTTCTTAAACTAAAGTTTCTAAAGATCACTTATTGGTAAATCTTAAACTTTATATATTTCATGCTTTACTGGTCATTCAATGTGCTTTGTGTGCAATTAGCGCCATTTCTATTTCCATATGGTATCTACTTCTAAAAATATATGACCCAGTTTTTTAATGCGCACATAAGCTTTATTTTATTGATACTATCTTTAAATTTGACATTAGTTTTACATTATATTATACGCCAGTTAAGCATTCGGATAGTTATTGGAGACCTTACATAGACATTGAAAAATGAGCCTAAATTAATAAATATTTTAATAATTATTACAAAATAATCACTTATAATTTAATGAAAATTCATATATTAATCTTTGACTCTTAGATATAAACTCGTTCTTCTCACGAATATTAATATTTGTTTGCAACAATATTCAATATCATTAGACTCTTAACTTTCAATTAAATGTACAATGTACATTGTACATAATTGATTTACCAGATCTCCAGATCTCTAGAATACCATAATAGATTAATTTTCCCACCCTACCCCTCCTTCTTAATAGTCTCTAAGATTTTCGCATAAGTAATGCCAGATGGAAATTCGTAATAAATCTATATTTTCTTGTCTTTCATTTTCTTTTCTCATTTGAAAATTTGCAATATTTAGAAAATTGTTTATAAAGCAATTCTCTCCCTCTTTTTCTCTCTTTGTCTTTCTTTCTATTGCTATTTGTATGTCTGGCTGTTGTTGTTAATATTCTCGCATTGCTTTTGGCCATTTTGATGTTGACCTTAAGTCGAATATGAAAAACTGCCATTGAGAGTTTTTGGCTGAGTGGCTGCCGTCTCGAGAGGGTGTTGTGTCTCCTTCTCTCTGTCTCGGTCTCTATGGAAAAGTGTGCTAATGGGTCGCCAGTTGACCCTGTGCTACATTCTCAACTGCCGCGGTGTCGACGTCGACGTCAACTGCGCTGCCTGCACTAATTTTGCATGGCAATTGCAATTTCCCAATGAGTGTGGGTGAAAACTCTAGAGAGGGGAGAAGAGAAGAGAGAGCAAGGGTTGCAGCCAAGCGAGCGAGAGAGAGAGAGAGATGTATAGAAAGAGACAGAGGGAGAAGAGAGTGAGCTTTAATTGCATTGATTTTCCTTATTTTGTTTTTGGTATTCTGCTTACTGCACCTCATTTTGCAGCTTGCTCTTTCTCTTTTAAACGTTTCTCTATCTCTCTGTCTCTCTCTAGCATGCACTCTCTCTTGCACTCAATGCCTGCTTATTGGTGTTTGTTTGTGTGTTTGTGGGGGCCTGCACCCTGACCTAGTTACATTCTCATGCATTATATTTCTTGAATATTGTTTTTAATATTATTTTTCGCATTCCGCAATTGCAAAAATAACAATAAAAACTAGAATTAACAACAATGAGAGCAAACATAAAATTTCAAAATAATTATCTATTACAAATAATTAACTTAAATAAGCTTGTTAAGTTTAAGTTACTACTGTAAACAACGACAATATAAATAGACCTCGAGGCTGCTCACATTATTTTGGTTTGAATAAGTTGGCTAACAACATATGTATACAATTTGTTAAATTTAAAACCATTTTTATCAAGCTACTTTTTTATTAGAAATTCCTTAATATAAAATGCTTAATAAAATTAAATTTGTTAAGCGTGCTGTCGTCTTGAACAAATCGATATTGTTGCTGTTGCTTTTGCTGTTACATTTCTAATTGCTCAATTTACTGGCTATTTGTGCTATATATAACCAGGTTTTTTTGTGCTGGCCAGCGTCCAGTATAACTCAAATTGAACTGACGCCTTCCGGGAGACAGCAACTTTCCGCATTCTAGGTGCAATAAATATAGTAAAGACATACATATTTACAGGCATATTACATACATACATAAATATATATGTGTATGTCTTTATGGTGGTCTTTAACTGCGTTGTAATTGAATATTTTTGCAGTTCACGATGCTGGTATTTTGTATGTTTGTTTCTTATCTTTTGGTTATCGCAGCGTATACGTAATGCACAATTTATGAAATGTTTATAACGTATACGTCATGTATTTTATGGCTACGCTGCACTGATAACGCTCTGAAACAGTTAACAAACACAAACAGTAACTGTTCAAAAATCAGGCAACTGTCAAATATGTTGTGGAAATTTTCGATAATTAATGTAAGGGAATATCATGCTTCAAATACTATGGAACTAATTATACTTTTTGTTGAGGAATTGTTATTATTTGTTGTTAAATAAGGTTAGTAAACTTAACACTGAATAGAATATGAGAAAGTAAAGAACATTTAAAAGAAGTTTAAAAGTTACCAAATTAATTAAACTCTTAAATTAAACTCTTAATTCATAATTATAATTATATTTATATTTATATTTATATTTATATTTATATTTATATTTATATTTATATTTATATTTATATTTATATTTATATTTATATTTATATTTATATTTATATTTATATTTATATTTATATTTATATTTATATTTATATTTATATTTATATTTATATTTATATTTATATTTATATTTATATTTATATTTATATTTATATTTATATTTATATTTATATTTATATTTATATTTATATTTATATTTATATTTATATTTATATTTATATTTATATTTATATTTATATTTATATTTATATTTATATTTATATTTATATTTATATTTATATTTATATTTATATTTATATTTATATTTATATTTATATTTATATTTATATTTATATTTATATTTATATTTATATTTATATTTATATTTATATTTATATTTATATTTATATTTATATTTATATTTATATTTATATTTATATTTATATTTATATTTATATATTTATATTTATATTTATATTTATATTTATATTTATATTTATATTTATATTTATATTTATATTTATATTTATATTTATATTTATATTTATATTTATATTTATATTTATATTTATATTTATACTAGGGGTTTGCTCTGCTCGCTTCGCTCGCCAACTCCCGGCTCGCTACGCTCGCTGAAATCTCGGGGAAAAATGTGAAGTGAAAATAGGAAACATTTCTCACAGCTATAGCCAGACCTTATGTCATTTCTAATTAGATAGCGGGAATTGTAAATTCAATTTTTCCCTGTAGATGGACTTAAGAAAATAGTAATAAGTAGTATGTGAGAAACTATAGCCAGACCTTATGTCATTTCTAATTAGATAGCGGGAATTGTAAATTCAATTTTTCCCTGTAGTTGGACTTAAGATAATAGTAATAAGTAGTACTTTATATAATATAGAGAATTTACATTTACGCTGCTCGCTGTTTTAAAGTTTTCGCTGCAATTGGATTATTGCAGCAAGAGCGAGTAAAGCCAGTGCCATATACTGAAAATTGATTTTGAAAGCCGCAACACAAATGAATCGTTACACCCCCCTCCCCTCCCCCACCCCTCGTCCATCTTCTTTTGATAGTTTATTAATAGCATTAAAAGCTACTGTTCCTATGGCAGCTATACGATATAGTGATCCGATCTTGACCAAATTTTCTCAGGATATAGCAGTGAGTAAGAAATACATAATCTGTGAGTTTGGTTGAGATATCTCAAAAAATAGCAAAGATCTTCATACAAAGTTTAAATTTGCATCTGGTTGTTCCTATGGCAGCTATATGATATAGTGGTCCGATCTTGACCAAATTTTCTCAGGATGTAGCAGTGAGTAAGAAATGCATAATCTGTGAGTTTAGTTATGATAGCTCAAAAAATAACAAAGTTCTTCATACAAAGTTTTAATTTGCATCTGGTTGTTCCTATGGCAGCTATATGATATAGTGGCCCGATCTTGACCAAATTTTCTCAGGATGTAGCAGTAAGTAAGAAATACATAATCTGTGAGTTTGGTTAAATTGAGATATCTCAAAAAACAAAAAAAATTTCATACTAAGCAATTTTGACCTTTGACCCCCCATTTTAGCCCCTTCCAGTGGGGATATCAAAAAATCCCGTCTTATTGCACGATAATTATGTCTCAGCTATGTTGTGTAAAAATTTCATCTCAATATCTTGAACCGTTTGGCCTACAGCGTGTTGACTAAGTCAGGACAAAGAGTTTTATATATATAGATTTATATTTATATTTATATTTATATTTATATTTATATTTATATTTATATTTATATTTATATTTATATTTATATTTATATTTATATTTATATTTATATTTATATTTATATTTATATTTATATTTATATTTATATTTATTTATATTTATATTTATATTTATATTTATATTTATATTTATATTTATATTTATATTTATATTTATATTTATATTTATATTTATATTTATATTTATATTTATATTTATATTTATATTTATATTTATATTTATATTTATATTTATATTTATATTTATATTTATATTTATATTTTATATTTATATTTATATTTATATTTATATTTATATTTATATTTATATTTATATTTATATTTATATTTATATTTATATTTATATTTATATTTATATTTATATTTATATTTATATTTATATTTATATTTATATTTATATTTATATTTATATTTATATTTATATTTATATTTATATTTATATTTATATTTATATTTATATTTATATTTATATTTATATTTATATTTATATTTATATTTATATTTATATTTATATTTATATTTATATTTATATTTATATTTATATTTATATTTATATTTATATTTATATTTATATTTATATTTATATTTATATTTATATTTATATTTATATTTATATTTATATTTATATTTATATTTATATTTATATTTATATTTATATTTATATTTATATTTATATTTATATTTATATTTATATTTATATTTATATTTATATTTATATTTATATTTATATTTATATTTATATTTATATTTATATTTATATTTATATTTATATTTATATTTATATTTATATTTATATTTATATTTATATTTATATTTATATTTATATTTATATTTATATTTATATTTATATTTATATTTATATTTATATTTATATTTATATTTATATTTATATTTATATTTATATTTATATTTATATTTATATTTATCAATTGTAACGCATTTACTAATCATCATTACCTACTCTTTATTTTGCTTCACATTTCGCAGCCGCAGAAATGTTTGTAGTTTATTTTTTGTTTTGCTTAAACTGAGAGGAAAAAAACGTTAAAATGCTTTGCAGGCGGGCCACACAAGCACAAACACAAACACACACATAGACAAACTCACATAGCGATTACGTACAGACAAGCAAAGCTTTCGTTGAGCTTTTGCAACTGCATGCGTGTGCGTTCTCTATGCGTGCGTGTGAGCTAACTGAGCTTCAGTGTGTGCGTCAAATCTGTGTGCATAGTTGGGCGTCGCTGCAAAGCAACAACAACAAGAACAACAACGACAAACTATGGCGATCCTCAGGCAAAGCACAGAACAAAACGCAATCAGCAAGAGAGATAGCAAAAAAATAATGATACAGATACAAAACAGCTTGAAAGCTATTTATACCCAATATACATACATGCATATATAGGTACAGTGTGTATATTTGTGTGTACATGCTTAAGACATGCATGCCCCCCAGTGCAAACTACGCGAAACGAAACGAAACGAAACAAACGCATGTGTGAGCTTTTGCTAAAAAAGCTCTCAGAGCAATACAAAACTTGCAGTTTAGGTAAAATGGGTCGACAGCGACTGCGACGCTGACTGAGACGTCGTCGCGACGTCATGCTGGCGTCAACGCAATGCTCATTGATAAACAGAAGCAGCAGTAGGAGGGGGTTTGGTGGGGTGGGGTGGGGGGTAAGGTCTTATCATAAATTTTACTCATGCATGCAAATTGCTTTATTGTTGTTACTTTTTGCGCTTACTTAATCTGACAAATAATAAATTATATTTATTTTGTCTTTGTTGAAAATTACTTTTCAAATTGTTCAATCTTTGTTGAGACTTTTAAAATGAATGCCCTTGCAACGAGGGTATTATGATAATCTTTTTGACTCTTATAGTTTGTGATGAGTACCTATTAATTTAAAAGTTTTTGAATTATATTTAGCTGTTGTCACAATTATCAAAAATTATTAATTTTAATAACTACAAAGTATTTAAAATTTTAATTTTTAATCTCTATAAAGTTCATATTATCAACAATCGTATACGAGTTATCAAAATATTGATAGATTCTTCGCATACAGCTAATTTATGAGAACATTACCATATTCTAGGGTATTTCAGCTTCGTTGCGACATGGAAAGTGCCTTTCCTTTGTTTACTTTGTAAAAATGTTGCGGCAGGTCTTGATATTTATTTATTTATTTACCTTTTTGTTGCTGTTATTTTGTGTAATGTACCTTCTTTCTTTCTCTTCCTCTCTCCACCTTTATTGTTTTTTGGGTATCTCTAAGTCAGCGTGTACATTATTTATGCAGCACTTATGTTTATTTATGCCTTTTGTAGTTGTAAATTTAAACCCTTTCGAATTTTGTAATCACTTTGTTTTTTTTTTTGTCGCTGAACTGTAATTTTTTTCATTGGGCATGCAAAATTTGCCAATGGCTTAAGTGTGGCCTAAAGAGTTAAGGAATAAGTCAAGAAATGAGGTATGGAGAATGTATGGAGTGTGTGTTACCTAACTCCTGACTTGCTTTTTGCGAGTTGTAGTTGTTACTAAATAAAATACTTGTGACTTGAGTTGTTTAAAAGCGAAAAGGTCTCTAATTTGTTTAATAATAAATAAATGTATCCAAGTAAAGTCATTATAATAAATTTTATTAAATTATAGGATCTTGATAAACGATATTTTGAATATTGAGCAAACATTGATAAAATACTTGTGAGCTATTAACAACAAAAACTTTTAAAATTTTTGTTGTAATAATTAAATTTACATGTGTATGAAATGTATGTTATAAAAAATGTTAATATCTTGTACGGATAAGTTTTGATTGAATATATTTTGTTTGTTGAGTAAAGCTTAGTCATTAAACTGAAATTATCTTTGCCCGTAACTTGGCTTTAAACTATTTTAATTTGCGTTAAAAATATTTTATGATGACAATCAGAAAAACTTGGGAGCTTAGGTTTTGAATTTGTTTTTACCATTTTTATATGAATTTATTTAATTCCATTTAGATCGATACTTTTCAGTCTTTTATATTCTCTTACCAATATTCTTACTTTAGAATTGTAATTGTAATCAATTTTTTTGCTGCTTCATAGTATAAAAAACTGTGTTTATACGGTTTCAAATTTGAATATTAAATTTATGAAATTCTCTCGAAAGTGTATTTATAAACACCGATTCACAAATTCGGCCAATACACGAAAGTTAACTATGAACTCAGTATCAATTCATGAAAGAAGTCAGAAGTCAATATTTTATTTAGCCAATTGAAGAATTCATGAATGCTCCGTATAAACGTAGTACAAGTGAGATTCCGCTGCTTGTCTGGATTTCAACAATGACAATCTATCACTCCATAGTACACTTTGATTCGATTGCTGTTTGAATTGATGTTTCACAAGTCACGTGATTAGCTGTTTGGTTTTAGTTTTTTTTTATTAGTAATCTTTTCACTCGAAGAACTCGAGGTCATTGCGAGTTAATATGAAATATTATGTGTCATTTATTAAAATAAAATCATGTGCATATTTCATAATTAAAATCATTTATGTACAACTGAAATTATTACGACAAATAATAAAAACGAATAAAACGAAAGAAAAAAAAACATAATAATAATTTACACCATGTGCCCTGCCCAGCACCCAAAATGCGTGAGTCGCCACCTCTGTACGTCTGTCTGTCTGTCTGACTGTTTGATTATCTGTTTTGTGTTTGACTGTCTGCTATGATGTAACTTTGGTTTTTTTTTATACACTCACAATAGGGTATATGATCTATATTAAAAGGTAGGCAATACTATCGGTATTACTATCGATCAAGTTTATTGACTACATTTAAATATACTGGCTTGTTAAGGTCTTTATTTTAGAAAACATTTTTCAGAAGTGATTAACTTTTAACTGTTCTAATTAAATGTCGACTAAACTTTTGGGACTTATGTAGTTTACTTTGAGTGGATAAATTTAAATTCGATAAAGTAACAAAATATTTTTGCTACCTGCTTTACTTTAATGCAAAGTACAAATGGTATAAATAATATAATATTAATTATAAAGCATTTTATAAATGGAGTAAAAAGATAAGTAAAGTGAAAACAGGCCTGATATAAAGGTTCTTTTTAAGCCTAAACCGAATTAATTTCTATAAAACAGATAAATTTCTATAAAAGAAATAATTTTTCTGTATATAGATCCATTTTTATTGCTTTGAGGAGAATATTTCTTCTCTGATCAAGACTTTCCCGAAGTGTTACATATTCTTAAATTGTTCAATTTTTGATAAATATTCACTTTGTTGAAATATACGCTACAGTTATTTAATTACTTTTCGTGTTTGTATTAAACAATGAACATAAATTTTGTAGTTCGAACACTCCATTATAAACGGCTCTGGTATTTAATAAATATAAACTATGAAACTATTAGCTAAAAATTAATACTGGGCAGAAGAAAAGACAAGTGTTAGTGTATATTTATTTTTCAGATTTTATTTGAAATATTAAATCATTTTGTAAATAGTTAGTTACATATCAAGCCCTTCTAGCGAAATGTTGTCCATCAATAAATCGCAAACGCAATTATTATATATTTAATGCATTAAAAATATTTTCTTTTATTCATATCCTACAATAGATTGCAATTCAATTTGAAAAATAAAATAACCTAAAGATAAAAATATATAAATAAAAATATTCTGTTTAGTAAAATTAGTTACATAATTTTCTTTGAAAGGACTCGATATGTTGAATACATTATAAGTTTGTAGGCAGGGTATGTCAACTTCGTTATTATGTGCTTATTCTCTGTTAAGTAACTTTGTCACATTGTAGCTTGCTCTTTTTGACTTCATATTTAAATAATTTTTAGTATTTTCTTTTATTTTTTGTGTTGTATTTATTTTAAAAATTTTGCTTACAATGTTATTTGCTGTTGTCGTTAATGTTAATGTTGTTGCTGATACGAGAGTTGTTGGTGTTGCCATTGTTGTAGTTGTTGTTGTTGCTCAGCGACGAATCGTTGATTGTCGAGCTGATGTTTCGTGTTGTGCGTGTGCGTGTATGTGAATGTGTGTGTGTGTGTGTGTGTGTGTGTGTGTGCATGTGTGTGTCAGCCATTGCTGATAGTCGTCGGCAAAGTATTAAAATACGCGTGCGTAGTTGATAGCTGACCCACTTTGCCATTTGCATGGCCTACTGCACTTGGCCAAGTTTTTGTCTCGCTCGCACCACACCTTGGCGACCGTGGATCAAGCGAGACAGCCTGCAAATATAAAAACGAAATAAAAAAAACCGAAATTTATAAAACAATTTTTTTTTAAGACGTCGCGCGTTTTGTTACGTTTCGTTTCGTTTCTTTTTCGTTTTTTCGGTATTTGTTTGGTTTTCGTTTTGTTCGTTGATAAGCGAATGTCAAATAAAAAAATATATTATTAAAAAAATTACTCATACGCAGCGTTGTGCTTGTGATACCCACTATAAAACGAATTATTTTGCACAATAATATGTAATTAGTTGGGAAATTTAGATCATGGCAGTCATTAAAAACATTGTAATAATAATTGCAAACGCACACACACACACACACATACATACGACAGCTAAATAAACAGAAAACTCAAAACTGAAAAATTGAAACAGACATTGAAACTTTGTTTCTTCCTACTGCAGCTTCTTCTTCTCCAACTTCCTCTCTCCCTCTCCCTCTGTTTTTCATTTGCTTCTCTTCTAGCTTGTTTATTACTATTTTTTGTTATTGTTATTGCCATTGTTGCTTTTCACGTGAACTTACATAATCACACAATCGACACACACACACACACAAAATTGCGTAAAATTTTTGTTCAATTTTTGTATTTCGTATTTATTTCTTTGCGTTCAATTTTGAAATGAAAAAAATAATGAATTTATTTCGTTTTTCACTTGTTTTTGGGGGCCTATTTGTAAATGATTTGTTGGCACTCGAATTTGTTTATTGTGCAAATTGTGCGTTTCTGTTAAATTGCGGCTAATTGATTGTGAACATTGGTTCCATTTATTTATATTTATTTGAAATTTTACACAATGAATTAATATTATATTATAACCAGTGTTCAAATAAATAAATTAAACAGAAATATGTGATTGCTTAAAAATAATATGTTTTTAATTAAATTTATGAAATTTTGCCAATGTTTATTATTATCATATCATCCAACAACAAAAAATGTTTGCTTGCAATGCATTACAAATTTACAAAGCTTCATTAAATAGAAGTTTTCTATAGAGAAGTTGGAATGTAATTGGAATTATCAGAGACTGTAGGGCAGACTCAAGAAATTACTAAAGTTGCCTAGATTTAAAATATATATGTACATATAAATATATAGATAGAAAAAAAAACAGGAACATTTCAAGTCTAAGATGATTAAAATTATTTGAACACTTTTAAAACATGAAACTAATAATAGTATAATAAAATTTAGTTTATTAAATTTAAATTTTAATTTAGAAAAATAATTTAAAATGTTCTTAAACTAAAGACTCAGTTATGTTTTAAAAGACTTTGTTTCTCTTTGGTCTACATTCCCTAATAAAATTTTTAAAACTATATTCTTATAGGATTTACATGATTAAAAGATACTCACATAGTCAGATTAATATGTATCTGTATAGTTGTAGCTATGGAATAAATATCTAAAATTGAAAGTATAAAGATACAAGCAAGCAGCTCATCATCAGCTTTTTTTCTCGTCTTTGCCCTCGGCTCGTTTGACTCGACTTGGCTTGACTCACAGCTTTTGGCTGACTGACTGACTCTCTCACTGACTGTCTGTCTATCTGTCTGTCTGTCTGTGTGTCTGACACGCTGCTGTGGTGTTTGGTAATCAAATCTAGGTGACCCAAATTGCAATGACCCAGTTTACAAGGCAGTTACTCGAGCCACCCCACTGTAAACCCCTCCCCCAAACAAAAAACAAACACAACTCACATTTCGTACTAAGTGCAATCGTGTGCGTCCTTTGAGATCAAATTTACAACAACAACAACAGCAACAATAATAACTACAATATGTACAAACTGTTTATAAATATTAAAGGGTATGTATGCAGCGGTGATGGGGGTGTAACTTATTATACAGGGTATACACAATTTGAAATTAGCCGCACGCGCAATTTATGCAAGCAACTCGAGACTTGTTTAATGGCTCTGAGTTTTAAGTTTTCATATTAAAACAAGCCAAGTCATAAAAACAACAACAGCAACAACAAACAACTTGAAACAACAAACAATTGAAATTCTGTTGTTGTTGTTGTTATTGTTGTTTAGTTGTACGTGGAATGTTTTAAGTGAGGGACAATTGACTAAAGCTGCAATGACAAATGCACTTCATATAAATAGTTGATGACGTTGTTGTTCAACTCGTTGTTGTTGTTGTTGTTCATGTTATTGTTGACGATGTCATGGGGACAATCTTAACTTTTTGACTATGTAATTATGCTAACTAATTAAACAAACAATAGAAGGTTGCAACTCTTTAGCGATGAGCACAAAAAAGTTACAATTTAAAGTGAAAAGGATATTGCAAAATATTTGATTAGTTTATTGCAACATTAACTTTGCAGATAGTGTCTCTAATTATAGTACTGCAATTAATCCTACTCTTAAGTTACAACATTAAAGCTTTGCAGCATTTCATAAAGTTCATGTAAAACAAGAGTTACTAAAGAACTATGATGATATTTTATCTCTTCCATTACTCAGTCTTCTTCCTATTGATAAAGCATATTCCTACCAGAGAGCTGCAACGAGTATGAGAGTTTCGCTCAGGCTCGGATATTGAGTCGAACTCGTTGTGAGTTGTATACTGTATAGGCTCGAACCGAAAATTTGTTTGAATCACCGCTCACGAACGGGTGCATACTTGTTTATGAGCGTTTGTTTTCAACTCAGTACCGAATCAGTATCGAACATTTTCGGGTAGGGTATAGTACCGAGTGCCTGACGTCACAGAGTCTCGAACCTGAATGTGAGTTGATGTACAGACACTCGAGACCTGAATCGGAGTTGCGGTATAGACACTCGTACGGGTAATCGGTTGGACACTCGTTCGAATACCCGTTCGATGAGCTATTTGAGCGTTTGATGCGAACCAATCAAGCAACCGACTGGGCTTTAGTATTGCTTTCTGAATCGTTTTGTGTGCGTGTATAAGCATTGTTATCCATATTACATATTTATTTATGTATGTATATATTATAATTTACATATTTATAATAATACATATGTATATATAAAATGTTATATTAATTATTATAATATAATATATGCATATATATTAACAAAATTCATGAAAATAAAGTAAGAGACACGGATATAATTAAAATAAAGAAAACATTTTAATTCATTCATTTTAGTATTACATTTATTATAATATTTAAGTATTAAAGGAAAGAACCAATGTTTCAAACATTTCTTTTACTAAATTTATTAACTATTTCAAATATTAATAAAATGAAAGTATAATTACTATTAATATTTCAAATATTAATAAAATTTAAAGGAACTAAAGTTGCAAACATGTTCTTGAGTTTAATCTAATTTAATTAAAATGAATATAACTATATATTAATTAATCTTACTGAAATATTACTGCAATTTTCATATATTTATACATTGAAATTCTTATAAAAAGAGTTTAAAAATAACAAACTGTCAACTGTCAAATGTCTTTATTTTAATTATATCCGTGTCTCTTACTTTATTTTCATGAATTTTGTTAATATATATGCATATATTATATTATAATAATTAATATAACATTTTATATATACATATGTATTATTATAAATATGTAAATTATAATATATACATACATAAATAAATATGTAATATGGATAACAATGCTTATACACGCACACAAAACGATTCAGAAAGCAATACTAAAGCCCAGTCGGTTGCTTGATTGGTTCGCATCAAACGCTCAAATAGCTCATCGAACGGGTATTCGAACGAGTGTCCAACCGATTACCCGTACGAGTGTCTATACCGCAACTCCGACTCAGGTCTCGAGTGTCTGTCTGTGACGTCAGACACTCGTACTTGTACTCAACCCGAACATATACAGTCTCGTTCGAAGAAACGACTCATACATCATCACACCCGAATTTGAATCAAACCTCAATACCCAAATGCAACACAGTCATACTCGACACCCGATTCGAAAGCAGAGAGACTCTGAGTTGAGTTGAATTGGTTTTTGGAAGGGGTGATCCGCTCATACTCGAACACACTCGTTGCAGTTCTCTGATTCCTACTCGTTAATTACAATATTATTCTACTCTTTGAGTTCTGTAAATTTCAATAAGGCCCTTTTCTAAATACAAGAGTTACTAAAGAACTTTGATGATATTTTATCTATTCCCTTCCCAAGAGTTACCAAGGAACTACAATAATATTTTATCTATTCCCTTACTCAGATATCTTACTGTTGATAAGGCATATTCCTATTCTTCAATTACAATATTGTCCTACTCTTTAATTACAACTTTAAGTTTGAAAAATTTCATAAAGATCCTTTCATAAATATAAGAGTTACTTAAGAACTTTGATGATATTTTATGCATTACATTGTTCAGTCTTCTTTCTATTGATAAAGCAGCTCTCTAAAGCTCTTTACAATTTAGGTCGCCACGTCATAATTAAACTTTGCGACCATATGGCACCTTGATACCACACACAAAACTGTACTTTCCCTAAAAAGGAAAACGGGGATCACAAGTCCAAAAATGAAGTGAAATAAAATACGAAAACACATACAAAAAAATGACGTAAAAATTGAAATTGAACGTGAAGTTGATGAAATTGATGAAATTGATTGGAAAAATGTACAAATTTAGTCAACGTCGCGACAGATGGAATAAAACAAAAGATAAAATGGAATAAAAGAAGCAACAACAACTTTTAAATAAACCAGCCAGAAAATTTACAAAAGAAAAAAATGTATTTCAAAATAAATCAAGAAGAGTTTCTTAAATGTCTGTAATCAAAGTTTCAATACTCTATCTAGTAATATTAAATTATATATTATTTTGAAATTGCTTAAAGTATTATTAGTAACAGTATTAGATATTAGTAGTCAATTTGTAAACCTTAGTATTAATATTTGTTGTTATCATTAGAATTAGAATTGACACTAATATAAGCTTTTAGCATAACCTTTTTCATTAATATTGAATTTATAGTTTCAATAATAATTATTATTATTGGAGCTATAAAACTACAAAAATGAGAACTATCGGAAATGCTAATGCTACAAAATTAATATTATTGCCAATGAGTGTAATCAATCATTATTTTTCAAAAGAGAGCCCGAAAAGTTTTACCAAGAAAGAAATTGTATGTTTTGACTTTAATACTTTATTAATTAACAATAATTTATTATTACAATTAGCATTATCATTTTCATTACTATTATCATTGGAATTACAATTTAACAGTTTGATAATCATTTTTGACATATTAGTGTTGGAAAATACTCGATTAAGCTGCAAATGGAAGAGTAAAATAATTAGACTCTTCAGAAAGGGTAAAGGTACAATAAAAAAATAAAAAAAAACGAAAGTGCGTGCGATGAATGAGCAAAATTGCGCAAACGATCGTCGTATTCACATTGTCGTTGTGTTGTTGCTGTTTTTAGACCCAGTACTTTAAAAAGTACAAATGGGTCTATTACGTTTGTGCAAAAAAAATGTGCGTAACAGGCAGAAGGAGGCGTGGCAGACCCCATAAAGTATATATATTCTTGATCAGCATCAACAGCCGAGTCGATATAGCCATGTCCGTCTGTCTGTCTGTCCGTCTGTCCGTCTGTCACTTTTATGAGATCCTAGATCTCAGAGACTATAAGAGCTAGAGACACCAAATTTGGCATGTAGGTTTATCTATATCTTGCATTGATCAAGTTTGTTTTAGATTTTTGCCACGCCCCCCTCCGCCCCCGGAAATTGAAATACAAAATTTCCAAGTCGAATTACAAGAGCCCCTTTAATGTTAGCAACTTGATTATTGGTACATATAATATACTCTATGATCCAAACCTGTCCAGAAAATTTCATTCCAATCGGATGATAAACACGGAAGTTATTCAACAAACAATGTTACGGGCAAAAGGAAGAAGAAGAGACGCTAGCGACCTCTATGTATATCAAGTAGCGCCATCTATTGTATGGTACGCAACATTGAAGAACAATCTTTAGTGAACGCTTTGCACTCAAAAAGTACTGGGTCTCCTACTGTCGAGCATGCTCTACTGTAGCTTACTGCATTTTTATTATTGCTTTTTACGCATAAAAAGCTGCCAAAAATATCACGCATAATAAAGTTTCAAAGAGAGGAGAGCGAACGCAGTAAGAGGCAGAGGCAGAGACATGAGAGTGCGTAAGTGTGTGTAACATTTTCAGCATTTTTTGTTGGGTTAGGTTCAATATTGAGAGTGTATCGGTGTGTATCTGTGTGTGTGTGTGAGGTGCGTGCGAGGCGTGAATTGTTATTGTTGCCTTATATATTTGTGTTTGCATTGTTTTTGACTATTGTGTGTGTGTGTATGTGTGTGTGTTTGCTGAAGCGTCGCCGTGTGGGAATCTCTCGTTGTGGTTTGTTCATTGCTCAAGGCAAAAACAAAGAAAAAAGCTTATTCTCCCCCCTCTCGCTCACTCTACCGTCTCTCAACCCGCTCTACGCAGGGCGATACGCAACTAACGCAGAGTGAAAGAGTGAGCGAGAGAGAGAGAAAGAGAGATAACTAGTGAGACATTTGTAAGTCTCTTCTTTTAGCTTTTTCGTTTTCATTTTCATTATTTCGTGTTGGTTTTTTTGTTGTTGTTTTTGTTTCTGTGTCGATTGCGTTGTTGAATATTTCCACTTTGTTTATATAATTTTAATCAAAAAAAAGAAGCAGTAAAGCATTTGTATGTATGCATGTGTGTGTGTGTGTGTGTGTGTGTGTGTGTGTGTGTACGTAAAAGCTTCAACGTTTTGAATAAAGTAGGTTAGTGGGTCACCATATCTAACAACGGGGCAGCAACAACAACTACAACTACAAATACAGCAACTGCGGCAGCGACGTCAGCGTCAGCGTTGTCAGCAGCCAGACGAAGCAAATTTTATTTTTATTATTTATTTCTTTTATACATATATTTCTTTTTACAATTCTGTTGTTTCTGTTGAATGTTGTTGCTGCTTCTTTTGAGATTTCAAGTTGTATCCATTTTGATTTCATTTGTCTGGTCTCGTTTTCTGTTCTTCTCTTCTCTTTTTTCCTCCTCTTCACTGTCGTCTTCGTTCTTATTTCGTTAAACTTTTAGTGCAAAAATTTGTTTATAAATAGTTTTTTTTCTTTTGGCATTTTAATCGTTTATTTTCATTCTTTGGGATGTAAAAGTTTTGTTTGTTTATCATTTAATAGATTTGTGGCAAGTTTTAAGCATTTTGTGGTTAGTTTTTTGGCATTGCCACAGAAGAAATCTACAAGCAAATATTGTTTACAAATTATGTTTTAGGTTGTTTAAATACTAAATTCAAAATTGTGTTTAATGTTGCACTTTAATGTTCTTTGAAGTTACATATTTGTATTACCAACAATACAAAATTGTTTGAGTTTGAGTAATTTTAAGTACCAGAAATTTATTAGTTGAATTACACCAGTTTACATTATATATTTGTGAAGAGGAGCTATAAGTATTTTCTTTTAATTAATTGGTATAATATATAATAGGGTGATTTTCATTTTAATAGAATTTTTAATGAATTCCAATACAATTTTACGTTAAGAAATCGATCACACCTTACAAAATAATATGGCTCCATGTTTAAACTAATTTATTTTTTAGGCGATTTGTTTGATTTTTTCTTACGATTTTTTCAATTTAAATTTGACTTGAATGACTTAAGCAACTAGACTCTAGTTACTAGAGATATCAAATATAACTTTTATTATAAATTAATGATGTATTAATGCTGGTTAAATAATACATAATTATATTCTTAAATAATAAATAAAATATTTAATAGAGTGATATTGAATTTTAATGAATGCCATTACAATTTTTGTTAAGAAATCTATCGTAACTTTTTGAAATATTGCTGTTTATTTAAATTAAATTTTTAAGCTATATTTTTGAGCTATTTTTAAGTTAAATTTTAATAAAAGAAACTAGACAAAAAATTTTAAGCTAAATTTTAATAAATGAATTTAGAGAAAGATTTCAATTAGTTCTGATTAAATTTTACCGAATTTTGGGTGAACAATTTTGAAAATAATAATCGTACCATATTAAAAAAAAGTTTTTGTTTAATAGAATCACATTCGCATAGTTATTTTTTTTAAGAATACCAATACCATTAATAATGGTTGAATTATGCTCTATAAATCTAAAATTCTTTTTAAATTATTGTTCTTTAAAATTCAACTGAATTTTGTATTCTTATTAAAAATATAATTCTAAGTTTAATTATATAATTTTAATTTAACTTGATTCGGTTATTTCAGCTGTCTTTTCAGATTAGATAGATTTGCGGTATTTGCCAGAGATAAGATTTTATCAACTATAAATTCCACATATTTTCCTTCAATTGGGACATCATTTAGTTGTAAGCTGAAAGAAACTCGTTTATAGTGTCAGATTCATGGGTACAGCAAGTGTAAATGAATAACAAGTATTCACAAAGCGAATACGAATAATAATATGAATAAGCAATGTACGAATGTCTTGGCAAATTGAATACATGGAAAAACTTTGTCATTTCTTATCTTTTATCATATTTTATTTCCATTGTACATTGTATGCACATTAGCTTAAAGAAATCTTTATATATGTTAATAAATTTAACATTTTAAAAAAGAGACAAACACACACATACATACATAGAAGATATGCATGTGTATTATTTATATGCTTAATGCTAATTATTAAATTAAGAAGAAGAAGAACAACAACAATAAAATATAATGTGCCTAATTAGACTGACAAGCGATTTTTGGTTGGAATTTGTTGTTATTGTTGTTGTAGTTGTTGTTGTTGGATTTTTGGGCTGCAGTTGCCTTGGGCCTTAAACAATAATTAAAGAAACACCAAAGTTTTTATGTTTTTATGCAGATCTTGAAATTTGTATGAGTTTGAATTAGTTTTTTGCTGCGTTTGCTATACCCTATTCAAAGACAGATAGAGAGGGTATTATAATTGTGCAAATAAAGTTATAGCACCTAAAAAAATAAAGTGCAACATGATATACCCTGTTTTGTAAGTGGAAGTTGAAAATCAAGCTGCTATTTAAAAGATTGTTTGGAAATTAAACTTTATTTAATTACTCAGAAAAAACATAAAGAATTACATAATTACTTTACTCTAATTTATTAGCGTCTATTACTTCGTCAGCAAGAGTATTTAGTCGTCGCCGTACCAAAAAAATAGTTTCTTGTTTTGTTTTCGTTATTCATTTGTAGGTTTTTGGCACAGCTGCAAATTGTTAAAATTCCAATGATAACTCAGCAAAAGCGTAAAAAAAAAACTATTTTCGTTATGTATTTTTAATATAAAATTTATGAATTGAGCCGGCAAATAGTTAAGTGATCTGCTTTGAATGAAAATGACAAAATGAGTTAAAAAAGAAAAGTGATAGTCATGGTATTATTATTATATTATTTTTAATCATAACTCTTATTTAGAATTTGTACCTTAAAAATGTTGAGCATGTTCGAAAAATGCTAAAACAAAGGTAAATTACAAGGAAAAAAATTCAGAACAACCCAAACAAATTTAAATTTTTTGTATTGGTGGTATGTGCATTTTATTTGTATTATTAACTGAATCAAAAATAAGAGGTTAGCTACTATTTTTTAATACAAATTGTTATTAAGTTAAAATTTACCAATATTTTTCCTTACATTAAAAATTATAGTTGACATTAAATTCTTTTTTTTTTAACGAAATAACCAATTTACGTTGTTATTTGTACTTAAGTTTGGCTACAATGTATTGCAGTCAAGCTAAAAACTATTTTACAACACTTATTTCTGATACCTGGTTCAAACGTAAATCAGTTTATAAATCTAAGGACCAGCTTGAAATTATAATATCGCAAGGAAACTATATTTTTAATTAAAAATAAAAAGCGCCTGTAAACAAAACGGCAAAACAATATTTTTAATTAAGCAGCGCGCGTCGCATTGGCGACCCACATCCTTTTGGCCAGCTTCAAATCCACAAAACAACTGGCCCCTCCCTCCGCTTTTCCCCTCCAAACCCTGCTGCTTTTTCTTGTACTGTAACCATTTCTTCTACTCGTTTGTCTATACGCAACGCGGGAACCACCCACCAACCCACTCAACCACCCTACAAAAGCGCGCATTTCAATACTAAACATGCCCCTTCCCCACCCTCTGTAGTCAAGCCACCAACGCTGCTGCTGCTGCTGCTGCAATTGTTTTTGTGGCCTCGTGACCTAGTTTCGAGCTTCGTCAACTGCAACGACGTCGATGACGGGGCAGCGACGCGGCGTCTCTGCTGACGCGCGTGTGAGACGTTTAAATGAATTGCACTGTATGTGTGTGTCTGTGTGTGTGTGTATATTTATTTTTTTGCAAAAACGAAGGAAAATAAATTAAAAATAAAAATGCATGCCATAATAATAAAGTAGTATAAAATCGAGCAAAATAACAATAAGCAGCAGTGACAGAGATAGGTACACAGAGGGAGATAAAGAGAGAGAGAGGAGTGACAAAGAGAGAGAGAGAAAGAGAGAAGTGCATGGAATGTGACATTTTTATTACGATTGCAGGGGATTAGTCATCAATTAGCATATCGAGAAAACGAAAAGAAGAAGGGTAGATAAAGAGCGAGAGCAGACTAAGGGAGAATGAGTAAAAAGGAAAAGGGAAACTTTTTATAGTCAACATGGGAAAGCAAGTAAAGATATAGATATTTATTGTGATTGTGTGTATATAAGTCAAGATCATATGAAAAAGAGCAGTTCACAAGAAATGAATGAATGTCTATAAATTTAACATATGAGGGAAGAAGAAAGAAAGGCAATTTATAGGATTGATGATAATAATAAATAAGTCATACAATTAAATGATGAAAAAAGTGTTGATTAAGCTTAATAAGCAACGTACTCAATTAATGTGCCCATTTCAGATGCACTGTATAGCCCTAATGGTTTAAGTATGAAAAGATTTATAACCCATTGAGCGAAGATATCAAAATTATATTATAGATTCAGTTGTACAACAATTTAATGTGAGAGGCTTATAACTATACTGTAAGTCTAACTATACTTTTAATAATTCTAATAATATCCGAAAGATTTTGTTGATAAACTCAATTTTGTGCTACTTTCAATAGATCATTTAAGATAAATTTCTATCAGTTTACGTATTTAACAGTGCCGCAAGCTCATTGGATAGATGAAAAAGTGGTGCAAATTGTAACCGTAACTTTTCGATTTACGAGGGTGGTCTAAACAGACTTGATATGGGCAAAATATAAATAGATGAACCTACGTACCACGTTTGGTGTCCCTAGCTATTATGGTCTCTGAGATCCAGGTGTTCAAAAAGGGGACTCGACTGTTGATACTGAACAAGAATATATATCCTTCTACATGTTAATCTTTTTTTTGTTTTGTCAAACTTATAGGAGTTAAATTAAATCGACTTCATTTATTTCCACTCTAAGTTATCGATAGTTTTGCAAATGTCGTTAATAATTATCATCTGCAAACTGCAACTGTTAAATATCATACTGACAACTGAAACTCTTCATATTGATAGAAGACAGAAAAAAAGAAGGTGAGAAGCGACAAAAGAAAAAAGATGAAGAAGAGGCAACAGAAGCAGCACGCGACAATTAAAACTGCAAGCGTAGCACAAAAACGGAGGCCGCACCTGTTACGATTTCGATATTGACAACAGACGACAGACTGATAGACAGACATATCGACATATCGAAAACGTCAGCGATCTACAAAACAAAAATAAAGCAAATACAATAAAAACAAAACAAAACAACAAAAACGAGAGATACTGAGTGATTTTTGTGTGGTCTGTGCCCATTTACAGAGCTTTTGTTGCTGTTGTTGTTGCAGCTGACCTCAATTGCAATGAGTGCTAATAAATAAAGAAGCAAAATGTGTGTATGTGTGTGTGTACACAGTTATAAGTAAATATATAATAAATATAAATATTGTATAATAACTATAAATATTGTATAGTAAATATAACTTTATATATATACAATAATTATTAATATGCATATTAAATATAAATATTGTATAATTTATATGCGTTAATTAATTTAATTAGCTACAACAAAAAGCAAACGCAACTGCGTATAGAAAAAGTTGTTGTTGTTGTGAGTCAAAATGCAATTTATTGCGCATCGTTCAGAACTGCACTCCATATTTAAACATACATACACACATACCCACACACACACTCACGTAATACAAATCTACACGTTAAACTGACCTCCTCGCAACGGCAACAACGACGGCGACGGCGAATTGCGGTCGAAACCGTCCCTGGGCGAGTATCTCTCACTGTATGTTGTTTGTTTGTATGAATGTATATGTATATGTATATACATACATATGTGTATGTGTGCGACGCGCGCACAAAAGTGTGTCAAGGTTTTTTGAATAATATTTTGTGCAGCGTTAACGTTTTACGTACAGAAGCGACGCTAGCGTCGACATCAGCAACAGCAGCAGCAGCAGCGGCAGCGTCAGCCCCTCCTCGCCTCCATAGAAACAGAGCGCATTTCAAGCTTTTGATTTGTTGCTGTTGTAATCGTCGCCTCTGTTGGTTTTCGCTGCGCTCTCTTTTGTGGGCCGCTCTGCTCTTTGTATTTGTGCGCTGCTGTTGTTGCTGCTCATTTTGCGTTGTCTCATCGCTTTATTTTATTTTATTATTTTTCTTTTTTTAGTTTCATTTTGCTTGTATTTATTTTGATTTAATTGTGCATTGTAAGCTTATATTTATTTATTGTTGACTTTTGTGCTTTTGTGATGAATTTAATTGAATATTTTCGCTTACATTTAAATGGGTTTATATGTAGCTACATTTGTCGATCAGGCGATTCTTACAGTTTATTGTTGTTGCTGTAACGTCTGATAAGCATAACTGTGTTAATGGAGCGAATCATAAAGTAGGAGTTGTAATTAAGTGAGGTAGGTTCGAAATTAGAGGGTATATTAAGTTGGGTTTCTTTGAAAGATTTGTAGGGAGAGGAAACGGATTTGAAAGATCTTTCAATGAGTTAACAGATTATTCAAATTGTTGTTATTGCATTGGAAATGTCTTTGAATTAATATTTACATAAATCGATATTATTTACATATTAATATAGCATACTTTTGAGCGTGCTTGAATGAAACTAAGCTTGTGTTGGTCTTGGATAGAACTCCTTACAGGGTATATGCTGTTCGTGCTAATCTTTAATAATGGCCTACCAGCTGTTTACTTAGCTTATTTGTTTGCGCCACTTTCGAAATTTCTATATCACCAGTACAAACAAAACAGTACAAGAAAAAGGATTACAAAAAATAGCACTGAAAAAAAATTTTTTCCTTTAAAAAAATAATTTATTTATCGAAAGTATTATTCCTTATTTCATAAAAAAATTACCCCAAGAAGTGTTTTCAAAGAAGTACAAGAACATATTAATTTAAGCCTTGAAAGCTAAGCTTTTATTTTACAGAAGATTATTTTCAAATAATGATAATCACATTGCCCTTGACAAGAAATCTATAGCAAAATTCTGAAGAAATGCAGGCTGTATTTTTCCGAGTGTACTACAGACTACAAACATACATATGCACATTTACATGTATCTATGTATGTGACGTGTGCTATGAATACTTAAAAACAGATGTACACGTATTAAAAGAGGCGTCCAACCCCACCCCCAGAAGCGATACACGCGCCCTACTAAATTTCCCATTGACCTATTAACATTAAAAGCTAAAGGCAAAGGCAAAAATAAAAGAGAAGAGACGAGAAAAAAAACCCAGCAAACGTTGGCAGTCCACAAAAATAGAGTCCAAGTCGAACCTATCCTAAGTCATTTGTTGTTGTCAAACACACACGCACAGTTGGAGTTTCACGTTGTCTTCTTCTTGTTAGTCGTCAACCTACACCAACATGGCAACAGTTTTCCATTACAATACACAGCATAAGCCTCTGCCCCCAGTTCCCCAGTTCCCAACCCCCCATCGCCTCCCAAACCCGCCCACCATGGCCCGCTTTATTAGCACACAAGCACGCACATGCTCAGAGAATCGCTCGCATAGGCATAAAAACGAAACGAAACAAAACGTAACGAAACGAAATCGAAATTAATCTCTCTAACATAGACCTGAATCTGTACAACAGAAAAGTAGGTCAGCAGAGGCAGCGAACGCTAGCAGCAACTGCGATGTCACACACACATACAGCGCCACACTTTCACTTATTACATTATTCAATGATGCCAGCCCCAGCGTCAGCGTCAGGCCCCAAAAAGCGCACCCAGTAGCGGCAGCGAGAGAGACAAGCACAAAGAGAGAGAGAGAGAGAGAGAGCTGCCATATTACCTCTCGCCGCGCTCCATTTCCGACAATGGGGCGACGGCGAAGCATGTGGGCGAAAACTTGTTCGTGCGCTCTCGTTTTCGTCTCGGCACACAGTCGTCGCTGCTGCTGTCGGCGTCGCTGTCGATTATTTCATATTGAAAGCAAAAGTGATCAGCGGGTTTCAGAGAAAGAGAGAGAGAGAGCAAGCAATTTGGCGCTCTCTGCTGCTTAAGTGTGTGTGCCTGTATGTGTATGTTAGTATGTTGCTGCCGCTTGCATTCGTTGCCGTTGCACACTTCAAAGCTCTTCCCTTCTGCCTCCGCTTCGTTGCCGACCAACGTGTGTAAACCGGCACGTCAATTAAGCTTGAGAAGCAGCGCAGCAGCGGCGTCGCCAAGCTGGGGAAAAATGTTACAAGGTTTCGTTTCAGGTTAAGACGAGTTTTTTGGTTTTTTTTTGTTTTTAAATAATTTTTGTGTTTTTGGGTTTCTTGTTGCCATTTGTTGCTGCTGCTAGTTGTTTTTGTTATATTTGTGGTTGAGTTTTGAGCACAAAGTGTAGATATGTAAGCATATGTGCATATGTACGTATGTAAATAAGTATGTATAAAAACATTTTTCGTTTTCTAAATTTAGCTGCCGCTTGTATTTCTTGTTGTTGTCACTCTCTGTGTGTGTGTTTGTATTTTTTGTTTTGCTTCGTTTCGCAGCGGCTACTTTAACAGTGATAATAATGATGTTGCTGCTGCTGATGATGATGATGATAATGATGATGATGATGACGTGCGTCCGTCGTCAAATAAGTGACCTGCCTCATTTGAAAATTGTTTGCGGGCGATGGTAAACGGGATGCACTGGAATATGAGATAAAGAGAACTGTAATACGAGTCAATTTTGAGTAGAGTATATAATGAAAACAATGAGAATAAAAGATTTATTTAGAGTACCCTATATAATAAGTATTCTTTCAGGATTTCACATCAGATAATACTAGTTTTCGTTAACTGATAATAATTAAAGGAACTGTTAAGCAGTTGCGGCTTCTATAATCATGATATTAGAATATGAAGAAAAGAATTTTCTATTTTATTGATAGTCAGGTCTTTATAGATTGTCTTCCTATAATCTCTAGAGATATTAATAAAAAATGCTTTTGAATATAACAGTTCGAAATTACAGATTTTTTTTTAAATACTTTTTAAATATTTCAAGTTTTCTAACACATTTCTGGAGCTACAAAAATGTGTTTTCGTCAGTGTATTTTCAAACAAAATAAAAAATGACCTATATAGTGGTATTTTTGATAAAAAAAAGATACATAATAGTGGGTTCTTAATTAAAAAAAAAAGAAAACATGAAAAACTTATTTTGTAAAATAAATTTAAGTCAATTCAAAGAGTTCATAGTTCATTTATTTTTAAAATTTACAGTATTTCTATATGTATATCTGTATTAACTATGGAAGTTTTTACGAAAGGTTAGAAAAATTGAATAAGGAACATACAGTGAAAACTCCTTAAACCGTCAAGATAATCTATGTTATCATAATCCATATTTTACTGTAGAATGACTTTAAAATGATCCCATATTTTCGAAAAGCTCATTTACAGCTAATTTCAAAAGACAATTCAAAGCTGAAAGCCTTCTTAGAATATGTTAACAGCTTAACGCTTAATTTAAGCTACCACATGGCGCTAGTTCCATAGAAAAAAACCCAACAATTGACCCAAAAACTGAACAGCAACAATGACAACAACAGCAATAATAATAATAAGAAACATATGCCCAAAATTGTATCTTACGAAATTTGTCGTTTGTTGTGTACCTAAAAGTCCCGTAGCATTTGGCAATCTACACATAAATTAAAATCAACCACACTTAGTCTACCTCCGGTTTACCTGTTTCCCCTACACCCCCTCTGTCACTCTACTTCCAACATAGCTTAGCCACCTACAAAAAGGCATTCAAAAAAGTTTCCAGAATAAAATCGCCAAAAAGAGTAAGCAACAACAACAACAGCAGCAAAATTAACTGTAGATTGCGTAAAATGACAACAACAACAACAACAAATAAAACGGCAACTGACAAACGGACAGCGAAATAAAAATTTTAACAAAAATAAATAAACAAAACCTTTTGGCGTCTGAAAAATCAACGAAAACCAAATGACCACAGCCCGAAATTCGAATCTGAAACCAAAACCAAAACCGAAATCAAAACTGAACCAAACCAAAAAAAAAAAAAACTAAACTTAAAATAAAATGAAAAAAAGACAACCAGAAAAATGCAGCCAAACAACAACAAAAACAATTGAGATTTTTGACGTGAATTCTGCGCACGTTCCAAGCACATTTTATACATTTAATGTTTTATTATGAAATTAAGCAAAGGCAACAACAAAAGAGGGAAAACAAAACAAAGCAAAACCTGGCAGATCCGTCTTTTTGACTGTCCGTCTATCCGTCAAATCGCCTCCACACGGTGCCAGAGTCCAAAGCTCGCAAGTTAAAGTCGAAGTCCGAGTTAAAGTTGAAGTCGCAGGTCGCGTCATCGCTGCACAAACAGACCCCAAAAAGGCAACTACAACTAAGGCAACAACAACAAGTCTACCACAAGTTTAACTGGTAGCAAAGAGAGTCCAACTTAAAGAGACCCTGTACTTATTCTTTAAAGAACTCATATATTGAGGAAAAAGTAAACCAAAATACACCAAACTTGGTATAAGATTTCTTACTTTCGGCCACGCAAATTAATTAAAATTAATTACAATCTATCTATTATAATATATAGTAGTAGTCTATTATAATATATAGTAGTAATATTATAATAGATAGTAATAATTATTATTATCTAGTTATATTAGAGTTAGAGTCTTGAGCCTTAGCTCATAAGATAATTACAACTATAAAGCGGAACTCTCCTTTTATAGCGATCGCATTTTTTTGACAAACTTAAAAGGCTTTTTGTACTTTTCAAATGCAGGGTCTAAAAATAATTGTTGCCTGTCCGTTTGGTACCACACGACATTAACATTTGTGCCACCAGCGCCGACAAAACGCATGCAGCGCACCTAAAGCCAAGGGGAGCAACAAGGGAAGGGTAGAAGAGAGCATTGCTCATTTATTTAGCTTTGTTTTTGGCAGTCAACCAACAAAAATGTCGAAAGCGCTTTTAGAAAAAGGTTAATTGGATTAGTTTTACATATCTAAATGATATGTAAGTTATAACAGAAAGAAAACTAAGGAAGCAACAATATAAAAGGAGAAATATAAATAGTTGAGATGCAAAATTTAAAGTATCAGAAATAATAATGTACAGGAAAAATACGAAAAACATACAGTTAACAAATTAATATTTATAATATAAAATAATTGGAGAATTTTATACAAAAAAGTTGATTGTTATAATTAAATTAAATAATTAAGTGATAATGTCACTGCCAAAAATGGCTTAATAAAACTGAGCAAAAAGACAGAAAGCTTTTAGTTGCAAATTTAAACTTTTTTTTATTTCGTATGTTCCAAAATACAGACTTCAACATCAACGTACGTTTATCGATAGTTTTGTAATTTTCGATGACGTATACTAAATTACATGCGTATATTACGTATACGCAATTATTTGCATGCAATGAATGCATTATAAGCATTACGTATACGTAATATTGAGATATATGATATATAATATATTGACATACATTTTTAAAAATCTGTATAGATAGAGAACGTAAAATGTTACATACTTTTATTACGTATACACAATACAAACTTACATGCATTACGTATACGTGATATAGATTATACAGTACAGGAGAATATAAAGGCATATATATATCTTATTAATTAGAGTAAATTTTGTATATGTCTCTTAAGTAACTTTTGTCGCCTGTGCAGACAAGTTGTTGTTGTTGTTGTTGCTGCCAGAGCTGCCAACTCGCGATTGACAAACAACTGTCGAAAAAGTCATTGCGCATGCGCGCACAAGTCAAAGGCAACAGCCAAAAATTAAAAAAAAAAAGAATAAGACAAAAAAAATTGAAAAACCAAAAAAATATATAACAAAGCTTAAAGCGAAACAGAAACCAACATAAAACGAGAACAAGCAACGGACTTAAAGTTAACAGATCTTTTCTTAGCATGGCCAGAGGAAGAGAAGAGGCGAGTAGGGAAGGGGAGATGGGGAAGGTTTTTTTTGGTTAGTCGCAGGTAAAACAGGCAAAAAGGCAGCAGGCAACAGTTATACAGCCATTTAAATGGAGTAGCGAAGTGGAAGCTGAAACTGAAGCTGAAGCTGCAAGCGAGAAGCAGAAGTAGGTCTCTCTCTTGGGTATACGTATCTTGTAGCTTGAGTATCTTGTATCTTGTCGAGTAAACCTGTTTTAATTTTTGGTATGATTCAAACAAACAAACAAAAAAAAAACTGAGAGTGAGAGTGAAATGTTGTGTGTGTGTGTGTGTGTGTTGGGTGATTGCCACACACACAAAACGCATTGTGCTTTGTCATTACCTGCCTTGGCCATATGGAAGAGACGACCCTAAAGATTCCCGAGTCTTGGCTTGTATTTAGTTTTTTTTTGTTTTTTTTTTTTTTTGCTACGGTCACGAACAAATTTGGTTGGAAGGAAATGAAAATTACCTTTGTGTGTTGTATGTTGTATTTTAAATGTTGAATCTTCAGTGCGTTGTTGTGTTGCAGTTTCGTAAGCGATGAGGCGAAACTCATCGGCAGCGGCAGCAACTGAAACAGAGGCGCCACACACTGTTGAAGCATTGAAATTTTGTAATCTACAAACGTGTTTACTTTTGAGATACATATTCACGTGCAGCTTGTCTTCTGCCTGCCTCTTCTTTTTCTGCTCCTCCAATTTTGTTTTTTTTTTTTATCATTTCCAGTTTTTTTAGTTTTCAATATTTCAACTGCATTTTATTCCGTTGAACGGGGTTTTTCCCCACTTCTTCATCCTCCTCTGCACAATATGTGGCAACATTTTGCGGTCTCTTTTTCGTCTTCTTCTTCTTATTTTAACTGCCCACAAGACGTTGCATTTTAATGGGTCGTCTTTTTAGTTCCGTTCGCTAAGTTAAGGAATTGAACATTTTTTGTTTCTTTTGAAAACAAGAGAAAGTTTCGTGTTTTTTTAATGCTCCTTTCAACGCAGCTGAACTTATATAATTATGGATGTTGTTGTTTCTTTATGGGCAGGGCGCATCCTTATTTTCGGCTGCAGGCTACAAATTGTGTATTTTTATGCCTGTTGCAAGTTACGTATACGCCACGTTAATGGGGTCAGAATGTGGCATATGTGAATGCAAGCAATAAAATACAACAGATTAGTGACAGAAAATGCATTGAAGGGCCAACATATGTTAAGCTTGGCTTGAAAAAGTTGTAAAACATTAAAAAAAATTATTAATAAAATGCGAAATGTTAAAAATTAAATAAACAGTATTGTTAAGAATAAATTTACAAGAGACCTAAAAACAAATGTATAAAAAAATCATATGTAAATAATATTAATAAAATTAAAACATATATTGCTAGTACTTTTGAAATAAATAATATAAATAATTTTAAAATAAATAAAATTATATAAATAAATATTAGAAAAATATTTTTGGAAAACAAGATATATAAACCAAATACATATATAAATATTAAATGGAATTAACTTGAAACACTTACAAACATTTTTAATATATTAAACCAAAACAGGAATAATATAATATCGAAGTTAGATGGTATAACAAGTAATGTATTCGATTAGGTGATGACTTGGTTTAAATAAAAGTGTGCATAATGTTATTTAGCTAACAAAGTAACAATGTATAAATTAATTATCGCATTATCTTAATGTATGCCGTACAATCTAATAAATAATATATTTCCAAAATGTTATAACTTTAAAGCGCAAATCAAGCATAAAACCTTAACTAAAACAAAACCTATAAAAATAGTGACCATAAAATAATATAACAGTCGATGCTGAAAAAGGCCAAAATAGACAATAAGCTTAAATTGAGAGGCAAAGCCAAAAAAAAATAACCAAAAAAAATAACCAACAATAGCAACGGCAACAGAAATAGGAAACGAAAACACGCCACATGAAAACCGTGTCATGAACAAATGCAACAACAGCAACAACAGAAACCCACAACTAATTGAGACCAAAGAGACGCGCAAGCAACAACAACAACATTAACAACAACAACAACAGCAATAAAATCAAGAAAAAAAACAATAACAAAAAGTGTACCAAGCGCAGCCGCCAACTTGGCAACAAGAAGGTAAAAAACCAAAAACTGATGAAAAATTCCACTTGGTAAATGAAGTAAAAAGTGAGTAACAATTACAAAATAGCAACAACAACAACAACAACAGCAACAATAAGAAGAAGAAGCGAAGCTTAACGCTTTCATAATATTGGTAGGTGTCTACTACATCCGAATAGAATGAGTCGTCATCGTTTGTGCCCCACTGTGTGTACAGTGGCTCAAAAGCGATGCCAAAAAGTTTCACTTTCGCTTTCAGCGCAGTTTGAATTTCAATGCAGCAGTAATAACAACAACAAAGACAACAGCAGCAACAACAACAACAACTACAACAGCAACATTAAAAAGGGGGGCACTAAGTCAAGCCAAGCAGAGCCAAAAAACCAACTCAAAAGAGAGCAGCTCACACACAGAGAGAACAACTGCGAGAGAGCGCGAACGCGAGCGCGCGCATTGAAAGTGAAACTGGCTCCCACTCACACACACATACAGCCACTCATATAAAACACACACAAGTGGCGCATACGTAATATCGCAACGTTTTTCTTACTGAGAGCGAGAGTAAAAATGCTGCTAGCGTCGCAGTCGCTGTCGCAGCAGCAGAGCTTTACTGTATGGCGGGTATCCTCGCCGTTTGCTTGGGTTTAGTCAATCGAGATACGTGGTTGATGTTGGTCGTGTTTTTCGCATAGCAAATTAATCTACATATATAAATACAAATATCAAAAAAGAAAAAAAAAATTAAAATAAAATAAAAAATAAATTTATAATTCTACATAGAGTATATATGTTACAACAACAACAACAACAGCAGCAACAACAACCAGAAAAGTGCTTACCAAGGAATATTGTGTGTGTTGTGCGTGTGTGTGTTTGTGTGTATAGAAATCACAATATACAAGTAAATAAAATACGCTCGCTTTTGGCCTAAATAGCTAAAGATAACAAAATCCAAAACAGTGCATCAATTTGAATTGCAATAATAACAAAACAAAAACAAAAAATTGCATTCGCCTTCTTTCGACTTCTGTTCGTCGTGTTCTACTTCTTCCTCTCTCTTCTCATCTATTTACATTTACAACGGCAATTTGCACCCACTGCAGGAACAGCCCCAGGATTATGTTCTCTCTGCATTGGTGTCATTTTGTCAGTCCCGCTAAGAGAGTGAGAGAGAGCAATGCATTATTTTTTGTTGTCTAACTAAAAGTGCAATAACAAAAAGGAAAAGCAAAAAGAGTAATATTCAAAAGGTACAAATTGCTCGTGCAGTGTTGAAAAACACGCCAAGAAAATACTAAATAAAATACGCAAAAAAAAGGAAGAAAACAAGTTGAAATCATCAATTTTAAAATCAATTACAATTGTTTCAACGCACACAATCAAAGCAAAAAGTTCTATACAAATAAGTTAAAGCCCTACCTCCCAAAACCAGGCAACAAATACACGCATATATAAATAAATATATAAATATATACAAATCTATATATATAAAATCGTATATCTTCTTACTCACCTCGTCAAAGTACCTGCAAAAAACACACACATCAGAAAATATTACGAAAAATAATTCCAACTTGGATTTCTGTT
The DNA here is from genome assembly GCA_035043265.1 of Drosophila testacea. NCBI lineage: Eukaryota > Metazoa > Arthropoda > Insecta > Diptera > Drosophilidae > Drosophila > Drosophila testacea. The sequence continues at coordinate 355,264 of JAWNND010000723.1, forward strand.
ACAACAAATAAAAATAACTAAACGAATTTCTAAAATTACAATAGATATTAAAAAAAAAGCTACAACTGCATAAATATTAAAAACTATTTCGAAAAAGTTAAACAGTTTCAAAAAAAATTGTTATACAAATATTCATAAAGTGCTGTAAACTATATTAAGTAAATTTTATAAAAATTCAAAAAAAATCTTAAACAGTTTCCAAATGCTTGAAAAGCATTTAAAAAAATATAAAAATAAGTTAAATATTTGAGATATTCAATATTTCTAAACATTTAAATTTAAAACAAAATTAACTCACATGTTTTATTGTTGCACCAAAAATGTTGCTTCTAAAAATCAATCAAGAATTAAGTGCAAAAGCTAGACCACCGTATGTTAACAACAACAACAATAACAAGCAGCTGCAAATGTTTAAATAATTACAAAATTGCAAACTAAAAGTATTTTCGAAAAGTACAAGAAAAAGTGACAACAAGAAAATCATAAAAAGTTGTAATAAAAACAAGCAATAAATTGTTGCTTAAATATAAAAACCGTCCAAAACAAAAACAGAAAAACAACAACAAGTAACAAGAGAAAATTATAATACAAAAAGTACACTATAAAAAATTCCATGAAATGTTATTAGAAATGGATCAACAACAGGCGACTGTACAGTTTATATCGTCGCTGAATCTGTCGCCGTTTAGCATGCAGCTTGAACAGCAGCAGCCAGCGAGTCCAGCGCACAGCAACACCAACAACAACAACACCAATAACAACACCAACAACAATAACAGTAGCAACAACAACAACAACAACAACGATAATGATACAAATGCATTGAGCAACTCTGATAATGATTACAGCGCCTACACGTTGCAATTGAGCAATCATCAGCAACAGCAGCAGCAACAACATCACACGCATCACCAACAGCAGCAGCAACAGCAACATTACCAACAACAGCAACAACAACAGAATATTGCCAATAATAATGCAAATGCAACTGCGAATCAATTCAATGCCTCCTCCTATTCGTATATATACAATTTCGATTCACAGTATATATTTCCGACAGGCTATCAGGAGACAAACTCATCGCATTCGCAACAAAGTGGCAATGGAGGTAACTCTGGCAATGCTGGCAACTCTGGCCAACTATTGAATGGCGGCACTGGCGGTGGCAGCTCTGGCGGCGGTGGCAATGGATACATGTTGCTGCCACCGGCTGGTGGTGGCGCCTCAGCTTCAGCTGCTGCACACATGTCCGGCCAGGTTGGTGGCAATGCGGGGGTGGTGCGGGTGGCACTGGCACATCCGCTGGTGGTGGACATCATGGTGGCACCAGTGCCACTTCTGGTGGTGGCGAAGCCATCGATTTCAAGCATCTCTTCGAGGAGCTTTGCCCCGTTTGCGGTGACAAGGTGAGTGGCTATCATTATGGCCTCCTCACCTGTGAGTCCTGCAAGGGATTCTTCAAGCGCACCGTTCAAAACAAAAAGGTCTACACATGCGTTGCGGAGCGTTCCTGCCACATTGATAAGACACAGCGCAAACGTTGTCCATACTGTCGATTCCAAAAGTGCCTCGAGGTGGGCATGAAACTGGAGGGTAAGTCAAAAGAAATACATTTTACCGATTATCAAGTTTAGTATTATTAGCTGGTTATATTAAGACTATACGACTCTTACTTAAATCAGCTTTAAATTGTCAAAATACCCCAAGATATTTGATTCAAGCTCAAAATTCTTTTAAGAACCCCAATAATTACAATATAAGCATATAGTACTTGATTGAAGTATGTCACATTCATATTTGGACACCGTTTGGATTGATTGTATACCCAAATTCAGAATTTTAAATAAAATATGGGTCGAGAGAGATTAATAAAAGTTGTAGTGCTAAAAAGCACTTGATGACTTCTTAGACAATTCTAAAATTTTACTTTATAACTTCTTTATATTTGTATTCAGTCCAACAAAGCATTTGAATTCTTTAGCTTATAATCGTTTTTCACTACAAAAGTAAATCACATTATTTGTCTTTTGTCCTTTCTTTAAATAATGTAAGTTCGTTGAATTTAAAGTAACCCATAGGCCAGAGGAGTTTTTCTTCAATGAATATAAGCCTTCAACGTTCATTTTATCTTATTTGACAATTATAAAATTAACATGGAAAGCCACAGAACAGATAAATCAAAATCTTAAACAAAAATTCATATAACTGAAGACGAAAACTGAAAAAATCTTCCTTTCTTCATAGTTCAAATATATAACGGCTGTCACTTGTTAATAGAGAAATGATAAGAGTTTTAAAAAATAATGTTGAAATTAGTTTTCAGAAGTAATAAGTTAATACGAACTTATTTTTATACAGAATTCAGAGTGCATTTTATGGGTTATTTGATGGTTTTAAAATAACCTTTAACTAATAAATCATTGCTAGGAAGAAATGTTTAATGATCTTGTTACCTGATTTAATTGATGTAAGAAAATAGATGTTTTGTGTGTGCAAATTAAATGTTTCCATACAAAACATCGATTTTTTACATCACTACCTGATTATACCTTTTAAGGGTTCTTAATATATTTTTATTGTTGTTAGAATAACAACTAATTTAGGCATCATAATATTTAGTCCTTCAGTCTTATAACTTTTTAAACTTACTATTCTAATTGCAGTCTAATAGTCTATCTATATGATATTTATTTCCTTTCATTGTACTTATATCCATATGATTTATATATAACTTTAATGTCTATTCTAGGCATTTCTATAATTATTATCTCCCTTTTTCCTTTTCCTTTTATCTTTTCGTAGTTCTACTTACCTCAACATTCTCTCAAGTTGCTTTCTGGTCTTTTCGATAGCTTCTCGAGCTACTTAATAGTTATCACAGCACGCACTTTCAGACTGCCTTGGTGCACGTAAATTGTATTTCCCATTGACCCTCAAATTGTTGACAAACATTGCGTATGAGTGATATGTTTTGACCCTGTTGCTGAAAAGGCTTTTTAATATGCAATGCAGCGTGAGATTTGTTTTTGACATTTCATTTTCCATATTGCTTGTACAGGGAATTCATTTTCAATTGAATAGCGAGTTTTTTCATACACTTTAATGAATCATTTAATTTGTTAACATCTTGTGAATTTTACTTGGAGTATTCTTTGTCATGCATTGCGTATGAGTAATATTTGAATTCGAGTTTTGTGATGAAATTTGATTGAATTTTCGTTGGCTACAGGTAGAAAATGTGGTAAGAGAATGCTGGTATTTAGTTTGTATTTTATTGGTACTTTCTTTTTTATTAATTAAAGCAATGCAATTAATATTCTTTAATAATTATAATAATGCACTTTTTCATTTGTTTCTTTGGTATTTTCTTTTTCAATTATTAAAGCAATCCAAATTAGATTATTTATTAATTATAATAATGCACTTTTCCCTCGTTTCTTTGGTATTTAGTTGGTATTTTATTGATATTTTCTTGTTTATTGATTAAATGCATTGCTTATTCATTAATAATTATAATATTGCCCTTTTCCCACGCTTGTATGTCAACTTCACTGTCTAATTTGATATGTTGTATTGTTTTCCTGTCTGCTAAAGTCATCATCTATTTAGTATACAAAAGATATACTTACTAAGCATACTATATAGTCAAAATGACAGGCAGCGAACGAAACGCGACCAACGAAATTAAATCGATATTCTTTATTATTTATAAATGCACAAATACAAAAACAAAGCCAAGAAAATACAAAAAAAAAAACAAGCGGGCAGAAAATACAGCAAACTCAACGAAAACTCTGTTTAGCTCTGGGGAAATGGTTTTCCTTTCGTAATATGAAACTTTGAGTGGCCCCAAAGCGGCTGCTTATCAAAAAGGGCTTAACAATTAAACACAAATTATGTAAATGTATTCGTAAATAATTAAAAAGTCGACAGCTTTCGGTTCAATTTTCGACTCTTGTGACACATAGTCGGAATTATTTATAAATTGGATTAGCCGAACGTATTTCCAGACCTATCCCAAGTTTCTCCAAAAATAAATACAAATATTTGTAAATTGCTGACTCTGTTATTATACCCTGTATAAAATGGTTGAGGGAATGGTATTACAGGTTTGTGCAAGCGTTTTGTAACAGGTAAAAATAATTGGTCTATTACTTTATTAGACGAATGGAATTTGGCCAAGATATATAGATAGGACTTTGTTCACAGTTTCTAAAATATTTAAAAAAGCATTGAAAGTTTACATTAATGACAAAACTGTATTAAACTTACTTACCTTGTTATTACATCTATCTATCTATCTGCAACTGCATCTGTAACTGTATCTGTATCTGTATCTGTACCTATATCTGTATCTGTAACTGTAACTTGAGGATATGAAGTATCTCAGGCCTGTTTACAGGGTATTTTGTAGTGTGTTCACACAGATTTCTCTCTCTTTCTTAATTTTTTTGTGAAATGAACGAGAATTGTTGTTTTTACGCTCATTCTCATGCGAATTTCCATTCTTTCTCTTGTTTTTTTGTTTATATTTTCATTGTTATTATTGCCACTTTTTTGATATATTTAATATTGTTGGTGGAAATTGTGTTTTACTCATAAACTTTGATTGACTTTTGGAAATGAATATTCAAACTTAATTAAGCAAAATATTTAATTTACCATTTTATTGTTCAAAGATCTGTGAATTTGGTATTGTTTTGTTTGTATTGTAACTGGATGACTTAATCAGGGGTTTATTAGTCAATTTATCATCCTTCTCTTGCTGCCTGTTTATTGTTTTCTTGAGTTTCTTTGTTAAAAATTACTTGTTATACTTTTGAGTTGTTTTATAATTTACGAGTATTTCTCATATTTTTCTTTCAGCTGTACTTTGCTCTTGTTAAACATTTTTTTTAGTACTTTTCTTCCCAGAATCCCCCCCAATCCCTTTCGCCTTTTGTAGCATACAAAGCTTAAACACAGGCCCATACGCAAACCAGTAAAAAATAAAACTTTTGCTTTCGCCCACAAAGACGCACATACACACATACACGCGATTACGTACGTGCTCATACATATGTGAGAATGTAGTACATACATATGGAATTGTATGTGTAATATGCATATGTACTAACTTATGTACTTGCACTTACATGTAGTGCAGCATGCACCGGTGCTCCCAGCACTCTTCCTCTCTCTCTTGTCCTCACTCTCATTCACTCACTCAATTCCTCACCCACAAGTCGCTTAAACCGCGCTCTAAAATAAAAATACTAAAGGGCCGCATGCTGCGACTGAGCTGCTGAGTCTCTGCTCTGAGTGCTCACTTTGCTCAAGCTTTCAAATGTCGCCGCGAGAGAGAGAGTATGAGTTCGAGAGTCTGAGCATAACTCTTTGTATTTCTGTGTATGTGAGTGTGTTTGTGTGCGCTCTTAACATTGTTTGAATTTTGTAATAATTTTTTGTATTTCTGTGTTTGTTCAAATGTTGCGCGCAATTTTTTTGTGCTTTATCATTTGCACGCTCACTTGCTCACAGTGTGCGGCCTAAATGGGCAATAAGATAGGGGCTGGGATGGGGGGCATTGGCTGTGGCTGGGGCAGGAGGTGGGGCATTGACAACAAACAGCCGTAAATTATTATGCAAAGTGCTGTTAATATCGAGTGTGGAAAAGTGTGAAAATTTATATGCGGGAGTAAGAAAGGAAAACATATGTAAATGTGTGTGTATTTGTGTGTAAGTGGAGTTGGTGAAATCTGAGTGGAGAGCAATGAAAGATTAACGATAACAATCACATGTGTAGTAATACTGCTGATGATCACTGTTGATTGTATAAAGAAAATGAGTTGTGGTGTTTAGTATATTTTTTGTTAATATTTTTCGGTTTCAAATAAACAAATTTGTAAAAACAAACATATTTTTGCCTCTGAGGATTATGTATTTTTTGAACACATTTATTTTTTAATTGTACACTTTTCAATATTCAAAAAATTAGCTGTAATATTTAGTATAATTTATTATTGAACAAATTAAATGGTCCATACCTACTAGAAAATATATCCTTTTAAATTGACAAAATTAGTTTTGTTCGAAAATATAATTTGTTTCTTTTATTGTTCTAAACATAGAATTCGTATAATGTAAACACATTTTTTAACCCAAGCATTATTAATTTTCACATTAATTTTTGAATAGCTATAACTAATATTTGGACATTGAGTTGCATTATAATTAAAATATTCTTAAAATTACAATGCATTATTTAGCACGAGCAAAATTTAATTTTTATTTGCATCATTTGTTGCTTAATTGTAACATTAAAAATTCATAAATTAAGTTGTAGTATAAGGTATATTTTCACTAGTGTTTTGTATAATACAAACACATTTTTAACACATTTGTATTTTAAATATAATAGTCAATATTTAGAAATTCAGCTATAGTACTTGACACATTTGTTTTAATATTTATGTAGGAGTATTTTTTCAAAAAAAAAAACAGTTTGAACAGTTCCTAAAATGTTTTAAGCGCAAGCTTTATTTAAATCGGTATTAATGCTGTTAATATTTGAATGTTTATAATTAAATTACTTCTTTTTATATAATTTTACAACATTCAGTAAATATTTATGGATATTATTCAACACTTGTGCTGTAATTTGCAAGTCAAAATCAATTTCAAATGCACATTATTGTGCTTCCGTCAAAGCAGCTTTTATTTTCACAGCATGATCCCCCCACCTCCATACTATACCATCCACCACCCACCACACCACAAAAAAACAGTCAAAAATTGGTTTTGCCTTTGGTTTTGATTTTGTTTGTTGGCTTAGCCTTTGCCTTTGCCTCTGCTCCAACGCAAATACACAGAGAGGCGCTTGCCTGCCTGCCTCTCTCTCTCTCTCGTTTTCTGAGTCTCTCGCGTACAAACACACTCACACAGTCAGATAAGTTTATTTGTAACGTACATATGTAGTTAGTCGTATTGCCATCTCATTTCCGCTTTGGCGCACTTGGCCCATAGTGCCATCTCTTGCGCTCATGACCTAGATTCCAAAGCGTCAATGTGTGCGTGCACGTGATATATAAATATATGTGTATGCCTGTGTATGTGTAATCAATGCAACATGTAGAGAGCGCTGCTTTTAGTAGTTGTTGTTGTTGTCGTTGTCGTTTGCTTTTATTTTTAATACTCTGTGAATTATTTCGAACGTTTTGCCTTCGTTGTTGTCGCTCGTTCCGTCCTTCCGTTTTTGTTGCTGCTGCTGCTGCTGCTGCCGCCGTCGTCAACTCTGTCGTAATCTCTTGACGCTTTCGTCAGTAGCAGCGTTGAGCGCCTTCGTTTTGCTCTTTGCCAAGCGCCAAGCGCCAATGCTTTTATAATTGCGGACGCCTTTTTGCTGCTTTAAGCAGCTTCAAACTTTAACTTGGATGACGGCGGCAGCGACGGCGACTGCGACTGCGGTTGCCTTTTGTCAAATTCAAGCTTTGGAAATCAGCTGCTGAAATCGAATTGGAATGACTCACATATGTTGTTGTTGTTGCTACAACTATTTGTATTTGTCTGTCTCTGTCTCTTTTTCACTCCTTTGCTCTCTGTTTTGAATTTGAGATTTGGATTTGGATTACGTGCTTTTTTAACAATGTGCAACGTGGAACAATTGGGATTTGAACAAAATGTTAAATTACGTTAAGCGTATTACAAATGAGATGACAGGCATGGAGGAAGGGGAAGGGGAAGTGCACACGATATGTGTTGAAATATTTGTTAGCCATACACATTGAAAATGTGTGTCTGTGTGTGTGTCTGTGTGCATGTGTGTAAAGGGAGAAATGAGTCAGCCATGATGCGATATACGATGACAGCGTCGATTACACAACTTCAGTTACGACTATCACATACCCTGTGTTAAGGATATTCAATAATATTTGACTAGAAAGTAGGCTACAATAGCTAAATATTTTATTTAAGCGTTGTATGAATTTATTAATACGTATGCAGTGAAAACTCCCTTAGCGGACACCTTTCTTGGGCGAATACTTTTCCCATGACGTTGGTAGGGTTTTCATAGCGGCCACTCCCCTTGAGCAGAGGAAACTTGCCTGACAATGAGTGACCGCCCAAGAAACTTTTCACTGTATACAAATGGATAAATTACAATCTTACACAGAATGCATAACTGTGTTATTGCAAGGAATGAGGTTATCTCCTTTTAAGTATCATTTGTTCTCGTTTCATTTTTCTTCTCTTTCTTTTAAAAGCCAACTTAAAGTGATTAATTGGCACAAGCACACCTCAAATGCTATAACTATTCAATTGTTATTTAATTATATATTTTATTAATTTATATCATTATATTCATTGGTGTTATAATTTATATATATAAATTATTCAGATTATGTACAAGTTCTGAAAGGATATTGCTTCAGGATTAGATATTCCACTATAAACCGAATAGACTCCGACATGTTTAAAGCCATAGAAGTATCCTATTTCATTGTTAAAGTTTCGCATATTTATGTAGGTTCAATTAGTTAATGTAATAAATTTGTTTAAGGGTTATTAATTATTTGACAACTTATTACGTTTTTTGCTTGAAATATTCCATTTCAGAAGCACAAAATCTTAAAAGCTCGGATATCAAGCAATAAAACTTTTTTAATTACCAAGTTGAAGGATTGAATTTCCGCGAAGGATACTCAATTTAATACAATTTTAATGAAAAACTTTCGCTACCTTTGACTTCTTTGACTAAAGCTTGTAAAAAACAAAGTAAAACATTTTCTGCTTGCTTGTGACTTGCACCACATGGCGTATACACAACATTTAGCTGCAAGGTACTTAATATCAAGCATACGTCGTGTTGTACTTAAGAGTTAAATTGATTTTTCAGCATTTTCTTAGCATTGACTGTCAAGTATCATTTATAGCTGCACATGACTTGGTTTCATGTCTTCTCTTCCCTTTTCCCACTAACATTTCCCTTTCCCTCCATCATACTAACAGTCAATTGATTTTGCCATTACATCAGTCTAATGAGCACTGCCCTTTTTTTCTTCTAAATACCATGCCCACTCACAATTTGGCTCTTTTAATTAGCCAAACACTCGTATCAGACAACAAGAACAAAGTAGAAGAAAAATTAAGAGGAAGCGAGAAAAGGAAATAAAAGTATAAAATTACTCATACGCACCATTGACCTAAATTTAGTTCTTCCTTTTTGCTGTTGGTCGAAGCTTAAAAATAATAACAGTAGGGGAAGTAAGACGTCCACAAACAACAACTGACAGGCCATTTATTGATTTCCCGGTTCGGCCAGCAAAAGCAAAAGAGAAACGGAAAATTCAACAACATATTTGTTGTGTTTATACAAAAATTGAAGCACTTTACATGTGAACATTTGTTTAAAAAAAAAACACAAAAAATGAAAGTGTAAATAAATGTCACAGTTGAAATAGGCTGAGAAATTATGTAAGCGCATAAGAAGGGAACAACAACAACAACCAAAACAAGTTAACAGTTTGAGTGAAATGTGGGGAAAAAAATGAGCCACACTTACCTTAAGCTTGGGTCCAGAAGCATTAGCCAGCGATTTATGCGCTAATAAAATGCCTATAAATATTATAAAAATAATAGCCCAACACACACACATACACACGAACACGCACACACAGATAGAGACAGAGACATAGATACATGTGCTAAGCAGAGTTGCCATTTTAGCTATTTATTTGTCAAATTTAGCAAAATGTAAATAATATACAAAATATTGTAATTGCGAAATGGAATAAAATTCAACGATATTAGAGAGAAATAGATTTAATGATAACAACAATATTATAAGGAAAACACAAGTAGTATAATTGAGGTATTGGAATATTCGAATAGAGAAAATGTTATGCAGATTCGAAAGTTTCTACTGCCTGAAGTTTGCAGTAAAAACAATGAATCAAACTTGTTCAATATAAGAAATAAAATGCATTTAAAAACGTTAAATGCTACGCAACCAACATAAAGAGTCTATTGTTGATGTTAACAATAATAAGTTGCTGCTGTCATAGTACAATTTAATAAAATGTAATTTAATTACTAACCAAAATCCAACATTTTTTTAATATAAAACTGTAAGCATTTTTTATTAAAAATTAAATTTTATAGCTACTTCTGTTCTAGTTACTTTTTAATTATCAAATGCTGGCAACTCTGATGCTACCCGCATAAACACAACATAAATTCAGTTGGCCTAAGTTGGTTTGGCCGGAAAACCGTTGTAAGCTCAAACAAGCAAACAAACAAAAGCAGACACACTCAAAGAGAGTGAGAGTGGAAGTGAGAGTAAGAGTTTTTTCTTTCTTTCTTTCTGTTACAGCGAGTGAGAGCAGCTCTCACTTGAATCAACGTCGGCAACAACAATGCGCATGTTGTCCCAGTTTTCACAAACTGTCCTTGACCTACTCCACTCAACAAAGTTGTCTAATGCAGCGGCAGAGACGTCCATGTGTCTGTGACTCTGTGTGTGTATGCGTGTAAAAGAGTTGGCGAGCCAAATGAAATGTCGTAATAGAAAGCTTTTCGAGTTGCCATGCCAGCAGTGAGCGCATAATGAGTAAGCTCTCTCTGCTTTGCTCTCTCTCTCTCTCTCGAACTCTTTTGTCTGCGTTTGGCCATGTGACGTTGTGACGCTAACGTTGGCAGCGCAGCGACGCAGGCGTTTGAGAGCGTGAATTTGCCTAACATCCAAATCACACACACACACACACACGCATGTACAAAGTATGTAAGTTTCTGTGTGTGTGTGTGTGTGTATTTACATACTTATACACGCGCGTTGATTATTTGTAAACAATACGCTTGACCTAAATTACAGTTACTTGTTTCGTAGAGAAACAAAAACGACTTTGCAATTTTTCGTGTGCATTTCAAATGCATAAATTATATGCAAGTGTGCATGTCTGTGTGAGTCAGTAACAGCGCCACCTGCCGTCCGAACCCCCCGCAAAGAATGTCCTTTAACCCATCATTAACTTAAGTGACACATTTCAAATTACTTAAACTCAAATTGAAATACTTCTATCATTAAATAAAGGAAGTGAAGTTTGATTTCAAAATATCTGGCATCAGATTTTATTATTTAATTAGTGCGCAGACTTTGAGCTTGTTTGGCGCCAAAGCTGGCTTTAATGTATTTTACTCAATATTTTAATAAAATAGACATAAGGTTTATAATGCATTATTCCTACATTATGTTAAAAACATTGGTAGGTAGCTTTATTATATTCTACAAATATTTTTCCCCAATTCAATCTATTGAGTCATTTTAAAAGATGAGATATTTAAAAAAAAAATTATTTACATACCTATAGTAACTTTGAGTAAGCGAGAAAAATATCAATAACTTCTTTACGGAAAATCATTCCAATTTTACCAATATTTTACAATTTATGTACTGCATTGATTAACTCACAATTTAAAGACTATTGTGAGTTATTCTTTGCAATTTAGCCAAGCACTTACTTTATTTTGTTTTAATAAAATAAAATACATAAATATCTAAAAATAATGAATACCTAAAGAGTTAATACATAATGGGTTAAATCTGCACTCAATGCACGTTTTTTATTGCGTCTTTTAATCAACTTGTGCTTCTTCGGACTCTGCTTTGTCTCTGCCTCTGCTGCTGCTGCTGCTGCGACTGCATTATTCGCAATTGGTGTCCATGTATTTATGTCGGCCTCTCATTCTCTCTCTGCGTGCGTGTGTGTGTGTGTGTGTGTGGTTGTGGCGCGCTTTTAGTTTAACTCATAACAGCACCCGCACCACTCTAAGCAACCCCACTCCTCACCCACACCCACAGCACTTCCACCCACCTATTCTACAAGCTGCCATTCGCACATTTTCTGCTGTTGCCATAAGAATCGCATTTTTATTGCGTTTCAGTTTGTTATACACACACACACACATAAACATTTACATTCATGTGCGTTTGCATATGTAGTTGTGTGTGTAACAATTTTGTTTTGTATTTTGTGCAATTTTTTGTCTTTGTTTTTGTCATGCTGCGTTGTTGATGGGCGTGGTTGGAGATTGCTGCTAGAATGACTTTGTCTTGGATATTCTGCTTAGATATATCCGTATATTGTTCTTTGTTTTTCTTTTCGGCAACACATGTACGTTATTATAAAAAACTGCAAGTTCCTTCCTTAGACTAATTAAAAAAAAGAGCTATTTAATTTAAGAACATATCAAAAATGTACGGATTATAAGCTGTGCAATCTTTTGTTTTATTCCTTTTTAAGAATTCATGAGAGAATTGTTTAAATATAGTAAATATATTACCAATTGACTACTATCTGTTATCAGAATTGATACAAAATCTGTGAGAGATTTATTCAAAGTTTATCTAAACTGAGCTAAACTAGTTAAAGTATTATCAGTTGATTAAATATTGTATTCTATCTCTTTTATCTTGTTCTGTCAATATCGGTGCTGCAGAATTTCTTCAAGAACTGTTTAAATCTATTGAAATTTTAACTAATTGATTAGGAACAGTTTTTTGTCTATATTGATCTTAAATTTAGCATTTCATCTCTTTTATCCTATTTTGTCCAAATATTATGGAGATATGTTAAAGAATTGTTTAAACTTGAAAGTTTATTGTAGAAACATAAACAAATATATATAAGCTTATTTATAACAGTTTAAATTTCTTTATCTTAATATTAATGAATGTTACATTATCCATAATAATGTATGTATTATTGTAATTTTTTTTTTAAATATTAATTATATATCTTATCTTTACCTACTTTTTGCAGCGGTTCGAGCGGATCGCATGCGTGGCGGACGGAACAAGTTTGGACCCATGTACAAAAGGGATCGGGCGCGAAAACTCCAAGTGATGCGTCAGCGTCAATTGGCGCTTCAAGCGTTGCGCAGTTCAATGGGAACGGACATAAAGCCGACGCCTCTCTCGCCGGGCTATCAGCAAGCATATCCAAATATGAATATTAAGCAAGAAATACAAATACCTCAGGTGAGTTAAAGCATTTCCAATTGAGAGGAACTTCTCTCTGACTCTCTCTTATTTTTTTTAGGTATCCTCACTCACACAGTCGCCGGACTCATCACCAAGTCCCATTGCCATTGCATTGGGTCAGGTGAATGCGAGCGGAGGCGGTGTGATAGCCACGCCCATGAATGCCGGCAATGTGAGTGGCGGCAATGGTAATGGCAGCTCCTCCTTGATCAGTGGCAACAACAACAACAGCAACAACAACAGCAGCAGCAGCACAGGCAGCGGTGGCAGTGCAGGAGGAGGTGGAGGTGGCAACAATGCTGGTGGTGGCGGTGGCGGTGGCAACAACAACAGCGCCGATGTCCTGCAACGCAACGGAAACGGAGGAAATGGCAACAGCAACAGCAGCTGCCATGAAACCGGAACTGGATCTCTGCAGAACTCAGCCGAATCGAAATTGTGGTATTTACCCAGTACAAACAACCTGAACTATCCGAACAACCCGAACAATCCATCCAAAATTCAGTTACCAACGAACAAAACAAACAATTTATATTTATTTTACCCACAAAGTTTCTTTAAAAGTGCAGCAAAGTGTATATTGTTAGTCGGCTAAAAGCAGAACGATAATCATCTTATATGTGGAGTTGATAATATAGAACTGCATCTTTATAGATGATAAAAGGAAGTGGTAATGGTAAAACGTTTATGATTTAATAATACATCGATGATGATTATTATTTGTAACTATGATCAAAAAATAGTTTAGACAGATTTGAATCCATTTCATTTGATAGACAATTGGAGCTTACGAAATTGGAAATTATACATATAGAACACTGCTGAAATAAAGGCACATCTGATAGGCTCTTAGAAGATTAAATGATATATTAAAAGTTATCTATGATCTATCGGCTATTAATCTAATAGTACCTTCAGAAACTTAGAAGATTAATATTTGTCTGACTAAGGCCCATGTTTTCAAATGTCCATGTAAGTTTTATTCGATAGATGGATAGATCTTTGAATTTGACATTTGATTCTATACATTTGAAGTCAGTTTATCATTCAGGTAGTGCTTAGGCCTTATGTCCATTTTTTCCATTGTCTATATAAGGTCTAAAATTACTATCCAATGTTAAACTGAAGTAAATTGTATAGATACTAATCTCAGGGATTTCTATCAAATAAAGCCTATGCGGACATTGAAAAAATGGGCCTAAATGACAGTATCTCCTTTAAATTTATATCCAAAATATTGTTCAATCAAACAAAAGCAAAATTTCAAAGGGATCTTAAATGTGCTTATCGATAACAGAAATTAAATCACAGATCGACACAGAATTTTTAATAGACAACCTAAAATTTTAAAAATAATAGAGAACTTCAAACAATGTCAGTATCTTCCAAAAAATATATAACAATCGTCAAGCTGCAGTCAACTTTGCTGCATTGGAAAATGATGCGCCAAACTGCTTTGGATATCAACTAAAAAATGCAACTGATTACTATTCTCTTTATCTCTCTCTCTCCCTCTTTCTATTCTGCTTCGTTCACATAATTAAAGCTTCGATTCTGGAACACATCCATCGAGCACAGCCGATGCGCTTATTGAGCCTCTGAGGTGAGTTTGCTAATAAGGAAAAGTTCCTTCAAGGTGAATTTACTACAAGGTGATGTAGTCCCTGCACATATGTGATGAGAAGTGATGCCAACTACTGGCTACGATAACGAGATACACTAGTCATAAAAAAGCTAAGAAAAAGGATAATGAATACATTTTAAAAGAAAACAGAAAATAGGATATCTGATTTTTAAAAGGTATCGACTTTTAGTAAATATTACTCGGACACTTTTTGTATTTGACTTTGTCAATTAAGGGATTATTCTGTTTATCTTTTATGTTCATTCTTACCTGTGGTCTTTTCAATTTGTTTAAAAATTATGCAAAAAATGTGCACAAATTTAATCAATTACAGAATAAATAAATAAATAGGATAGATTTTTGATAGCGGATTTTTTCATCTTTTTCGGCTTAAGTAGTTTTTGAACGGACAGATCTTGGCAATAGTATGAAAATATCTAACCAAAAAAGAGAGAAATCTATATTATAAATTTGTTTGTTTGAAAATATTTGTGTTTAAAAGTTAATAAACTTGTTATGAGATTTAGGACCGTGTTTTCATAGTCCAAATAAATTTATCTAATAGGTAAATTTGAATTTGACATTGATTACCATACATTTTACATCAAAATAACATAACATCTTTAGAAAATGGTCCTTAGATATCATAAAAATCAGTTAAATTAGAATTCTTAAGTAAATTCAATGTCATCACTTGAAAATAGTTATAAAAAAAACATCATTAATATTTTCATTAATGTTTCTCCGGCTCTACCTTGTTAGTAAATTCATTTTGAGCTTGCTAAGAGCTAGCAACTGTAACTGTAACTATACTGTAATTGTCATTGTTTCTCATATTACAGGGTATCGCCAATGATACGTGAATTTGTGCAATCGATCGATGATCGGGAATGGCAAACGCAGCTATTTGCGCTGCTGCAGAAGCAGACGTACAATCAAGTTGAAGTGGATCTCTTTGAGTTAATGTGCAAAGTGCTCGATCAGAATCTGTTCTCGCAAGTCGATTGGGCAAGAAACACCGTCTTCTTTAAGGACTTAAAGGTATGCTTAAAACCAAAAAAAAAAGAAGTAAAACTACTAAATAATAAAAATGAAAAACATGTACAAAATACAAGCATCGATCGCCATAAACCACAAAATTGTACCACAACCAGTTTTCAAGCTAGGGGCCAAGTCTGCGACGTGTTATGTAAAACTAAAATCCAAATTAACAAAAAAAAACCAACAACGCACACAGTGCGACTGAGACTGAGACTGCGATGACGGCTACTTAAATCTGCATTGAATTTCGATTTCATTTGGCGTCTGACCTACTTAGCAAGCAAAGCCAAAGCCAGGTTGTGTGTGAGAGTGAGTGAGTGAGGAGAGTGGCTCACTGCTACTTGGGCACAACAAGCAAGCATAAAGAGAGGAATTCCCCTATTCAAGTGTAGAGAGAGAGACAGCGACGTTGACTGCGACTGCGACTGCGAATTGTGAGTGACGCAACTGAGCGACAACTTAAAAGAGCCAGAGAGCCGAAGAGCAATAATGGAACGCAGTCTGAGTGAGAGCGACAACGAGAGCGCGTGTTGAAATCAAGCTAGGCTTTACAACACTTGTTACACACAGAGAAAAAAAGCAAACTAGCTCATCCATCACATCAAATTCATATTTGTAAGCTTAAAATGACAGTGAGAAAAGTTGATTTGTAATTGAAAATCAATTGAAATTTAAGTAAATAAATTTCAAATTTATTTGCAATTATTTAAGTGATCTAACAGTACAATACTCAGTATATATTTAAATTAATTGAAATCATAGTAAATATACTATAAGAAATATTAGCATTTATTATTATCAATTAAAATTGAAATAAATAAATGTAAAAATTCTTTAATATTTTATATTTGACATTAAAGTAAATAAATATCAAATAAATATAATTTGCAGAATTGTTTAGTAAAGTAACAGTATTTTCTCTCACTTTACATATTTGTATTTCTAAAAATCACTTGAAATTACCTTAATTAAATGTCAAAATGATTAAAAAGTAATTTGCAAATGTTTTTAGTGAAGTAACAGTATTTTCTCCACTGTACATATGCAAATCACTTAAAATAAACGTAAATAAATATCAAAATTATTAAATAGTAATTAACACTAATTATTTCAGTTGAAATCGCTTACTAACCTCTGCCCTTTTTCCATCACTTTTTCCAGGTGGACGATCAGATGAAGCTGTTACAGCATTCATGGTCCGATATGCTTGTCCTGGACCATCTGCATCATCGCATTCATAACGGTCTGCCCGATGAGACGCAACTGAATAATGGTCAGGTGTTCAATCTAATGAGCCTTGGTCTGTTGGGAGTTCCCCAATTGGGGGATTACTTCAACGAATTGCAGAATAAACTGCAGGATCTGAAGTTCGATATGGGCGATTATGTGTGCATGAAATTCCTAATACTGTTAAATCCAGGTGAGTATCGAATCTTCGGTAAACGTACCACAAATGGAGGCGCCACTAAAAGCGTTTCATTTTGTATCCTAAATTGCAGATGTGCGCGGCATTGTCAACAAAAAGACCGTCTTGGAGGGACATGAGAGTGTACAGGCAGCGTTGCTTGATTACACGCTTACGTGTTATCCCTCAGTCAATGTGAGTATCGAGTAAACATTTGAATTGAGGAATGATAATGGATAATGTGTTATATCTAAAGCTGTGATAGAGTAGTTAGGTCTTAAGTGCTTAGCTGTAAAGTATTCTAGGAAGGATCAAAAATAATAACATCAATTTATGGACTTGACTTTAATATAAATTTTAAATATAGACAAACTTATTTTAAAATAAATGACATTAAAAGAGTAAAAAACATGTTCTCAGAGCCGTCTTAAGAAAAACCCGTGATAATAGAGAAGCTGAAATGAACAGTACATCAGTTTTTAAGGGAGTAATGGATTAAAAATTTTGAAAGCAATGTACAATGTATGTACATTGCACATACATATTTTATTTAATTAAACAATTCTTGTATACAGAAACAATTGAGAGATTAAATAATGAACAAAGGATCAGTTTAAAGTCTAGTAATCTATATAAATATTTTTATTTACAATCTATCTAAAAGATAATAAGTAAATTACATGAATTGGGGGCATATTTACAGAGCTTTTACATGTTTGGGGAGTATGAAAAATAAGGTCTGCAAATCTAAATCTGTTTCGCTGTGAAAATCCTACAGTTTTTTAGTTAATTTTTGATATTAACAAAGTATATTTATGGGATGAATTCAAGTAAAAATGTAATACAGAATTTAAGTGATGCTATTTAAACATCTTTGAGAAGATTGATATTTGTATGTACATATATCAATAAGCACGTATATCCGTATATCTTACTTTAACTTACTTTTGCTGTCTATATTACAGGACAAATTCAGGAGGCTATTGAACATACTACCAGAAATCCACGCCATGGCCGCACGGGGCGAGGAGCATCTTTATTCAAAGCACTGTGCTGGAAGTGCGCCAACGCAGACGCTGCTCATGGAAATGTTGCATGCCAAGAGGAAGGTGTAAACGAGAGAGCGGGCAGAAGGGAAAGGAAAGGAAATCGAAATGCAAATCCGATGGAAATACTTAAACAATTTATGGAGAACGTGTAAATAACAAAAAATGGAAAAACAATGGCAAGCAGCAAAAGTGAAAAACAAGAGGGAAACAAAAAAAATAACAACAAAAAACTTATTTGCTATGCGAAGAATA
Organism: Drosophila testacea; assembly: GCA_035043265.1. Taxonomy (NCBI): domain Eukaryota; kingdom Metazoa; phylum Arthropoda; class Insecta; order Diptera; family Drosophilidae; genus Drosophila; species Drosophila testacea. The sequence goes on from JAWNND010000723.1 coordinate 373,653, forward strand.
TGAATTATAATGCATATAAGAAGAAGAAGAAGATGCATATAAGGCAGAAAGATCATCACTACCACCAACAAAACCAACTACCACATACATGTACACATACACACACACATACACACACACACACCTACACATACAACCACATATTTGTTGATTCAATGTTAATTAATTATTATTATGTTAATGACTAGCTTTAGCCTATGTTTAACTAATTGATTAATTAATTAATTAATTTGTCTTAAATTAATTCGTGTTAATTTTTAGTCGTGTCCTCTGATAAAGCAATTCAAAAACAAGAAACAAACAAACAAAAAAAAACGAAAAAAAAACAACAACAACTAAAAACTACCCAACAAAATTGTGGAAAGTGCAAAGAAAACTTTCTTTAGAAAATAACAAAAAAGAGCATAACAAATTTTATTTTTATATAAATCTACTATACACACTTGTATATATATATATATATAAATTGTTTATATATATGTATATCTATTTTTACGTGAAGAAATTGGCGTAATTTTAAGCGTCCTCGTCCCCCATACACTCCCCCCCCCCCCCTCCACTCCTTTTATAAACAGTTCAATTCTAAGAAACTTTTCAATTTATATTTCTCTGACAATTTTATTCGCGCCAAGTGTCTTGCATAGTATTTGCGTCTACTCTAAAAGGAAATAACTAAAAAAACAAAAGAAAGTAAAAGTATAAATAAAAAGAAAACAAAGCAAATTTTAGGTGTTCATTATAAATAATAAATTCCACACACACACACACACACTCACCCACACAATCACACAGAGAAATGTGTGTGTTATTATAAAATATGTATGTAAATCAATTATTATTAATTTTGTGTTTAAGTCTAAAGTTTATAAAACAATGCAAACAACTACCTACAACTACAACAAAGCAAAACAACAACAAGAACAGATAAGAAAATGCAAATTTAAAAAAAAAAACAAATTGTCTTAACAGAAACGTGTTTAAATATTATAAATAATTATAGCATAGTCATATAAATATATATACACATATTCTATATGTATGTATATTTAATTAAATTTAGCTGCAAAAGTTTAAAGTGTTTGTAATTTTATTGTTTAAATGTTAAAACGTGTAAAGCTGCTTAATTATAATTGTAAAAAAACGATAACAAAACAAAAGAAAGATCCATTTATAAACATTATACATATATATATATATATATATTTTATTTTTATGTGCAACAAAACAAATTTCAAGTTCAAAAAACAAGTAAGCAAAAGTAAAGCGCTCTTCGGCTTGCCGAAATATTAAATTTACTTGCAGTGTTGATATTGTTAACAAATTAAAATATTTCGAAATTTAAAAAAATTAGTAACAAATTATTTGATTCGCTTATATCTGTGAGATACTGTTTATCGATCTTTAAGATCAAATTTTAACCATTTTTTATATAATTTACTCTCACTGCAAGTTCATCTTAAATGTCTAAAAGAAATGTTGATAATTAATAATAAAAAACAATTTAAATAGAATTCAAGAAATAATTTTAAAAAGAAAACCTGGATGCACGGCCAAAAATTGAAGGGTTTGTGGGAGGGGAAGTTAGTTGCCACAACAGTTAGTGCAACAAATTGTACAAAAAGAAACAGATAAGAGTGTTAAATATTCTACTTATTTTTTGGCATTAATTGAATTGCTTGTTGGTTTCTGGTTCGAATATTTTTTATACGTACTTTTTTTTAATTGTATATAATAAATATAGTTTAAATTATAATTTCTGCTTTCCAAAATTGTTTGTAATTTATTTTGCCCTCGATTTTTGGCTTTGCATTGCGCTTAAACAAAATGTACCTTATAACTTAATAATAATTAACACACAAACACACACAGTAAAATTGCAAATCTAAAGGCAGCATGTAAAAAGTAATTTGTTAAAAATGGAAAAACAAAAGAAAATTGAAAAGAAAAAAACAAAGAAAAATTTCAGCATGTTATGGGAAATTATTGTTAGACGCAAGAATTGTGGGCAGCGAGTAAGAAGGAAGATAGAAAAAGTAAAGAGAACATCCTTTCAGATCGACTAGATATCTGTATGTATATCTATGTATATGTATGTATTTAGATTTCTAGATGGCATATAACTTCTGTATGTATTGTAAAATATATAATAATATTAACTAAAATAAACCGAAATCATTTCAAATGAATTAAAGAGAGAAAATATGCATAAAGCAAAGTTAGCTATAGGCCAAGGTTTAAGATACGTTAAATGGTATGCTACACATACATATATACATGTATACAGATCCAGATATTTATGTATTGTTAAAAACAAGTTAAACAAATTTAAATCGATATCTACATAGATATATGTATGTGTATATATAACAATATCTATATCTTTAAAGAGAGCATTAAGTATGGGGTTCTGCAGGAAGTAAAAAAATGTGTAATGGGTCTTATTATATAGGCAAAAGGCGTTAGGTATGTTTATTGTAAAATTGATTACGATGTGAACCTGTTATTGCAAATGAAAAGTGATTTTAATTATTAAGAAAATCTATATATACATATATATATAATTGAAAAGAAAAAAAACAATATTAACAAAACAAAAAAATGGAATAACAAGTAAATGCAAGAATATATACATTAAAGTTTAATAAGTATAATGCAACACACACACTGACACAACATACACATACACATATATACACCTGTTTTATGTTTTGAAATTGTTGAAGCAAAACAGCGTAAAGAAAATCATTTAACTAGAAGAAAAATGCAAAAACAAAACTACCTAAAAACTAAATGCATAATTATTATGTTTATTATTATTACGTTAACATATAAATGTCATCTCAGAGATGTTTCAAAACAAGCAACCAACCAACCAACAAACAAACAAACAAAATGTAATAAAAAGTAATTATAAAAAGAACAAAAAAAAGTCTAAAGAATCTTATTGTTTTTTTTTTGTGCTGTGCCGTAGCTTAGCATTTTATTATTATTATCATAATTATAATGTCTAATTGTTTATAATTAATGCATAATTAATATTTTTAAATTGCTGACAAATACGGTTTAGAGCTGCTTCGTTTAGGACATGTTAAAATTTTGCGTAAAATCGTATTCAATTGTTGGTATTACGGTCTGAACGAACTTCAAGAAGATAATTAGATATAAATGCACGCCCAGTTGACCACCGCCCTCCTCAACAGTTTGGATGATCTTCTTCATAATATCAGCATGACGACAGGGATGTACCGATGCCATATTGGGACCAGGCAAATGCGGATGCGATTCCATGGTAACAGTCTTTTTTGCATGATCCTGGGATACATCTTCGTACATTTGCTCGACAGTGAGCGGCTTGCGCTGCTCATCGTAGCCAACAACCCATAGCCTTGGTGTCTGATAATATTTATCGTATGTGATGTGCAGATCGTAGGTGCGGGTATGCAGCACGGAGTCGCCGCCACCAGCGGCGGATTCGCCAGCTGTAGCAGTAGCTGAAGCTGCTGCTGAGCTGTTGTTTGACTGTGTATCAGTATCTAGTTTGCGCGTTGTGGTTGCAACAGCGGGATCAACAAGCTCCAGCATGCCGCTCTCCTCAAATGCATCCATATCAATGGCCTCGTCATCATCGTCATCCTCCTCATTTACTATTGCAGCTGCCACTCCCGCCGACTTGTCGCTGTCTGGCGTGTGCATTTCATCCTATATATAAAATAGAATAGTTTATTATTGATAAGGTGAAAGAAGTTTGGTTATAACTAAACCTTGCTCTCGTCCAGTGTCAATTCGCAGATTTTCTCCTCCAGTTGGTTGGTGCCGTCATCGTTTAATTGATGTGTCTCCACCCATCCGCCGTCACCGGACTCCTCCTCCACGAGCGTCTCCTCGCCCACATATTCCATTTGTTTGCAGCGTCGATAGCATGGCACATTGCGTGTTATCAGAAATTGTTTATCTGCATTTTAATTATCTTAAGTATACGCTTTATGTGAGTTGTATTTATTGTTTACCCTTTGGCAAGTATGGCTTTGTTTTGCTCTCATCGCCCGCCGCCCACTGCCAAGTGGGACAATGGTGAACCAAATGATCTCCAGCTGCGACAAATTCCTCTGGTGTCAATACGCCAGTTTCACGAAATTTCGACTCCTAATAGAGAGAAAAAAATTGATTAGTCTCAGACTTTAATTGCCCTGGAGTCGCCAGACAGACGCCGCCCAGGCGACAGCGCCCCAATCAGTGATGAGCACTCCATTGTTAGGTCACGTCACGAGTCACTGAATTCAAAACGAACACGTAGTAAACAGATGTCTATTAACTTGGCATGAGTAATAACATGCTCAAGTAAGTTAGAGTACACATATGTGTATATGTAAACTGTTTATTACATTTAACAAAGTTAGACAAAGTTTTGTTTATGTTTTACAAAACTCTGTCACAGTGACTTGAAGGATGCTCATCTCCAGCCCAAATCGAAACTGTGTACTTGCCTTTAGCACTGGTGTTAAGTATTCGGCCACATTAAGCGCTGTGCCTTTAACTGTATTTAGCACGCTTTGCATTGTTGCCGATTTGAGTATTTGCTTTGTTCTAATGCTACGCTAAACGCAAATGCGTTGTATCTATGACACTTTATACTTGAATTGCACACTCGCCACTTTCTTTTAGTTTTCTATGCGCGAGCGTTGCTCAACACTGCGCAGCAGTCGCAACAGCTGATTATGCTATCGGTTATTATCGATACTTATTTTAATAGAGCCGATTAGAGGTGGGATATTTAGTTCAATTTGCTGAACAAGTTCAGTCGTTCTTTTTTGAGTCATAAGCTAATAGTGAATTTCCACTTGTTGGGACTTTTCGGTTGCGTGCGGGCTCACACAAGAAATCCGAAGAGTGTTTCTATTGCGTTTGCGTATCAACATGAATACAGTCCAGTGATGTTTGAACAAAGTTTGAAGGCAGAGTGCACATCTTTCTTTATTTTCCATGTGAAAAAGCATATGGCTAATACAATAAACTAAAATATTACATTATAATTTTGATTAACGCACTTTTAGGTCGTTTCGATCTGAATAGGTTCAAATGAATGGGTCATTAAAATGAACGAATTAACTTATTCAGTATTTCATTAACTATATCGTTTATTTTGTTCAGTTGGTCGATTGTTCGTCAAAGAATTTTTTACCTTATTCTCTCTGAAGTTGCTTGATTTAATTAATTTGTTCGCTCAATTTTCAACATAAATCGCCAGCTATGGCAAAAAGGTGTTAAAACCATATTGATATATCGATATCGATAGATTCTCATTTAAACTTGAACAAATTAATTAAATCAAGCAACTTCAGAGCTGAATAAGGTAAAAAATTCTTTGACGAACAATCGACCAACTGAACAAAAAAAAAACGATATAGTTAATGAAATACTAAATAAGTTAATTTCTTCATTTCGTTGTTTTAGTTTTTTGAATAAGCAAAAAGCATTTTTGACGTGGATAATTAAAGAAGATGTGCATTCCTTCAGACTTTGTTTAACATCACTGGATTATATTCATGTTCGTACTGGCAGCGTAATGGTCAATCTGCAGACTATAGATGCGGCAAACGCAATAGAAAACAATTTTCGATTTCTGCAAGAGCCTCACGCAACCGAAAATCCCAACTAGTGGAAATTCAATACAAGAGTGAACCGTTCATTTGAACTTATTCAGAGCGAAACGGACATCTCTAATCGTTAGGCACATTAGAGGTTGAAAAGATCGAATTTTGCTACAATCGATGTTTTCGATTGTCGATAGCCAACATCGATTTCACCGATGTTTTGAACCGAAAAATCGATAATCGACGATAATCGACGTTTTTAAACAAATTTAAAACAAAATATCAAGTCTTTATTCTTCAAGAATTTACAAAGCAGATCATTTTCGAGATCACAGTTTTGTTTCAATAATAATGAGTATCAAGTATTAAGTATTAAGGAGATCATAGTTTTGGTCTACAAATAATAACGCATTAACGATTTGCGCCGCAAATTTAGCGGTTTCAGAAAACATCGGCGATCTGACACGACTTGTCCGGCTTTGCTAAACATCCTTTCAGATGCACACGACGTTGCAGGCACGCACATATACTTCTTAGCTATCAACTTTAAAGCTTCTTCGTCAGAATTCTATAAAAACAAATAATTAATATCACCCAACAGAGTGGCGCGCAGAAAAATGTAACATATGTACTATATTTTTGCACATTGCACTATCTAAACTCACCTTTCAAGTGTTTGTCCATTGTTACTTTGTCACTTTCACCTCCACCACAATAGTAAACCACACGTACGATTACTAAACATATAAATTCAATTAAATTTATGGAATTAATAAAAAACGCGGTACTTACGCTTTTGTCTGCTGCTTTTAGAGAACGTAAAAAATGTATAGCAAGAATCGATGTTGGGGATCGATGTATCGATATTAACATCGACTCCGAAAATTAGACATCGATAATCGAAATTTCTTTTGATCATCGATACATCGACGATACATCGATGTATCGTCCAACCTCTAGGGCACATGTTTGTCTCGATTTAAATTGAAATGGAGCCAAAATTCGTATTGCCCTCGCCAAACTTTAATAAAAATAATAAGGAGCCCAGCAAGAGTAACTTGCATTATTTAACACCATGTGGAATGACGTTACTGCCACGCAGCAAACAGCCACCGCCCATGTATGGAGCACGCGGAAGCACAGTGCCTGCCAGGTACCTGAAGCCAGAGCAGCAACAAGTATGTCGACAAGGTCTTGATGTGAAAGCAAATATATTATTAAACTATTATTACAGAACAACAGCAAGAACGAGAACACAGTAGTATCGGACACACCGCCAATATACAATTCACCGCCGCGTCCTGAATATTGTGTCAACTGTGGCATTGAATTGGCCACTGAGCAGGACATGAGGCGGCATTTGGAGCAGCATGAGACGTGCCCGGCTGATGACTGTGATTTTGCGGCCTTGGCCAGCATCTTGGAGCGACATGTTGAGGCGAATCACATCACAGGCTTGTACAAAACCGTAAAGAAAGTTTGGACACCAGAGGAGATTGCGGCTTGGCGTGCAGAGCGACGCAAGAAGTAATCTTTTTGATAAGTTTGTTATGCAGCTATATATAATATCTTATATTGTAGATTTCCAACGACCGCTAATGTCGAGCTAGCCAAACGGGCAAAGGAACAGCGTATGAAACGAGGAGAACGCTTGGAGGCATCTAAATCGCGTTTTGGCAAATCTGAAGATCGACGACGCACACGTCCGCAAACCAATAACAAGGAGCGATCAAAACAAAACAAGAGACAGAAGAATAATGTCAACAGGAACAATAAGAGTAAAGAGACACAAAAGCAGCAGACGAAGGAGACTAAGCCTAAGGAGCAAAAGCCTCTTCCTGAAGAGCACATGATTGTGAATCCTGCAGACCAACGAAAGTTTTGTGGTACCAGCCACATGAAAGACTATAAGCATGTGAAGGAAAAGGCTAAACCGGAGGTAAATGCACTGAGCAGCATGTTAGGCATGTATGGAACAGATACCGAGGACGAAGACGATGAATCAAGTAATAGTGCGCTGGTTATTTCAAAACCCACAACTTCTTTAGAATCTAAGCCCAAAATGGATACTCCAAGTGAATTGCAACCTGTAGATAATCTAGATTCAAATGACTTCCAGCCAGTCGCAAACAATTATCAGTCCCCAGAACCCGAAGATAGCTCTAATGATGAAGCACCTGACGAAGCCCCTATTGAACGAAAAACAGAATCAGCTTTAGAATCAATTTCTGACGAAACGAGGCTCGAATTACCCGCTGAAAGCAAAACAGATCCAACAGATAAACAAAAATCGGGCAAAACAAGCGACAAACGGCCCGCAACCAAAAGGGGAGTTCTTGGCTTAAATTATAAACGAGCGCGTATGATGACTAAGCAGAACACAATGTTATCCAAGTTACTGGAGGCAGATATAAGGCACGAGCGTAATGTGCTCTTACAGTGTGTGCGATATGTATGTGAACAGAATTTCTTTGGCATTGGAAACAGTTCCACTTCTTCCTCCTGCACCACAAATCAATGCACCGATGTAGACAGCTTAGAGCATTTAACTTAATTTTAAATTTAATAAAAAATGTAAAACAAACTTAAAATATGTTATCAATTTGTCGGCATGCCACCGCTAGTATCAGAGCTACTTGCACCACCAGCAGTGTTGCCACTACCCGTTGTCCCGCCATCAGCCGATCCTGCACCACCTCCAGTAACGCCGGCACCAGCAGCCTGTTGCTGTTGTTGCTGCGCCGCCGCTGCAGCTGCCTGTTGTTGTTGTTGCTGGGCAGCTGCATGCTCCTGTTGACGCTTTTGTTGTTGTCTCGCTGCATGGGAATGCTTCGCTTTAGTCTCCTCCAGCTCGCGAACACGTGAACGAGCGTGTTGTATGCGATGCCAGGCCATTTGTAACACCTTGGCGGATGCATAGCCCGATCCCTCGTGTGGCTGGCCGGTGGAAACTTGTGTCAGGTAGTTAATTTGTTCCGATAGCTTCGACTCCACGCTGGACAAGCTCTTTAGGAACTGTTGTGACTGCGTTTCAGCGCTTTTCTGCGACGACTTCTCCTTGCCAAGCTCTTGCAGTGCCAAGCCTTTGTAAAATTCAAGAGCGTTAGTTTATTATTAAAGTATCTGTACCGCCCACCTACCTGCACTTTGCATGCAGAGTAGTATATCCTTCTCAATTTCATCCAGTGCATGTATTTTATCCAAGGGATTCATGTTGAATTTAAATGCGGCTTCTAGTCCGATTCGGCTTTTCTTTATTATTATGTCATTCACATAGAACGTTGACATGGTCATGGCTGACGATTATTGTTTGCCTGTTCATACCACACAGTTATCGATAAGTGTAGCGCAATTTAAAATATTCAAATTAAATTGTTTGCCAGCCAATGCTCTGCGAGCAGCGATTACTCTACCTCGTTATGCTAGGCTAGATGGCGTCATGACCGTGATAAAAACTAGCAACAACATAGCAAATGCGTCGCGCAAGTCGAGGCATTTTAAAAACTTCAATTTATTGTCGCTGGAAAATTATTTCGCTGCCAAAAATTTTCTGGCAAGTTATAGTTTGTTTGAAAAGCAAGAGAGAAATCTTCACGGAATTAGAGATGGGCGGGTTTAATTTTTTAGGTCCGGCCTGACCCGAGCCCGAAATTCCCAACGGAAAAAAGGGCCGAACCCGCTCGATATTTTGTTTGTGAAGTCCGAAAAACAGTAAGCAAATATTTAAAAATTTTATTTAAACATAAAATCTTATCTAAGTATGGTGGATGCCCATAAGCGAAATTAACGTCTGAGCTTGTTTAGTAAAAATTCACAGTAATAACGGAATTTTTGTGTAGTGGTCGAGTTCGGGTAGGTGGTGTGTTCCGGGCTTTCGGGCTTTAAAGTTATCCCGAGCCCGGCCGAAACCGAAATGAGATTTTTCGGCCCGAACCCGAAAATTTTGTAAAAGGCCCATGGGTTCCGAGGCCCGGCCAGTGCCCATCTCTAGTAAGAATGAAGCAATAAATGTTTTTTTAACATGTGTGGGGTTTTACACGAATACGGGCATTGCTTACATTTGTAGTAGTCCTCTTGTTTGTGTACAACTTCCATGTGGCTTTTAAATTTATAATGCCTGTCAAAAACACACGAACAGTGCTCACACTTGTAAGGATTTTCGTCAGAATGAAGTAACATGTGGCATTTTAAAACAATTCGGTTTCTAAAGGAACTTGGGCAATGCTCACATTTGAAGCCATTTATTTTGACGTTCTCTAGTTTGTGTATAACTTGCAGGTGTCTTCTCAAATTAAAATATCTTTGAAAAGCAACAGAGCAATGCTCACATTTGTGGGGATGTCTGTCAGAATGAATCGACAAGTGCCTGTTTAACATAGCTTGGGTAGTAGACGAATACGGACACTGCTCACATTTGAAGGTGCTATGTTCAGAATGATCCAATAAGTGATGATTTAAAGCAATTCTCGATTTAAAATGACTGAGGCATTGCTCACACTGGTAGGGCCGCGCTTCTCCATTTCGCACATAGGTTTCTTCTGTTGTTGATGATCCTTCTTCAGTCCCATCATCATTTACGGTTTTACTTGATTCTTTTGTTTCCAGAGTGTCGTCCTGTTCGGTTTTTATACAGACCTCGGAAGTAGGTTTGGTTTCTGTGAGGCACCAATCGCCTGTTATAAGCTCGTCGGTGTCAGGCTTTCGATCAGTTTGGCTCAGAAGTTCCGAAAAATATTTATGGCTTTGCTGACTTCTTAGTTTGAATTCAAATGCATTCTTAGCTGCCGATATGCAGGGCCCACAAATGTTTTGAGGCAATAAATCAAACTCCCTGATGTCACAGTTGGTACAAGCTTCCAGCAAAACAATAAGGAATGGTTCATTATCTCTCCGTTCCCGCTCGCCAAATATATTCTCAAGGGTAGTGCAGTGAAGGGTGCAAAATCGACAAACTTCATTCATTTTGATATTTGGTTTCATTAATACAAAGGCAAACGCGAACTAAATTTCTTTTATATTTTGATGCCATTCATAGAAAATATTGACAGGACAAGGGCTGGCTGTTATCGATTATCGTTAACGTGCTAACGATATACAAATAATCAAGAAAAAATATCGATATATTTGGTGTCATTTTAAAATTTAAATATTTAAATGTAGGATACGATTTTAAATTTAGATTTAAATAACTCCATCCAACCGAGACAATCATGCCATCACATTTCCCCTTCCCTAATAACAAAGAACTTTTTGTTTTGGTGTTTAATCTCGTTCTTATGTATTCTTATTATTATAATTAATGTGTCTTAACTCCTAGAAGATTCATTGATAGAATATGTATTGAATTGTTCGTGTATATGTATTTGTAACGTATTATACATAAACAAAGAAAAAAACGAAGACTATAAATTTAAACAAAGACCTTTTTGTTCAGCACCTTGATTTACATTTATTATAATTAAAATAAAATTTACACTATTATCCGAATCTGTCCTGAAAATTTTATTAAAATCGGATGGTAAGCACGGAAGTTATTCAACTAACAGTGTTACGGACAGGAAGAAGAACAGACGCTAGCGACCGAATTTAATGTGCCTTACCAATCTACCTCTCCTTTTAAAAGGCATCGAGCAGTACCCACATTTGAAATAACGTTTGCCAGCATGAATAATTAAGAATGCAACTTAAGATGCTTCCCTAAATTGTGTTGGATATTACATGAATGCGGTCATTTGTCACGCTTGTAGGTTTCACATTTTTGTGTACAAGTCTGATGTGCCTTTGTAAGTTAAAATTTTTTTGAAAAGCAACAGAGCACTCTTCACATTTGTAAGGATGTGTGTTAGCATGAATCAATAAGTGTCTGGCTAACATAGCTTGGGTAGTAGACGAATACGGGCACTGCTTACATTTAAGGCAACTTTTGTCAGAATGCATCTTTAGGTGCCTTTTAAAATTGTGTTCTGTATTACATGAATACGGGCATTGGTCACACTTGTAGGTGTCCACCTTTTTGTGTACAAGTCTGATGTGCCTTCGTAAGTTATAATTTTTTTGAAAAGCAACAGAGCACTCTTCACATGTGTAGGGATGTGTGTTAGCATGAATCAATAAGTGCCTGGTTAACATAGCTTGGGTAGTAGACGAATACGGACATTGCTCACACTTGTAGGGGCGTTCGTCCGAATGAGTTATTGTGTGATGTTTTAAACCAAGTTTGGTTTTAAAATCACGCGGGCAGTGCTCACACTTGTAAGGGCGTTCTTCTTTATGGCGTCGCTTATGCTCTATCAATTCGTCTTTTGTTTCAAAACTTTTGATGCAAAAGGGACATACATGAATTGACTGTTTTTCATGAACCCGTTTTAAATGTCGCAGGAAAATTATCTCTCTCCCAAAAATCTTCGGGCAGTGCGAACATTTAAATTCCGATTTTCTTTTATGAGTCTTAAGATGAATGTTTAATCCGTTATGTCTTGCAAAGCTTTTAAAGCACTCAGGACATTTATGTGCCTTCTTCACATTATGTACGAGTTGGTGCATTTCAAATTCTCTGTAATCCGTAAACGACTTCGGACAGTGTGGACATTTTTTGTGGGAATGTATCTTTAGGTGCTGCTCTAAATTGCGTTGAGTATTACATGAATACGAGCATTGACTACACTTGTATGTGTCCACCTTTTTGTGCACTAGTCTGATGTGCCTTTGCAAGTTATAGTGTGTTTGAAAAGCAATAGAGCAATGCTCACATGTGTAAGGATGTGTGTTAGGATGAACCAATGAGTGATTTTTTAACCGATGTGTGCTACTAGATAAATACGAGCGTGGCTCGCATTTGTCGTTGTTCTCTTGTTTGTGTTCAACTTCCATGTGTTTTTTAATGCTATCCAGCGTTTTAAAAGCATACGAACATTGCTTACATTTGTAAAGATTTTCGTCAGAATGAGTTGACAAGTGCCTTTTTAAAAAAGTTCGTGTTCTAAAGGAATTCGGGCAATGCTCACATTTGAAGGCATACTCATTTTTTTTTATGTTCTCTAGTTTGTGTATAATTTTCATGTGTCTTTTTAAATTAAAATATTTTTTAAAACCAACAGAGCAATGCTCACACTTGTAGGGATGTGTGTCAGAATGAATCAACAAGTGCCTGGTTAACATAGCTTGGGTAGTAGACGAATACGGACACTGCTCACATTTGAAGGTGCGATCATCAGAATGAAACTTTAAGTGACGTTTGAAATAAACTCTCCTTTTAAAATATCTCTGGCATTGCTCACACTTGTAGTGTCGTTTTTCTGTCTTTTGAACATTCTTTTTACATCTCAGATTTGTTTCAAATTTTTCTTCTGTTGTTGATGATCCTTCTTCAGTCCCGTCATCATTCACGGTTTCACTTGGCTCTTTTGTTTCCAGAGTGTCATCCTGTTCTGTTTTTATGCAGACCTCGCTTAAAGTTGTTTCTGAAAGGCACCAATCGCCTGTTATGAGCTCGTCGGTGTCAGGCTTTCGATCAGTTTGGCTTAGGAGTTCCTTAAAATACTTTTGGCTTTGCTGACTTCTTAGTTTGAATTCAAATGCATTCTTAGCAGCTGATATGCACGGTCCACAAATGTTTTGAGGCAATAAATCAAACTCCCTGATGTCACAGTTGGTACAAGATTCCAGCATAACAATAAGGAGCGGATCATCATCCTCTAGCTCTCGGTCGGCAAATATATTCTCAAGTGTGGTGCAATTTAAAGTGCATAAACGACAGACTTCGTCCATTTCGTAATTTTCTTTTACCCAAAAGGCTTCCTTTTTTTATTTAATTAGATATCGACAACTATTGGCGCTATCGTCATCGATTTTTAAGTACAGATACTCGCAATACAGAGTATTTGGTTGGCCATATCGATATCGATATTTGTAATATCGATACATGCAAAACAAAGCAATTGGTTGCCATGGCACCTTTTGTTTTGGCCCAAACAAAACGTAAATAAAATGGAAAACAAGTCAACTATGCAATAAACTAAAAAATGCGTGGCGTTCTTAAATGGTTAGAACGCATCGAATTTCCGAATGCTAAAGATGAGAACACTAGGTAAAGTATTTCATTAGGTTAGACATTGCATGAACCACCTGTTGGTAGAGATTGTTTTTCATTTGGTCTGGTTTTCAGTGTACACTGCGTTTGCTATGCACCTGATGGTAGCCAATTGGTGGTGGCAGCAGGTGAACGACTGCTCATCTATAATCCCCATGACGGTTCGCTTCTTAACACATTAAAGGCACACAAGGATATTGTCAACTCAGTGGCCTATTCACGTGATGGCAAAAGGTTCGCCAGTGGAGCCGCAGACAAGATCGTCATTGTATGGTCCCCACAACTGGAGGGACTGCTCAAGTACAGGTAAGCGCAAGTGAACTCAATTCAAAAAAAATATGCATATTTTATAAAGATTTTCAACACAGCCATGGCGACTCAATACAGTGCATGGCCTTTAATCCCGTCTCGCATCATTTGGCCTCGTGTTCCACTTCGGATTTTGCATTCTGGTCGGCCGATCAGAAGGCTGTTCAAAAGTACAAGATCGGATGGCGTGTTAATGGCTGTGCATGGACAAACGATGGTCAATACTTGATACTTGGCCTGGCAAATGGCACCGTCTCCATACGCAATAAACTGGGTGAAGAGAAGAGCCGCATTGAGCGTGCAGGTGGACCAAGTAGCTCCGTGTTTGCTGTACAATGCTGTCCTGCAAATGGAGCTGGCACCGTGGATACTATTGCCATAGCTGATTGGAGTCAGACGCTGTCGTTTCACACGCTAAGTGGTCAAATGATTGGCAAGGAACGTCCTCTAGGATTTGATCCTCTCTGCATGCAATACTTTCCCAATGGCGAGTTCTGTGTAGTTGGCGGCTGCACGGGAAGCTTGCAGTTCTTCACACGGGATGGAGTACGCTTAGGGACACTTGGCGATGGCTTTGATTCTTGGATTTGGTCGGTAGCACTTCATCCAAATGGACAGTCCTATACCATTGGCTGCCAAGACGGGACTTTGGCCTGCTTCAACATTGCATCCAGCACTGTGCATGCTCTGTACCGGGAGCGTTACGCCTTTCGTGAGAACATGTGCGATGTGATCATTCAACATTTGATGTCTGGTCAAAAAGTGCGCATCAAGTGTCGTGATCTAGTGCAGAAAATAGCTATCTATAGAAATCGTCTGGCTGTTCAGCTGCCAGAGCGTGTTGTGCTCTATGAACTCAGCTCGACGGAAAACCAACCCATGCACTATAAAGTCAAGGAGAAGATACAACAAAAGTTCGATTGCAGTTTGTTAGTTGTTTGTGGCATGAATATTGTACTGTGCCAGGAGAAGCGACTGCAATGTCTAGATTTTAATGGCGACTTGCAACGTGAATGGATCATGGACTCGTTCATTCGCTATATCAAAGTTACTGGCGGTCCCCCAGGCCGTGAGGGTCTCATGGTGGGTCTCAAGAGCGGACAGGTGTTTCGTATATTCCTCAACAATTCATTGCCCCTTCTCATTACCACGGCGGTGTCAGCGGTGCGTTGTCTGGACATTAATGCCAATCGCAGCAAAATTGCCGTTGTTGATGATGCAGGACGTTTAATGGTGCGGGATTTACTCAATGATACGATACTCTATCAGGATTCCGGCGTAAATAGTGTCACCTGGAACACGCATCTTGATACAATGCTGTGTTATACACACACCAACGGTGGACTTAGCGTTCGAGTTGGAAATTTACCTCCAAGGGCACCGCAGAACATGCATGGTGTTGTTGTTGGCCTCTGTGGCGCCACAGCATTCTGTTTGCGTGGCAACATTATGCATAATACGCCGCTGGCTCTAGGTGCCACCATGTGGCAATTCATCGAGGCGGGATTATTTGAGTGAGTATGACACTAATGGAAATTGGTACTCTTTCGATTCCAAATTTGAATTTTATTAATCTTTTGGTAATTATTTTTATTGTCTTATTTATTGTCTGAGTAACCTTAATCGTTTGTTTCTTTAAAACCTTTAAAATCTGTCTTTAGATAATTAATAATACTTAGAAAATATCTAATGGATTGTTTAACATTTTTAGCCTAGACTGTTTCTGTTTAACTTTGAGTTTGTAATTATTATTGTAACTATTTATTGATTGACTGACCGTATTGTTTTGTTTCTTTTCAACTTTTGAACTACTGTTAGTTAATTCTTTATACTAAAAATTTTAATCTATGATAGGTAGGATAGTATGTTGGTTTGACTTCAATACTAAAGTATATGAACTCTTTTATTTGCTTGAGATTTCAAACGTTCCCTTTATGTTAATTGAACCTCTACAACAGCGTAGGAAACCAACTAATATTATATTAATTAACTTTTACCTTCCCTAATTCTTGTTTCGAATGTTAGTGCGATCCCATTAAGTCTTTCATGCCTCCAAACTATTTTTTAATCCAAATTTAAAGTATTACACTTATTTATAAATATTTAAATATTTATATAAACATTTGTTTATATTTTTGTTACTTACATACTATAATTTAAAGTGTTGTTTTGCATGTTCTTATTTGATAAATAGTTATAAATGGTAACTTACATTTTCTCTTTTTACAGCGAGGCCTACCAGGTGGCTTGCCTTGGTGTCACCATCAGCGATTGGGAGGGATTGGCTCAGTCCGCCTTGGAGGCACTTCACATAAACATTGCCCGTGATGCCTACGTTAAAGTTCGTAATTTACCCTGGTTGCAGGTGATCAGTGATCTGCGGGAGCAACAGCAACGTGCAACAGTTCCCAAGGAGGTGTTGCTGGGTGGGAGTTGTGCATTTGCGGGTAAATTCAAGGAGGCTGCACGCCTGTTTCTCAAATGTGGTCAGTCTACGCGTGCGCTTGAAATGTATACGGATTTGCGTATGTTTGATCTTGCTCAGGAGTATCTTAAAGACGGCAGTGAACTGGAGAAACGTGATCTGGTGCGCAAACGTGCTGAGTGGGCGTATTCTGTGAAGGAACCACGTGCAGCGGCTGAGCTGCTTCTCTCCGCTGGGGAACATCAAAAAGCCATTGACATTGTCGCCGAACAGGGCTGGGCGGACGTGTAAGTCTGATTTAATTTTTAGTTTCTTTAATTCTTTACTAAATAATATTCTATTTTGCAGTCTTTATGATATTGGACGACGTCTGAGTCTGAGTGAACGCGATGCTTTACAGTCGGTGGCTCAGAATCTTAAATCGCTAAAGGCCTTGCCATTGGCTGCTGAGATGTTTAAGAAGCTGGGCGATGAGGCTCAGGTGGTGCAGCTGCATGTTGAGGTTCAAGATTGGTCTGAGGCATTTCGTTTGGCCGAAGCCTTGCCAGAGTTGCTACCCACGGTGCATTTTCAGCATGCCCAATGGCTGGCAGAAACAGATCAGTTTATTGAGGCACATCAGGGTGAATTTAAGCATTTGTTAAGCATCAGAATTTATCATAAAAATATATATTTTCTGTATAGCATATTTAAAAGCTGGCCGTACAAAGGATGCCAATCGTTTGTTGAAGCAGTTGAGCAACACGGCAATTATTGAGGAACGATATCTGGATGCGAGCTATTTTTACTGGCTGCTGGCTAAGCAGTATCTGGACATTTATCATGAAAAGCCGTAAATATTCCATTATCTGAATTTCAAGCTCTGTTCTTTAACTCTTCTTTTTTTCCAAAGGGAACAAAATGCCATTGATCATCATCTGAACGAGTACAAAAATCATTTGCGAATTGCAAAGGTCTATTACGCCTATAGTGTTATTTACAATTACATGAAGGAACCATTTACCACACACTCTCCCGTAAGCCTCTTTAATGTGAGCCGATTTATTTTCAATGAAGTGGAAAACAAGGGTGCTCCAAAGGGCGTGAGCATGTTGTATGTAGAACTGGGATATCATTTGAAATGAAAATCTTTTACTAATTAATTATTAATTACAGCTCGGTGCTTTTCACGCTGGCCAAACAGGCCAAGTTGCTGCAGGCCAACAAACTCTGTCTGCTGGTCAATAAGCGACTGCAGTCACTTAAACCACCTGCAGGAGTTCAAGAACAAATTGATGTGAGTTTTAAAAGCAATAATAAAGTAATAATAATATATCATTATCCGATTCACAGCTAAATTATCTTAATAGCAAGGCCTGCAAAACTGGCTTCAATGATCCTGAGGAGTTGCTGCCTTTGTGCTACAAGTGCTCCAACTATAGTCAGCATTTAAATAATAACAACTGTCCCACCTGCAGACAGGGCTATATATTCTCATTTGTTTCCTTTGGTAAATTGAATCTTCATTTAATTTTCCTTTAAATTATAATTTTTTGTTTTCGCTTGCAGAAATCTTGCCTTTGGTACAATTTTATCCTGAAGTGGATATTTCGGACGCGGAGGCGGAACGTTTGCTTTTGGCCCCTGCCAAAAATGCCGAGGATGCGGATCCATTCAATGAAGATGTTGCCAGTGCGCTGCCTTTAAGTTTGGATCGCAATGCTTTGCGCGCCATAGATCCCAATCATGTCCTGATACTCAAGCGACAGGATAAACATATACGTAACATTTACTATCGCAATATATTGCCCGATCTTCAGGTTACCTACTGTTCCGAGTGTCTGCTGGTAAGTTTGCTGAATATCTTCTTTAGAAAAAGATTATTTTATTCAATTTTCTTTTGTTAGCTCTTTTATGCGGAGGACTTTGAGCTGCAGGTTCTTCAGAAGGGTTATTGTCCGTTCTGTCGTACATCTTCGGATAAGTTGCTGGAAGACTTTTGAATATCATATCAACCTTATGTACAACTGGTAGTTTTAGAAGTGATGTATTTATAATATCCGTCCAACAAATATAAACTAAGAACTTAAAATTTGCTAAGCAGTGGCAAGAGTAATAACTCCTTTCTACGCCCATGTTTCCTCCTGATATCGTCGTTGTTTTATCATTTGATCCACGTAGATAGCATCGTCATCAAGTGCCTCGATAAATGCTTCCCTTACAGCTTTTGGCATATTGTTGGAGCTGCCAGCCACATAGACATATGCATTTTGTTCCTTAATAAGCTTAGCCAGGTGGGATGCCCGCTTCTTGATCAGATGCTGTACATATACTTTGTTATCCTGGTCACGTGAGAAGGCAACATGCACCTCTACACTCTGATTGTCCTGCCACGCCTTGAAGTCTTGTTCGAAGTGATAATCCTTTTCCTTGTTGCGACAACCAAAGAACACAACAAGTGGACCTATATTAACTCCAGTTTGTTGCATCTGCAGACGATTCTGTATTACGCTGCGAAAGGGAGCAATACCTGTGCCGGGTCCAATCATGATTAATGGAGTGTAAGGGTCCTTGGGCCAGCTCATGGTGCCCGGTTTAAAGCCAGCACATAGCTCTACACCTGAGTCTAGGTGAGTCAGCCAATTGGAGCATAATCCCAAACGCGGAGTATGCATAATTGTTTTATAATTCACCACAGCCACGAGTAAATCAAGCGATCCAGATGAAATATCGGAGGCAATGGAAAAGCTGCGGGTTTGTATCAATGGCATCATTTCAAACAGCTGTGATAACGTCAACTTGGACGTGGCATGTCTAAAATCCTGCAACAGCTCCAGCACCGTGCGGCGTGGTCTATTTACGTAGGCTATCAAGTCGTCTAGACCTTGGGCTGTGCAGAATTCCAAGAGTTTCTCCCGCTCCAGCTCATCCTCGCAGTTAAGGGACAAAACCTCAAGGAATCTCTGACGTGGTTTGGCGGTTAGATCCCAAATGTATTTGGCTGCCTGGTGTAGGGAAATAGGTGCAGCATAGGGCAAAGGGAGCGGCAAATCATTGTGAGCGCTACTCACTTCAACCACAGTGCTGGCATTGAATTCAAGATTGTGTTCTTTTAGCAAATCAAAGAATTCTTGGATCTTTTCAGAGCTATTCTGTGGCTGCACATCAAGCACCTCTCCTGGCTGCCAGGTTATCGTTTCACAATTGTTGCCACGAAGTTGGATTAAGTGTACATCCTGGAAGTGATCTTCAGCTGTTGTCCGTACGTTTTCAGTCAATTTAAAAATATGTGGTGTCTGCCTCTGTGTCCACTGAAGACGCTCCTCATTCAAAGCTGTTCCCTGCTCCAACACACGAACATTCCACATCTTTACATCCATCGGCTCCTTTTGTTTTCGCACAGCCAATGTGCTACTTAGTGTCTGCCACAACTCCGCTGTCCAGGAAAGCGATGTACCTAGGTGTCCATAGTCATGCTGGTCGTCACATAGTCCAAGTGGACATATCGACTTAGCACCCAGATTAAGCAAGCGTTTATGCAATTTCTTTGCTGCATAATTAAATTTGGAATAGCTTGAGTCTCCTAGTCCAAGGCAGGCAAATTGCATTCCATTCAGCGAATTGCTTGGCAAGCTGCGTTTCAAGAGAAAACGCCAGGCTTGCTTCATGTTGTCAGGCTCCATCCCATCACCCGTGGTTGCCACCACAAAGATCACGAGGCGCTCCTCTATCAGTTGTTGAATGTTGTAATCTTCCAGAGCGAGCACTGGGCCTTGGAATCCCCATTGACGCGACTCTCGCCATATCTGTTCAGCTACATCCTGTGCAGTTCCAGTTTGGCTACCATACAGAACCAATATACGCATAATTTTGAATTTAAAAGTATTTACGAAATACAATGCAATACCAATTGTACACAAGGCCGGTTTGTCAGATGACAGCTGTTGAAACCATGACTCCAACAATTTATAAGGTTGTATTAAAAAATAAACTTGCGGAGAGAGCCTTTGGGTAAACAAAGTTATTTGTTAATACAAATTATATGTGAAAAATATATTTAATCTATTTAATACACATATGCAAATTTGCAACAAGTTGCAATATAATACCTGTTGTCTGTGACGTCACAGATCACTGCTTGTATCTAAGGGTATCGATAACTTGTTGTTATTATTATCGAAAAGTTTGCAAGCTCGCTAGAGCGTCCAAACGTATTAAAAATAAATTTCACAGTTTTATTTCACACAATTTGGCCATATAAACAAATGATTAAAATTTAAGCAAGTGAGTAATCATTCACGTTGGAAATTATGGCAAAAACACAATCAAATACACAATTGAGCAAACAACTCTCCTGGCTTCTACGTCATGGCGCGCAGAAAGAGGGATTAACAATACAGCCAGATGGTTTTGTTAGCGTCTCGGATATTTTGAAGCATCCTCGCTACGGAGCAAGTTACAGCATAGAAAAGTTGCAGGAAATTGTGACTTCTGATGCAAAGCAACGTTATACACTGCGTTGTAATCCGCTAACTGGCTCACAGGAAATTCGTGCCAATCAGGGTCATTCACTGGCATCTGTGGAGGCTGAGTCATGTTTGGAACGCATACAGAGTATTTCCGAGTTGCCTGAGTGCGTGGCACATGGCACTTACCATAGAAACTGGGAACGCATCAAGGTCGAGGGTCTCAAACGTATGCAACGCAACCACGTGCATTTTGCAGTGATCAGTGGAGATAATCGTGCAATATTAAGTGGCTTTCGTAGAGATTGCCAAGTGCTAATTTATTTAAATGTTGCCAAGGTGCTAGAGGATAAGTTGGAGCTATTTCGGTCCAGCAATAATGTCATACTGTGCGCTGGAGTTGATGGATGTATCAAACCACAGTACTTTCAGCGAGTTACTGATAGACGCACTGGAAAGCCGCTGGAATTTTAATCAAAATTGAAAATATATAATTTTAATGTGTCTTGTAAATAAAATGTACACTGTGTTTTAACTTGTTGCTTCAAAAATTTGTTTTTACAGAAATGAGCGACTTGGAAACTTGCCCCAAGACCTTGTCTGACAATGGAGTCAACTGCAAGGTGTGCGATGCACCATTTAAAACACTGCAGGATTGTCTGGCCCACGAGCTGCTCAAGCATGCAGTCAAGCCACAGAAGAAGCTACGCAAGTGCCTGGATGCCATTACAAAACTGTTTGCCAGCGATCAAATCCGATCCGAACGACGCAGTCTGCAGGAGTCGCTTGTCCAGACACAACCCGGACAGCATTTGCGAGCCTTTTTGGGATTCTATGCTGGAAACTGTACAGCTCTGGCCGATTGCTTCTCCGATGTACGTAAAAACATTCAGAAACAGTTACAATTTAAAGTTAAGGTCTATCCTTTTGGCTCACTAGTTACGGGCTTGGCTTTAAAGGTTCGTTATATCAAATATTATAAGATGAGTATAAATATTTTCTAATGCCTACACTTGCAGACAGTGATATTGACTTATATCTGGAGCAAGTCGACTACAGTTGCAATAACATGACACATCGTCAATTATTTAACAAAATTGACAACTATTTGCGTCGCTCTGATTGCTTTTCGGATGTGTTTGCCATACGACACGCCCGTGTACCAATTATTCGATGCAAACATGTAAAAAGCGGCCTCAGTATAGATATCAATATGTCCAATCCAAATAGTACTTACAATTCTCGCTTTGTTGCCGAACTATTGAACCGCGATGTGCGTTTACGTGAACTCTTCTTGTTCCTTAAGATTTGGGCCAAGAAACTGAAGATAATTGGCAGCGGGAGCATGACGAGCTATTGCCTGATTACACTTATCATTTATCAATTGCAACAGCTTCGTCATCTGCCTTCGATAAAGCAGTTACAATCAACATGTCCAGCAGAGTATATCCTTGGGATCAACTATGCGTACTGCTTGCAAAATGTTCGACCCTTGCCAGCCAGTCTAACCACCTTTGATCTAATCATCAGCTTCTTTGAACTATACAGTCATATGAACTTTGAGAAGATGGTGCTGTCGCCTTATTTGGGCCATTCATTGGATGTTGAAACGGCATTTTCTATGCCCGAAAACTTTCCAGAGTATAAAGAACAAATGATGGCCGTGCAAAGGGTCACCGGCCAGCAGCCAGAAGAGTTCCAGAGTCAAAGATGCGTCTGCGTGCAAGATCCTTTTGAATTACAACATAATGTAGGACAAACCATATCACATATGAATCTATGCTATCTGAATCAATGCCTTTTATTGGCCGCCAAAGCTTGCAGGGATGAAAAATTGAAATCTGTGCCGGAAAAGTTTTATGACTATTTGTTGTTTGGTCTCGCCGAGAGTCTGATGGAGGAACAACGACTGGAACACCTACAGCCTGCCAAAGTACGTAAACAGGGTCAAAAGGCAATGGAAAAGACTGCAGATTCTGCCGCAGCAAAACCTTCAGTTGCTGCGACAACAGAACCTCCAGTTGCTGCGACAGGACAATCGGCAGCTACAGTAGTTGAATCTACTGATGATAAATTGCCAGCGAGCAGTCCTGTGGAGAATATAACACCACTTAAGCATGTTCATACTCTCATACCCACCAACAATGATCTCAAGAGTTTGCGTGTTGATTTCCTGAACAAAAACCAAAAAGCAAAACCAAAGCAAACAATTTATTATTTTTGGTCTGAATGCTATGTGGAAGCTATTAAGGATATTTTGTCACATATTTACGACTTGAATATGGAAGAAATTGAGGCAAATGAAATCTCAAGTGCCGATAAACTGCCGCGACGTATTACCTGGCTAATTAGCACCACGTTGGACACCTGGAGTGCGCGTAACTTTCAACGTGCCTCGAAACAATCCTTTTTTGCTCAGCAACTGCAACAAACAATTGAATTTCGCAAAACACGCACAGAAAATGTCAACTATGCAGTCAATTTGAGCGGTCGCTTCTCTCTAGTCATCAGTCCGGATTATAAGGAACTTCGTCTGGAACTTCAATCCATGTCTCGCCATTCTATGGACCTTCAAAAACATAGTCCGCTGACGAAATTCTTTAAATCCTTGAAGAACATGCTCTGTAACTATAATTTTAGGGAGAAGGTCATCAGCTTGCAGTGCGAACGTTAAGTTCTCTCATTTATGAGTCTTGTTGCCAACACATTTTAAGCAAATCCTACAAATTCAAAATGATCGGCAAATCTTTACCACTATAATATTTTTTTTAACATTTCAAATTTTAGATTACTGACTTGATTTGATAACTTTTGATGCCCAGAATAAATTAAAATTTCTCGCCTTTTTCATTTCTTGAATTAACGGAAATTAATGTATATATGCAATATTTTTATAAAATTTCCTTTATGATTTTATAACTGATGAATCTATGTGGTTTTTTTGACTTCATCTTATATATTTAAATATTATTCTTCGATGTTACTTTATTTTAAGGACTTATTGTATTATTTCAATACAGTTGATCTTTGTAATGAATTGAATTTTGAATTTAACTTTCGAAACTGAATAAATTATTAAAAAAATTATAATTTTTATACTTATAAGTATTAATAAATATACATGTATTTATACATCGACTATACAAAAGAGGAAATTATCTGGCTTCCTTCGGAGAATTCTCGTCTAAACATGATTTATAATATTAAATATCATTATTATTAGACACCTTAACTTAATTGAAATTCAAGAGGCACAACACTTTTATCAGTTTTGATATAGTTTATTTACTAATGAGATTTTTCTATGAACAAACTCATTTCTTTTGCAACAAATATGTAAGTAGTAATAAATAGTATAAGCTAGTTTGTATTTTATACTGGTAAACTTAAGCATAATTAATAATAATTGAAATGTTGGCAATCGTTTTTTGGTTGGGATATACACACGTACATACGATATAAGTATAAGGATTTAAGTTGAAATTGGAATAATACATAGTCTCTACATAAAGAGCATAAGGAGTGAGCAAAACGATATAGTAGTATCACTAACCATTGAATTCAATGGTTAGTGGTAGTATATACAAGTACGATATAGGTATATAAGTTTATATTTATATATATTAAGTATCTATTTAAGTAAATATTATCACGTTGCTGCTCTGGAACAGATTCCGAGTCTGGTGTTAAAGCCCACACGGCACCAAAATTAGCTAAAGACTAAGTTTAACAGCTACTGCTAGGCCTAGATAATAACTACAAGTATAACGGCACTTGGGGCAATCTCAATTTTGGATCATTAACATTAACATTAACTAATGCTGATTAGAATTAACCGCTTTTGTGTCGGCAATAACAGTATTTTTTGATGGCAAAATCATTCATACAATCGGCCTCGCCACTGTAAGAGTTGAGTCGACTCACGGATCCCGTGACCAGGACATTATCCTCACTTGGCAGATCCTTATTATACCGCACCGTTGCTTCATACAACGCCTGATTGGGTGCTGTATAAAACGTAAGCCAATAAATTTGAATATGGCTTGGATCGTCATCAGAGATATTAGCTTTATATGCCGAACTGATGACCTGAAGCGTGAGGGGCTGACAAAGATGGGCAAGACTTCCATTGCGAAAGGTGGTCACATAATCATTAAGAAAATGCACCACACGCTCGCCCAGATGTCGCATAAACTTGGTGTTCTTTTTGACGGTATTGTAGGACCAGCAGGTGCACCAATGATCCTCGATTGCCACATCTTCGCAGCTGCGATTGAGAGGTACCGGCAACAACAGACTCTGACACTGTGGACAATCCTTAGCACCATCCAGCGTATTCAAGCCGCCCGAACGTCCAGACAGTGTGAGTATATGTTTCAGGGTCATGTGGAGATCATAGGGAGTGGTCAGACGATTGCGATTCTGTCGCAGTGCCTCTACAAATTCCGGATGCTTGGCTCTTAAAAATGGTGGCAACCAGATGAAGAGAAAAGGCAGTCGTTCTTCCAGATGTCCCGACCAGGTGGAACGTGTTGGCCCAAATCGTAAGCCATGATCGCTGAAGAACACAACAATGCTGTGCTCCATTGTACCCTGTCCAACGAGACGTTGAAGATAATCTTTCAGGTAATCATCCATTGAACTTGTCTGGGAAATGTCACCATGGCTGTGTGTGTTTGTCCAGAAGAAGCCAAAGAAGCTATCGTTGCGATAGCGTCGGGCAAATTCCAGAGCATAGTTATACACATGTTCTGACTCTGTCTCAAAGCCCAAACAATGTGGTAGACCCAGCACCATATTTCCATCAAGCAGCTTCTCCGCAGCTGAAAGATACGGGCGTAAATAGTAATCCACGGGCGGCTGTTTAAATCCCTTCTTTAGGTAGTTGAATGTGTTGATCTTGACCGCATCCTCGCCATAAGACGTCACATAGCCATATTTTTTGTACAGATTCCAAACGAAATCGCATTTATCGAGGCCACCCGAGACATAGGGATTGCAGTACTTTAAGGCGTTGCTAAGATTGTAGCCCACCATGAGAGCCATTATGTTGGGGAATGTATTGTCATCAATCTGAACAGAAAGGAAGAATTAGTTGCACTCCATTTACAAAAGTATTCCCATGTCTTACCTTATTATAGCCTGCTAGTTCAAACCAATCGTTGTCGTATAAATACTGCGCTGTCTTGGGCATTGCACGGATTAGATTCACCCGGGAGATGCTATCGATGCCAATCATAAGCACACTCGGCACACGTCGGTTTTGATCCTGACGCGTCCACTTCTTCAGTCTTTCACGTATCTCAACTCGCTCAGGTATGGTCGCATGTCCATTGATATAGATCTGTCCCCTTTCCGTGGAACACTTGACAATGACACTGTCCGTTGTGTTGGCTATCTGTGCTTTGCTCTTGAAGTGCTGACAATGCGAATAGCTCACGTTTGTCTCACTAACCCTTTCCACACCCATGTAACAACAGCTCAGCACGCTTTTCATTTGATATCCCTGAAAAGCCGTGGGACTAACGCTTAGCACGTAATGCCGAGAGTGGTCATCATATCGCATTTGGGTCAGAGGGAGTCGTTGCTTACAGGGTTTGTAGGAGACACGTTTGAAGTGACGCATCACCTCTCGTTTGTAGGGATCCAGATCCACAATTCTGCACTGATTGCTGTATACAAGATAACCTTTTGGCAAG
Organism: Drosophila testacea; assembly: GCA_035043265.1. Classification (NCBI taxonomy): domain Eukaryota; kingdom Metazoa; phylum Arthropoda; class Insecta; order Diptera; family Drosophilidae; genus Drosophila; species Drosophila testacea. The sequence goes on from JAWNND010000723.1 coordinate 400,211, forward strand.
AGTATTGTCTGATTAAGTTCTATATCGCTTGGATAGGTCACTATTGAATTCGATACTACAGATTACATACACAAACATATACAAACGGAAGACAAAAGATTTAGCCATGCAAACAGTCGCGAGACAACCAAAAATAGGAGTACCAAAAAATAAAAGATAAATTATCATAATAACAAATAAAATTGGAAGTTACAATAAATTATACAAATTAAGTTAATTTAGTCTGCAGTACATTTCTTATGAAAAACCCTATAAACAAAAAAATTAAATTATCTTGTCTTATATTATTGCGTTATCTAATCTTCCTGTTTAAGATAGATTTTAAAAAAACCCTATCTCTTTTTATCCTACAAGTACATACATACATATATTTACTGGTTAATATCTATGTAAATCTCATCTAGTACTAAAAAATAAGAACAACAACAGCATTGGTTGTTTGATTTTGGTCAATATCATTTTTCTCCTTATTCTTATATCATATTCGAGCTCGAGTGCTATAGTTTTGCAATACTCTCTCTTGACGCTCACTTCAATAATCATATTCAAGCTCGAATGCGATCATTTTACGACACCTTCGCTTCTCGTATCGCTTTTGAGCTTGAGTGCTAAAGTTTTTCGGAAGTAAGTTTGGCTGCAAGTACATTTTATGCATTGGTTCCATTAAAAAAAAACTTGTATACTTGAACTTGTATAAATAATGTTAATTCTTTTCAATTAAATTGCTATAGCCTTGCATTATCTATACAATTAAATTGTATAAATAAACGTAATTCTTTTCAAAAAAATTATATTACCATAATAAACTATGAGTTTCTCTTTCACAAATTTACTATTAATATGCTAAACACTTTCTTATAAATTACTTGTATACCTTCCATATCCAACACGGTAGACTGATGATGCACCTGCACAATACTGTCCACGTTATCCAGATCTAGGACATCAGCGGGACCAATTAGGAAATAGGAGAATATGAAGACCACAAGTAGGCCCACAAACAGTTTGCGGCGCAGAAGAATTTGTCGGCCATACCAAAGGACTGTGGGAGCAGCAGTTGTAGATTTGTACGTTATTCCAGATGTCATGGATGATTCCCTGGCATCCAATATTCCCTCTAATTCGTTGTCCCTCGTATCCAACAACGGGCGTTTGTCAGACATTATGAGCCCCACTCTCCGGCTGGGGATTAACTTAGCAAAGCTTTGTCTTCGCTCGTATCTATGCACAGTATAAAATGTGAAAGATCAATTAGTACATTTGAAATTTTAAATAAGAAACCAGTTTTTTTTTGTGAGAATGCTTTAAGCACACCTCACATAAGTTTTGCATGCTATTTTATTCACACACGAATCACACTAAAGTTTAACTGTATATGCTGCTTCAGCTGTTTTGCATTGTCTCCTCTTGCAGTTTCCATTCCACATAACACACATACACACATTTATTGCATCATTTGTTTACAAATATGCTTAAAACTATGAATGGATTTGTGAATCGGTAAAGCTACAGACATTATACAGTGAGTCGCTGCATTTATGAGCCAGCACATTAAATAACCCAAATATTTTCGTATGGATGTATGACATATGTACTTATATTTGCCCAAATTACAGGGTCTCAGCTAGCACATCTTGGGGCCGGGTCAAAAAATTTGGGGAGCTCTTCGGTGTCGTTACTTTAATTACATAATTTCTTAACGATTTTTTTTATTTACTTCGAGATTGAAGATAAATGACAATGTGGGGTTTACACTACAGTTGCCAATTCGGCTATTTTAAAGCCAGTTTAGCTATTTTATAGCCCGTTTGACTAAATTGAAAATTTCTGAGCCGCATTTTTGTGTTTTTTTGGTGCATATAAGCTTAGGTTTATTTTTACTTATTTTTATATTTATACATTTTTCATTGCTTAAAATATTTTAATCGGCTATTTTTAACGCAACAGTGGGAAACGCACAACTAGCGTTATTTGCTCTGCTAAGCATAATTTGTAGATATGTTAGTTAACAGAGAATATTGCCATTTTTTAGAATATTGCTTAAGTAATTACATAAAAATGTTAGGAAATATGTTAAGATTTAAATTAACGATGCATAACAAATTATGTTTGATTGCTTGCTCTTGACCTTGGGTCTTTGACCGCGGGGCTTGGGACTAATTGGTCTTTCTGTCATATTTGGGATGAGTTTTTGTAGATTTAGGTTTATTAGTAATATCACTAACCAATGAATACATAGATGTGTCAAACAGCGATTTTCGTGTTACGCTTTTTTTTGCTGATCATAGGTCCCAGATCTTCGGCAAATTTTACGAAGCTTGTAGGTCCAAGCCGAGCGATCAACGAACATAGCAGACATTGCCGAGCAGAGAGAAACGATTTACGACTTGATTGCATCAGTATCGTATCGACCTTACAGCAGAAGAGTAGTATCTGTGTCGCTTGCTCTCTCATGTTTTTTTTGCGGACAGACAAATGCGCATGTATTTGGGGGTGGGTTTTTATGAAAACTGGCTACAGCGCGTTGCGTCGATCAGTAGTGAGGTTCATTTAAGAAATCTATGAAGCACATAGATTTTGATGGCGCACAGTGGTTCGCTGTGACTCTTTTCTGTACAAAAATAATGTCTTCTGACCCTAACAGAATTTTTAAATTTTAAAAATCAATTATCAGTTAATTTGTGTATCTTTAATATGAGTGAACATGACTTTTTGTCAATAATTGCTTATAGTTGAATTTGTTTTAATGGTAGCTTTTATATTATAAATGCTTTGCTTGATATGCATGATATTCGTCAAATATTTACAATATATACATACGTTTTTGTATTCGAATACACAAAAATATATATGCATTAATTTAAATATGTTATCTATACATACACATTAGAAAGCATATTTTGTCGATCAGAAATATTAAAATCAGTAGACATTATTTTTGTACGGAAAAGAGTCACAGCGAACCACTGTGCGCCATCAAAATCTATGTGCTTCATAGATTTCTTAAATGAACCTCACTACTGATCGACGCAACGCGCTGTAGCCAGTTTTCATAAAACCCACCCCCAAATACATGCGCATTTGTCTGTCCGCAAAAAAAACATGAGAGAGCAAGCGACACAGAACATTTAAGTCGATGTCTGATGCAATGTCCTAAATGGCTTCATCTCTGCTCGGCAATGTCTGCTATGCGTTGATCGCTCGGCTTGGACCTACAAGCTTCGTAAAATTTGCCGAAGATCTGGGACCTATGATCAGCAAAAAGCGTAACACGAAAATCGCTGTTTGACACATCTATGTATTCATTGGTTAGTGGTAATATCTTCTTTTTCTTTCTGTATTAAGTTTTTGTTGTTTATTATTGCTAGTTGTCATTATTACAGAAGTATAATTTTAAAATGACAGTGCAGTTTTTAGAGTCGAATTCATGAAATTGGCGGCAATTTTTAAACTAGCTTTTCAGAATAAGCTACAAAAAAACTAATTAAAAATCTAAGTCTGTTTTGATTATGCAAATTCAAGAATTCAAATGCTTCAATAAACAAAGAGTACATTAAACAAATTTAATATCTGATCAATTACTATATAACTTATTTTCTTGCAATTATTCAGTTGAAAGGACAGACACTCTTTAATTGGGATTATTGAATTAATAATTATTAAATTATGCATTACTAGATAAAGCCTCGATACAAATTTAAATTGTTCTAGGTGAATATTATATTACTTTGGGTTTTTTTTGTTGAAAACTTACCAGGTAGAAATTCTTCTGTGTTTTTCTATCAACAGTTGCGATAAAACCCGGAAACAAGGGCAATAAATCTTGGGAATTCTTAAGTTACTCGCAGCTGTTGTTTTCAGTTTAGGATATGTGATATGGGCTCTGCACATTTGTTGTGAATCGAATTTCGATTTCGTATTAAAAATTGCATTTGATGTTTGCTTTTGACTGAAATTTAATTCAGTGCGTGCTAAAATATTAAATATGATTGCAGTATTGTGTCTACCATCAATTAAAGCTTTTTTAGTTTTTATTTTCTATTTTTTTTTATAAAGTCTATGTATAGATTGGGACTGAACTGCACGCAAAACACATTCACTGCCAAGAACGAAACTGACATATATATTTTCTGCGACTAAACAAAAATACACAATTCCGCTGCTAATGAACTATAACACTAGTTCTAGCTATTTGTTGACAATTTCAATTTGCTTCACATAATTTTAAATTGGTATTCAAATTGATTTGCGTGGAAAATTCAAGTGGATTAACTAATGGTTGACAGCAACAGTTTTGCTCGGTTTGTTTACGAATTGCAATTTAGCAAAAAAAATATACAAATTTGCATAATTTGACAAACGAAAGCGAAAGAGCAGCGAGCCGAACTCGTCGACCGATCCGTGAGCACTTAAAAAGATACAGATACAACATTTCAATGCACTTGCGGACGGAAACGATGGCCTCTCACGAACCGAGTTTGGAAAATCACGATGGCATTCGGCTGCCATCCGACTATCGCTCAGTTTCGCTCTGACTATCCAACTTTACATTTGTCTATGTACATACATTAAGATATAAATGTCGAGACGATCGATTATCGCAAACACAAATTGTTTATGGCCTTAGCGCTTTTCATGCTCACTATGCCCTGTAATTACAGGGCTTTAAGTGAATTACATTTGTTTTTAATGTGTTTTCATTTAACCCCGTCTAAACGGCAAATACGTTCTCAATAGTATATTTCCATATCTATGAAATAAAAACTATTTTATTTTACATTATTTTTGTTCTTCAATATAGAATTTCTGTTATCAATTGAAGTGCTGTCATCGACGATTTGTTATTCTATTTCAGTAAATTATTATCATATTCGAAACAAATAATGTCAAAGAGCTTAAAATACAGGGTATTTAGCAGGCCAATAACTTCAACTTTCCCGTGCCTAATTATTTTTTTTATCTGAGTGTTAGACAAAATTGATGAAGCACAATATGATGGATTATGCAATTCCCAATGCAAGCTTATAATTATCACGATTGCCGACTATGGAGTCATAGTTTGTTTTGTATCTATTGAAAAATATATAAAAATGCAAATCGAAACTGACCATCATCATACATAAGTAATCTTGCATAGTAACGATACTTCCATATAAAATTCGATTGTTAAGCGGTTTACATAAAGATGACTAATGTTCTTGTAAATAAAGTTATGGTATAATGATAGAAACTCTAAGTAATAAAATGGAATTACCTGTTTGGATTGCTGTTCTATGTTGCTTTACAATAAAATCAATTTTTTTAATAAAAATCCCAGTAAACTTGCCATTACCTTTAAGAACAGCACTAAAAGGCCTATGAACAAAAGATCTTCACAAACAAAAATATACATTCGTAAATGTATATCAGTGCAAAATGGTGCGTTAAAATACAAATTAAAACTTTTTGAACTAAATTTTTGTGATTTTTTTTTAAAACTTTCAACAGATTTTCTTCAAAGACTTTTTTTTTAAATTTAATAGAGAACTAGACTTCATTTTGAAAGCATTTTCATGGCATACAATTTTATGTTTTTCTATTTCTGTTAAAACATTCTGCACAGCATTTTTCTTATTATATTTTCATACAAATTACCCTTGGCCAAAAATCACATTTTTTGATTCATATATTGTCCTAAATGCCGAAAAACACCTTTTAAAAAATTTTCTTAGGTGTATTTATTTTTTAAGAATTATTTTATTACCGTTTTTCTTGTGTGATCTTACAGTTCTTATAATTTCTCGAGAAAATTTAAAGTCGATATATTAAGTTTTAAGGTTCATATGTATCTTAAAAAGTAATATTTGGCAGATGACCATTAAAAAGCTAAAAGTTGTTGCTTAGTGTTATCAGCAAATTTTTAAACAAAACCACAATCTATACAAATAAAATTTTTTTTTTCAATATCTCGAAAACGTTATTTAATAATTCTAAAGATTACATTTGCGGAAAATATGTATAGTTGAAAACTTTATACATTTCTAATCTAATAAATTCAGTTCACTCATGAAAAGAAAGCAAATAACACGAAATTACTGTTAGTGATTAAAATTAGAGAGCTTTAAATTACCTTGTTGCATGATTATTTTATACTAATCTCATATGCACATACATAGGCAATCCCACTATTCATTAATATAGCTAATTATAAATTCAGTTCGCTTATCAAAAGAAAGCAAATTACATGAACTTGCTGTTAGTAGTTTAAATCAGAGAGATTTGAATAAGTTTATTGCATGATAAAAACCAATTCTGTTCCCAAACACATGTCGATCATATCAGTTGTCTATTAAACTAACCCACTTTATATAATCGTCATGACATTTTAATATTAAATATATTTTATTATAGAAATGTATAAACAAAAGAGTTGTTAAAGAAAAAACAGAGGCGTACCCATTTAACGAGTAAGTGCAAAGTTTTTCTTAATGGCTTTAGGTTTAAAAAAAATGTTTATTATTATTATTTTATTTTATTAGATGTTAAATGATAAGAATGAGGAGCGTCAAATGAGTCACTTCATGAGCTTGGCATTGCAATTTACATAAAATAAAACTCAAGCAAGCCATTCTACGTACATGTATCTGCATGTGTAAAGGTATGTCGAGGACGTAGTGACGTAGTAAAAATAGCGTATACACAGATACACACTCTCACACTCACAAACACAAGCACGCATATCGTGCAAAGTGTTGTCAAGTTTCCCATTGAAGTATTTTCAGTTGCAGCGCCAGCGTAAAAACTGCAAAGATTCGTGTGACACAATAGATACTAACAAGGTGCGCGTACATGGATATACAGATACACACAAGCACACACACGCACACCCATCCCACACACACAAGTGTAGAGAACTTTTTCGCAAATAGCTTTTCCGCATCCGCAGTTGTCAAAGTAAAAGGACCTTTGCACTCACTTGAATTCATTTTGCAAGCATTTTGCAGCTTTTTATTGATTGCAATAATCTCGTATGTAAGTAGCAATATGTCATATGCTTTAATTTTTCATTTTGTTGCACACAAATACACTCTAAAGGAAAACACACACAAAACACACACTTACACGACGCGTCGCGTGTCCTGCTGCAATGGCTGGCAAACGGATAATAATAATACAAAATATTTTGCACGCTGCCGACGCTATAGCGTTGTTGTTGGTGAGAGAGTGAGAGCTTTCACACATCTATCTACACATTCACACTTGGCACGTATTGCGGGCAAGAGAGAAAGAGAGAGAGACAACAAAGCAATGGCAACAGTCGACTGCATTTTGAGAGCGTTGCCTAAAAGTATGCAATGTTTATTTGTTTGTTGCTTTCAGTCACACTGGGCAAAACACTGACAATTTTTGGCATAAATTTCAAATCAATTTTTTGTTCAGTATATTACAAGTTGTTTAATTTTATAAATTGTAATACTTAAGGCAGACTAAAAAGTATTTATTCAATTATTTCAACTATCAACTGACAAAGTGCGGCAAAATATTATTCAGCTTGCAGCTTTAATTGTAAACACAAATAAACAAAGTGTTGCGGGTGAATTTTTAATGGAAAATCCTTGAGCTAAATGTCATGCAAAATTTCAAATCTATTGCTGTATCTTAATTTTAAAGGCCAGTCAAAAAAGTACGAAATTCTAATTTAGTCTTACTTATGTTCCTGTAAATTTCAGATCTCAAGCTTTATATTTAGCATTAATGCCAAAGTTATTATTATTTTGCCCAGTGTGCACTGAGTGACAACAGACACTTACACATACACACTCACCGCGACTGCGCAATCGATGCTGAGGCTGACTCTCATATCCTTTGCCAAGAAGAAGCGTCCTAACCAACTGTTGAATGCCCAAAATATTTGCAAATATACAAAAATGCCGCCACAATCAAATTAAGGGAGAGACCTGTGTTTTCTTGTTGAATTTTCGGCACGTGCTTTTCACAATGAAAACAAAAACAAACGACGTGAGAGCCGTCACGACGCCATTGCTCACATTGGGAAATAGCTGTAAAGTGTTTCGAGTGTGAACAGAATAAAAGTGTAGGACAAAATGGCTGGAATATAGTTATAATTTAATTTTGAATGTCTAAATATTGGTTTTTAAATGTGCTGGTGGTTTTTTAAACAAATAAACGATTTCACATTTTGGACACAAAGCCAATTTTTCTTTCATTTGATTCACCTTCAGGAACGGTAATTTGTATGTTAACGACTTTGTTAAGGAAGACCAAAAGCCTTTGAAAGCACTGGATTGAAGCCATTTCTCGATAAGGATCCTTGCTAAAAGCAAGAGTACATTTAATTACCATAAAATGTTTTCCGTGCAACCATTTCGAAGCAACAGATTTAAATTTTCACAAATAAGTTGAATTTTCATAAAAATCGAGAACTTAATGGTGCCCCTAATAAATTTTACATAAAGGATATATTTGATTTTGACTTAAATTTGTATATACATCTTTTGTCTGGTTATTCGACATTTTATGAAGACATTGAAAAATCAACCCTTGGTAAATTTTCTATTTTACAAAAATAATTTCATACAAAAAAGCTTGTTATAGTATGCCCTAAAATTCTCAAAAAAGGAATCGCTTAGGGGAAAAGAAAAAAAGTGAATATCTATAAATTACAATCCAATCTTGGAATGTACCCATTAAATTGTATTAAAAATCTGAGCAAATTAGTTATAAATACATAAACACATAGTTGAATAATTTTTTGACATTTTTTATTTTATTTTAAAAGTACGTTTTTTGTTATTAATATTTAATTAATGCATTTTTCGATGATTGTCGATTTGTATTGTTTTGTTTTTGACTGGAAGAAAGATACTCTATACTATGTATATGGGGAGACATAGTTAAAGATAATAAAGGATTTGATATTGGTACATTACTATGTCTTACAATTTCATTTATAGTCATTTATCATGTACATCAAGCATTTTGTTAACTTATTTACAAACAAATTAATAGATAAAAATGCATCATTTGTGTATTTTTTGTTTTTGTTCTCGTTTCGATTTTTGCCTGGCCATATTTTAAATAAATTAGATAATTTCATAAAACTAAGCTAAGCGAATGAAGATTGTTTTGAATTTTTTGTTTTTCTTTTTGTTTTCTTCTTTTTTTTTTTTGCGAAGTGTGAAAATAAATAGTTGAATGGGCACATGAACAGATTAAATAGGGTGTATGAATGAATGTGAATAATATAGGTAGGGATGATAGGGATAGTGGGGATAGAGTGCGCGTAGGGCGCACAATTGTCAGCATCGCTGAGTCAAAGGATGTGTTAAGGCATCCCTTGCTAGCAAGGTGGCAATTGGGCGTGGCAGGCGTATTCAAAAAATAATAAATAAATAAATAAATAGCGTTAGATCAACTTAATGCTAAATCAAAAATTAAATATTTCAAAATGGTCAGTGTGGGAAAAGTGCACGAAATAGTGTTGCAAGTGTTGCAAAAATGTAGTTTGTAGATCATTCCGTGTTTGATAACGATTTACCACAGAGGCATGGGGCGATGTCTGGCCAAATATTCGGGCAGGCTGGCGGCATTGGGCGCAGGACAACCTAGAGAGAGCATAGAGAATGAAGATTATCAAGGGTATCTATTCAAAATAAATCGATAAGACTTACGGCAAACGGCGCAGGTTTGCTCATCGGTGCCATCGCCGCAACCATCACGTCCAGAGCACACAATTGCCGTGGAACGGCACAATCCGTTGCTGCATCGGTGCGGGCAATAGGCATCCGGCTCATTGCGGCTGGCCAAGAGACCTCCCGCTTCGATGAGGCGCATGAAGAGATTGGGCATGGAACGGGAACCACACAAATGTGGCGGCTCATCGCTGCCATCCTTGCAGGAGACAATCGCATTGCAGTATTCATACTCCGGCAGACACTCTCCGCTCTTGCAACGGAATGTGTGAGGTGGACAACTGTTGCCACCCTTCTGCAATCCATTGCAGCCGAGCTCATCCTCGCCATGGGGACACTGCTTGCGTCCATCGCACAGTGCTGCCCTTGAGATGCAACGTCCACTGCGTTCACAACGGAATGCCTCCGCGGGGCATGTTTGATTCAGTCGCGCATTGTGGGTGCACTCCTCATCCGAGTCGTCATTGCAATCGGCACGACCATCGCACACAAAGAACCAAGAGATGCACACACCACTTGAGCGGCACTGTAAGAGACGAAATCCATTAGTGACGTTTTTTAAGAATTCAAAAACCCCTCTTATTAAAGTACGTTTTAAATGAAATGAAAAGGAAACTCCTCATATTAAATTTAAATTAAATTCCAGATAGCAAAACATTAGCGAAATTAATACATTGAATAATTTTGTAAAATTAGACAAGGAATTTCAAAGAGGAATTGGTTTACTTTTAAATAAGTTAAAGAATTTTAAATATTTTTCATCAACGTAGAAGATGATCTCTTCTCTTCTGCCTGTTACACACATGATAATTATATTATTTTATTTTTCTACCCTTTGTGTACCATGTATAAAAAGAAGTCTTGACTTACCTGGAATGTGCCAGGGCTGCATCCTGTACGCTCTGCACTACATTGTCCTTGTGCTCCCTCCGAAGTGGCACAATCACAAACGCCGCGTCCATTGCAAACAGTGTGAGGATCCGCCAGCTGACATTGACGATCACTGGCACAGGGCAGACCCAGGGAGATGGCTTCCAGTCCAAGATCAACACGCTTACGCAACTCTGAGCCAGGTTTGCCACTGAGGAGAGACAGTGTGGAAACTGGAGCTGGAATCTCGGCAGCTGGCTGAGGTGTAGCCTCCTCCCAGTTCATCAGGGGCTTCAGTGTGGTCACCACAGGTGCTGCCGGTTCCATCAAAGTAACACGGCTCGCCAATCCAAGCATTGTTTGTGTTGTAATCTCAACAATGTCTGCGGGATTGGGAGTAGCTTCCTCATGGGTCTGACTGGGAACTGCAGGTGCATTCGATTCCTCCTCAATGTGATTGTTTTGATCCAGCAGGGTATCCAATGTGGTTGATTCCACAATCAAACTGTCCGACTCGAGTTCCTGTATTCTAACTGGACCAAAGCTATCGCTCATATCGAAGGGTAATTCTTCGGGGGATAAGGTGCGTTCAGGTTCAGCTTCTGCCTCAGGTTCAACTGTGGTCAATTCTGGTTTTGGCTCGGACATCGCTTCTTCCTTCTCAACTGCAATTGCTGGTGAGGATTCCTCTGCTGCTGATGGCAACTCTGGATAGAAAGTGATTAGCTTCTCATCTGTATCGTTGACGGATGCTTCTGTAACTTCTTCTTCATCATGCTGTTGCTGTTGTTCCTGCTGTTGTTGTTGTTCCTCCGGCTGTGCTTCTTCCTGTTGCTCAAGCATCTCAGCTGCCTCCGCAAGCAGATCTGGCAATGCTGGCTCTTGATCGTGATCGTGTTCCAACTGTTGCTCGTGTTCCGTTTCCATCTCTGCTGCCATGGGCATTGTTTCTGAAGGCTGCTCGCCAAATGGCACTGGAGGAACTGTACTGTCACCTTCAAGCATCAGATCACTGAGTATATCCGCAATGCTTTCGCTTTCCTTGAAGTCATCCTTGACCTGCTCCTCACTCACAATGGGCACCTCTGCAGCCATCTCTGGGATTTGAGTAGCTGAGTTCTCAGTGAGAGCTTCTGTCACTATCTCCACTTGGGGCTCCTTTTCGGCTTGAGGTACCTGTTGTGCCTCGATGTGATCCTTCAACTGATCAGTCTCCTCGGGTTTAGTTAGCTCAACTGCATCTTCCACGGCTGCAGTCTGTTGCTGTTCTTGAGCTGGGAATGGCAACTCGTCGTGTTGTGCCTCTGCTGGAACGGCTGCCTCCTCTTGAACTGATTCTGTTTCTGCCTCTGCCTCTGCTTCTGCTTCTGTCACTGTCTCCTTCTTCACTTCTGTCTCTGTTTCTGTTTCCTTCTGCACTTCTGTCTCTGTTTCTGCCTCCAGCTCTGGCCTTGCGTCCGTCGCCTCCGCCTCTGTCTCAATGGCCTTGATTGGCTCTTGCTCCACATTTGGCTCGGCTCCTTCTATGATATTATCATTTTCATTTTTGTCCATTTCCGTTTCATTAAACTCTCCACTTTCACTACGTTCGGTGACAGTTTCCGATTGCTGATCCACCTGCTCCAACTGCTCTGTGGCTGCCTCTTCTTCTTGAGTGTCGGTCTCCTTTAAAGCTTCCATGGTTTCCTTTAGCTCCTCTTGCTTAATTGGCAATGCCTCAGTGACAGCCTCAGCCTGGGTTTCAGTTGCAACCGCACCTTCATCATGATAGGTTTCTGGCTCTGTCTCCGCCTCAATTGCATCCACATGCGACACCTCATCATTAGCCACGTTGTCTAACTGCTCTGGTTGGGTATCTGTCTCCGCCTCGAGCTCTGTCTCCGTCTCTGTCTCTGTCTCCGTCTCCGACTCCGACTCTGCAATTGTTTCCGACACTTCGGGCGTCTTAATTGCATTTGCATTTAGTTCATTCTCCTTCTCGGCCAGCAGCTGCGTCTCGTCGATTTCTGGTTCAGCTGCTGTCAGTTGAGTCGTTGCCTCCAGTTCCTCCTCCTCTTGCAGCTTCTCTTCCTCCTGTTGCTTCTCCTCATCTTCAGCTGGCTCTGTGGTCTGTTGTGGCGCCAATTCATCATCATTTGTTGGGTAAGTCAATTCTTCGTGTTGTGCTTCGTTGATTGCCTCCACTTCAGTTGCAGTCTCTGTGGCAACTTGTTCCTCAGTTTCCTCTTGTTTCTCCTCATTGACTTGTTGGCTTTCGGTTGTTTCTTCATTCTCCTCAACTTCAGCTGGTTTCTGCTCCTCGATTTGATCTTGATTTAATTGATTGGCTTCACTTATATCATCTTCGCCACTTGTCGGCTTGACGTCGGCGCTTTGTTCTGTCTGATCGCTTTCAGTCTCTTTCTCTTTCTCAATCACTGTCTCTGTCTCTTTCTTTGTCTCAATTTCAACAGCATTCTCTGTTGTTGACTCGATTTCTGTGGCTTCTGCTTCAGTTTCTGGCTGGGATTCGACTTCAGCTTCAGCTTCGGATTTCTCTGGCTGCACTTGACTTTCCTTCTCCACTTCGGGGATTGTCTCTTTCTCCGCTTGGCTTTCGTTATCCTCCTCTATGGTTACCTCTGTTGTGCCTGATAGTTCCACCTCCTTCTGCTCCTCCTCCTGCTTTTCTGGCACTTCATCAACTTGATCATTAGCTGTTGTGACATCAATTTGTTGTGGCATCTCTGGCTTCAACTCAGTCTCTGTCTCAGTTTCAGTCTCAGACTCCATCTCATGATCACCTGATTGTTCCACCTCCTGAGTAATCTCCGCCTGCGTCACACTTTCAATTTCCTGCACCTCATCTTTATGCACGGGTATCAAATCATCATCAACAGCAACTCCATCAGTTGCCACCTCCTTCTCATCTTCCAGCTGCAGTTGCTCATAGCTCTTAGTACCTGTCTCTGCATCAGTCTCGGTCTCATTCTCGTTCTCATTCTCATTCTCTTCGTCTTTCTCAATGGGCACTGTGGCAAGTTGTGGTTGTTGTTCCTCCTCATCGACAGCCGTTTCATAATCGAATTTCATGGTATCGTCTGCGGTGGCCTGTGCTGCAATTTCTTGTGCACCCGATGCTTCCAACTCCTCCTCCTCCTTCTCCTCCTCATGCTGCTCCTGCGTCACCTCATCAGCTGGAGGAGCAGTGTCTGCCTCAGTCTCTTCCTCTTTCTCTGTCTCCTTCTCTGCCTCCGCCTCAGGTTTGATCTCATGTTCCTCCGCATATTCCTCGTCTATTTTATAGGGATAGTCATAGGCGGGTGCGGTTTCCGTCTCCTGTTCGACAGCTTCAATAGCTTCTGTAATGACATCGGCAGGCGTCAACAATTGTTGAGCTCCTGTGGTGGCACTTTGAGTTGATTGCTGTACCTCCTCCACCTTTTGTGGCAAGTCTTCAGGCACCTGTTCCACCTCTGGTTGCTTTTGTTCCTCAATCTTCTCCTGAGTTTCCTCTTGCTTCTCTTGATTCTCCAGCTGCTCTTGCTGTTGCGTAAGCTCTGTTTCCTCATGTGCCATGTCTATGGGCTCCAGTTTCTCTCCATTGTCCATTTCGCTGATTTGTGGCCTTAATTTGGCTGCTTCACCATCATCTTCCTCTAGGGTTTGTTCCTCCACGCTGGCGGGTAATTCATCCTCCAGGACAACAGGCGCTGTAGTTGTTCTTGCTGTGGTGGGAGCAACAGTTGTTGTCGTAGTGGTTGTCGTTGTCCTTGTTGTCATTGGTGTGGTGCGTCTTGTTGTTGTGGGTTCAGGTGTGGTTGTTGTTGTTGTTGTCGTTGTGGAAGCCTTCTCAATCAGCTGCTCCTCATCGGCTGCTGCAGTTTCCACACATAATCCTCCCACCATTTTTGTTGGCGCCGTGCATTGACAACGTCCAAAGAGATTGGGAATTAGGAAATCGCAATGGGTGCGTGTATCAAACATTTTACAATGGGCGTGGCTATAACAAACAGCACCAGGATGAGCCGCTGCAGAGAGAGAGAGAGAGAGCAGAGAGGGAGAGAGAGTGTGAGTGAGAGAGGAAGTTGTGTGCGATTACGCATGAATTACGCAAGAGTTTTTCGCATGCTCTGCTTTTTCTGTTATTAAGTTAACCGTAAATTGTGCATCAGCCACCAAATGCATATTAAAAAGCCATCATCATCATCAGACAGCAGAACATCGAGAACAACAACTTTGTATACTATAGAGTAATGATAAAAGACAATAACAAAGTGCAAGGCATTAGCCCGCCTTCGACATGCCTAATAACCGTCAATAGAGTCAACTTGCAACCACATTCGCATTCACATCCACATTCACATCCACATCCACATACGCACTGCTGATGACGTCGCCCATTGCCAGTTTCCCGTTTCCCATTTTCCCATTTTGCCCAGCCCCTCATTACACCCCTTTTTCCATACCATTTCATTTCAGCATTCCAAGAGTTTAAGCGCCCGCCCGATATGGTGCGACGGCTACTTGCAACATGCATACATGCAACATACAACATACAACAATATAACTGGCCACCTGAATCTCAGCTAGCTGCTTAGCGACTTCCTCTCTCAACTCCTCAACTCCAACTCCAACTCCATCTATGTCTTCTGACTCTGACTCTGACCCACTTTCAGGGGCATGCCGCCTGCTGCAGGCGCTCAACTTGTTTTCACTTGTTTCGTTTTGGCTTTTGGCGTGGCAGGCAACAGCAACTTGCAACTTGCAACATGCCATTGCCATTACCAAGCAAAGCAAAGTAACCAACCAAGCAGCTGCTGCACCTGCACTCACTGCTGCCACTAGTTGCATATCTACCTCACCACCACCTTGCACCACTTGCCACTTGCCACTTTGGCGTCAACATTACCCTTAGGGCTGCGTCTGGTTGCGCTTTGTCTGACAACGGCTGAGAATGCAACTCAGCTGCAATGAGCCATCCAGGCGCCCCAATTTTAAATGACTACAGTTCCTATACGTATTATAGTTATGTTAAAGTTAATTTACCAGGAATTTAATAAATCTCAGCCACGAGCTCACTATAGGTATTTTTTAAAAAGTCAATATATGTACATATCAGAAATTTAAGAAATCCGAGTCTTG
This sequence comes from Drosophila testacea, assembly GCA_035043265.1. Lineage (NCBI taxonomy): Eukaryota > Metazoa > Arthropoda > Insecta > Diptera > Drosophilidae > Drosophila > Drosophila testacea. The sequence continues at coordinate 415,897 of JAWNND010000723.1, forward strand.
TTAGCTATATCTTATCTGTTCTAAGTTATAAGAATATAAAGTAGTAGCTTAAAACAGAGGGAAGATGTTGATATGGTTTATGCATTGCACGTTTGTAGTTTTAGCTATGATTTATATATTGAAAAACCTGCGCTTCTAAAATTTGATAGTAATCTAACTCAAAATAAGTCTACAGACTTCAACTAATCTAAGTGTGCTATTTTATAAATCCCAAACCTTTATTGAAATATAAGAAAGGACGTTGTAGTTATAGAACTTGGACTCCTTTCAGAACTTTCACTTTATTCACATTTATGAGAGTCATATAATATTTCTAACGAATCGGCAATTTCAGCAAGCATTTGAAGTGACTAAATGCTGATATTCAGTACATAATTAAACAATTTTAGATAGCCGTAAGCCATTTCCAATTAGAAAAGAAAACAGAAAAATATGTTCAAAAAAAAAAAATAAAGCAATATTTGACATATATTTATATAACTGAATTCAAAATGGAAACATAACTTTTCTTATTAACTGCCCAATATTTCTTAAACTTATAACAGTGGTTATTGATTATGAATTATTAAACACATTGCATCTACAGCATTTCTGTCATGTAGTAGTTTTTAAATAAATTCCACAACAATTCCCGCGGAGCATGCGTTCTTTATGGAAGAATAGAAAAAGGGGAAGTGGAGGGGAGTTCAACTGACAAAGAGTCAAACGTTGTCGGCTTTTCACAAAGGTACACACGGCGTTTGCCACGGCCTGGCATTGGTGGAACCGGTTGGCCTAGGTACTTAAAAGGCGCATACATGGCGTATACTTAACGAATGCGCCACTGACACTGACGCTAACCTGGCACTGACTTCAGACTCCGTCTGCAACATCTGAAGCTGACTTTGACTTTGACTTTGACTCTCTGACTGTGACTGCGACTCGGAGTCGGAGTCAGAGTCAGAGTCTGAGTCAGTTTTGACTCTGGGTTCGCTCTCGGGCAGACAATGCGCCATTCCAAATGCGAGTAGCTCTAACTTGTCTCGTTGCAGTTTGACACCAATATGGAACCGTAGAAGCAGTTCAGAGTCATAGAGAGGAAACCAAATGGGCTGCAGATCTTTCACTTTTTTATTGTCGCCCACCCTGGAACTCTAAGTAGGGATGGAAATCGATTTGGTGATATCGATATCTTATCCATACAGAGCAACGATGTTTGGCTAACATCCATTTAAATGGTATATTTTTGTTATAGTTCAATACAATATTTGAATCATATGATTTACTATACATGATACATCTGAAAATATTTATATTCCATGTTAAGGAATTTTTGCAAAAGTAAGCATATATTGACCGCAATAACTATAGACTTCAAGATGTAATGATACTATATCGGTAAGTACCTTAAAAGAAACCAACAATCAAGCTATAATATACAACATTTTTAAAGAAAATTGATTTCGTTTCTGCTCACTGCTTATTTTGTATGATTATGTCTTAAATTTATATTTTAGTTGCTTGCTTCTAATTTCACAAAATGGTTTGTCTTGCCAATATTTGTAGGCTAAAAAATAAATTAATAAATCTGCTTATTTAAAATTTGTACAATAAACTGATTAATTTCGATCTTAGCTGTATTTAATGTGATAATGCAAATCTTTATTATTCTATTAACTAAGAAATTGATTTCTACACATTTTTCGTGAAAACATATTTAAATTATTTAACTGACACCTTTTTGGCCCTTTGGCTCATAAAAATATCGAAACTTTTTGTTGACGATACTTTGTCCCTAACTCTGACGACGCCTCTGTGTAGTCGCTACTATGATCGATAAGCTGGGGCAATGCCATGGCCACTTAGCAGCGCCTCCCCTCTACCCTACCTCCATCTCCATCTGCCCCTGCTTCTCCTCCTCCAGCTACATCTGGCGCACCGGTGTGACAGGTTGCATGCGAATGCGGCACGACTGCATCTGGTAACCCACTTCGATTACGGCTGCCAGCGGCGGCGCGTGTGAAAATGTTTTGGTTTTGACTTGAGTTGCAACTGGCGAAGAAGAGTTGCAGCGTTGTTGTAGTTGCAACTCCCGCTACTCATATCATAAAACTATAATCATTTTATACAAAATCATCATAAATTCAATATGCAAAAAATAAACTATGTCAACAATATGTAGTTGCCACATTCAGTGGCACATTCCACAACAGAATTAATGAGTCAATTTGTGGTAAAGCAATTGCTAATTTCATATTAATTCAAGTTGAATTCAGTTTCATTTGAAGCGGTTTGTCAGCTGCGTCACCTCGTTTTTCCATCGTCTGTACACCACAATTATGTGTTTTCTTTTTCCATTTGCTATTTGCCATTTGCAATTTTTCTCATTTTATTGTTATGGCATTTTTCATGTTTGTTATTGTTTACGGAAGTGAACTGGAAACTGACCAAAGAAACTGGTCAACGCTTAGATGCCGAAACTGTTCCACATAATTTGCATGCAATTTGGCTTCTGCCGCAATTTGGCCAAAATGATCAACTCAAAACACATATTTTCCCCCAAGGCGCAAATTAACACAGTTGTAATGTCGTTTCTTTTCGTTTTTATTTTTTTTTTCCACTTTTTCCATATTTTCCACATTTTTTGGGTGACTTTAAAGCGGTCAAATGAAATGAAATGGAATTCTTCTTCTTTTTTTTTTGTGTTATTTGCTTGGCATGGAAAGTGTTTTGTGTTGTTGACCAACTCAGAGAAGTTGAGTGTTTAAATCAAAGATTAATAGACACAATTTGAGGCTAGAAAAGTGAGAGGAATGCCAATCTTTTGTCTTGGTCATCAAAATGGAAATGGACATGCAAATGAGCATGATTAAGACTGAGGGAAGATGCTTTTGTCTGAATCTTGATGATCTGCAAATTGAACTACTGATTAACTATTCTTAAAGTGGAGAAATATGAAAGGTTTTAAGTAGCAATGAATGGCAAATATTTGTGAAGCTTGAATGTATTAGCTCCACTTATAATATCTATTGTCTGGTTACGTATACGTAATATAAGAACTTGTTGTCATGACTTTGTTGAACTACTTATTAATGTTTTAAAATTACAAAGAACTAGCCATATATTTTAGGTCAAGATTGCAGATTAATTTGTAATAAAAGAGAGGTGACTTTAAAGATCATAAACTAGCAAATAATGTATAACAAAATGTTGTCCTAAGTCGATATGTCAAAAGACATGGCTTAAGATCCATAGGATATGAGATCCCTTAATTTTCTTAAAAAGTATAAAACAACTAATTTTAAAAGTTCTAGTAAGTAAAGATTTTCTTGATATATTTTATGTTTGTTTTTCTCTGCCAGAATGCTCAGCACGTTTTTCTAAACAGTATCTCTCTCCTATCCCTAATACCACTAGGCATTTAACAAAGTTTCCAGAACAGCATATAAATTAGTTCATTTCTTCCTGAAAATCGTAGGATACTTTATATCACATTCTTCTACCTTTTTAACGGTTAAGGTATTGTGAGAAACCAGAACAAGTGTCAGTGAATCGAGCTTCCAGTGCAATTCATTAGCATCAACATTGGCTACACTTTTGCCTTTGTATGCAGTTCTTTTTTATGCAAATCAACGAACACGTTAAAAGATCTTAATCTGCAGAGTTTCTTGAGCTGCTTTTGCCCATTTATCTGGCACTTTTATAGCTTGTCGTCAACTCGAACTTCAGCTTCGTCTGTTTGCTGTCGTCATGGCTTTATGTTTGTTTATGCTGCTGAATGGCAATCTGTTTATTATCTGTTTGGTCGTGTATGTGTGGCATACTTTTCTTACAGTCCGACAGACATTGTCATATGTGCATAACTCATAAAGATCGCTGAATGGTTATGGAAAAGAAGGAGCAGCGGTTGGGGGAGGGGCAGGGGCAGGGGCAGGGGCAGGGGCAGGGGCAGGGGCAGGGGCAGGGGTACTTGCAAACACACAAACGAAATCCCGAAATGGGCTTGGGCTTCAACTTGAGCTTCAGCTTTGGGTTAAGGTGCATGGGAAACTGGAACAAGTGGCCTGGCGACAACAGCGAAAGCCTGCACACAAATCCAAATCTGGCACAGCACTTGCTCAACTTGACCCAAGAGAGAGAGACGGAGTTAAAGAGAGCGAAAGAGAGAGAGAGAGAGACAGAGAGAGAGGGATCTCATGTGAACGTTGTCAACGTTGTTGGGCAAAACGGGAGTCACAGTTGCAGTCACAGTATTCAATGCATTCTTTTTGGCAAGCTGGAGACAATGTTCTGGAGTTGGAATCGCTAATTGGACTTTCTTTTGGCTTTGCCGAGGCTTTCTTTCTCTCTTCCACATAATCAGTGCAATTTAATTACAAAAGCAGCTCAGGCAATTAGGCATGTAAAGCAGCTGTTGAGTCCCGAGATGCAGATAGAAATCGACAAAAGCCGTTTTCTGACTGTCACAGGACTTGGCCAGGTTTCTGTTTCTGTTTCTGACTACTGACTACTGGTCCCCGGTGAAAGGTTCTTCTCTTTATATCTTTGGCTTTCTTTCCAGCAAGTTTGCTGTTGGTGTTTTTTGGTGAAAGTATCTCATAAATGCATGCAGCCACAAGAGCAGCAGCAGTAACTGCAACCAACATCAACTGCAGTTCCAGCTTTGTTCGACCTGACCACATGTCATTAAAATTATTTTAATTAAATATTAAAGCATGGCAATGTCATGGCTGCCAGCTGCTGTTTGCCACGCCTACTGGGCGGCATACGAATTCAATGCATTTAAATGCGCTATAATTATGTCGCCAGCAGCAAGTGCAACAAGAATGCAACAGGTGAATGGCAAAGACACGAACTAAAGCTGCAACTGCTCCCATATCCAATGTTGTAGTTGCACAGTCTCAGTCTCATTCTCATTCTCAATCCCATTCTCAATTCCATGTCCAGGTCTATGTCGTGTCTGCTAAGCAGGAGGGCAAACAAATGTACCGCAAGTCAAGCAGCTGCTTCTCAATTCCAACTCGAACATTCTAATCAGATTAACGCCATTAGGCGCCAATGTGCCAACACAGAGGGAATGCGACCCAAAACCATTGATCAAAATCGAAACACAGCTCATCTGAGAAAAAACTCAACAGTACCTAAGTACCGAGTATTTGGAGAATCAGCGGAAATCTCACATTTAGCTAATGAGAAAAGCACACTGAAAATCTTTCATTTGACAATACTTTTCTTTGCTCTCGCAGGGAACTTTTTCTGTACAAGATCTGAGTTCCTTTACATCTAAAGTTAGAACTCTAGCATGGTGTGCTCTTTAGTTGAAACATACGGATACTGGCATCACATTTATCGTTTTATCCTTTCTGTTGATCTTTTCTAGTTCATCTAATCATAAATAAACACTACAAAATTGGACTAATCATTAAAGTATATTAATATAGAATTTACTGAAAATCCGAACATAATAAAAACAATTCGAAATTATTACTATTTTCCAGATTATGTATTCATATGTATCCATATCAAAATCATGTATGTTAAATAAATTACGCTTTGTACTTATCTTCGTTGAATATTTATGAAAATATATTGTAATTTTTTATATTGCATAATTTACAATAGAATATGATATGATTACAGTTCGATACGATATCACTCAAAGACATATCAATAATTATGGCGATTGTACAAGTAATGTTCGAATTCCTTGAGAGAAAATGTAGTATACAGAACTGAATATCACAATTTTCTAAGATATGTTTTTTAAGTACACCCATATATGGAATAAATAGTAATATAATTGTTGAAGGAGAAATATTACTCTGATCGATGATAGAATCTATTGTACCCCAATATTATAATTAAATTTAATTATAAATTTACAATCTAAATTCATAGCAAAACCATCCCATTCAAAACCTTGAGTTGAAAACATAGTGAAAATCACTTCACTCAAAACCACTTTTCCTATTTCACTGATCAATGAAAATACAAATGGAAACTCCACATTTACATATGACATTCCATTCAGTTTCATTTCATGTCCATTTCACAATTCTCATTTCCCATTACGTTTTGAGTTTTTCAGTCCGAAGATTTCTTCGACTTGGGCTCATTACTGGTTCTTGGAAAATTAACCAATTATGCGTATAATTAGTGACACGATTGTCTTGTTAGCCCACGAGTAGCAATTGTTGTTGTTGTTGTTGCTGTCGAGTGTTGTTGTTGTTGTTGTTATTGTTATTGTTATGCCCATGTTAATTGTTTATGTCAAGTGGCGGCAAAAGAAAGGAAAATTGTTATAGAAGTGTTAACGAACGGCAAACAATCAACGGAAATGAATGAGATGGTTAGACAGATTATAGATAAAGATGGCAGTAGAAAAGAAGTTGAATTTATGTATAAGAAGAGAGAGAGAGAGGTAGAGAGAAAGATCAGGTTGCGTGTAATTCCTATGATAAGCAATCAAAGTTCCATTCGTGTATTATTCGAGCACATTTATTGCAATTTGCCAAACACCAAATAGAGTTGAATGAACGTCATTATCTTCATCATAATTATATAGTTATAGTATGATTAAGTATTATGACTAATGTTATAATTATGAAATTCCATGCAATTAGGGCCACAATTGATCAACTGTTGTCTGATACTTACGTCCCAGACATGTGTGCTTGCGGAATTGCAAGAATCCCTCGACGCATCTACAGGCGCCATCCAGGCAACTGCTGTTGGCCACCTTCATGGAACACTGCTCACTTAGTTGGCAATCCCCTCCCAATAGTTGAGCTAAAAAAAGAGAGAGGGAGAGAGAGAGGAGAAGTGAGAAATTAGGGTCTATATGAGTAACGGTTCTGCATATAAGCAAACATCTCATATCCATTTGTTTGCTGTCCCCAAACATTCATTCACATTCAATAAATGCAATTGTATGTTAGAATGGAATGTTTGCTCATCTGGCCGACTGTCTTAGCCAGGCTAGGACTGTGGGTTACTCAAAGATTGACTTTGCCTAGTTTAACTTACATGACAAACACCGCTTGGAATCCAATTGAACAAAGTAGGGCGCACACTCGCAATATCCCAGGGCTGAACAGCTGCTGCCCTTGATGAAATCTGTGCAATCCATATCATGCTGACACTTATCCCCAAGCTCCAATCCCTGACTTCTGTGGAGCAGTGTGAACAATACGAAAATCTGCAAAACCAAATAAGTTATCAATTAAGTATTAGATTATAATCAAATAATTAAAACAAAATGTGTTAACTGTATTTCTAGAACTTTATGATTAAGAAGAAAAAGAGCTCGAAATTAGCAACATTATAAACTCAACATTAAAAACTAGAGCACAACACAATCTTGATTTTTATTAGAAGAGTTAATGGACTTATTCATATTATATTTCTTGAAAAGTACAAAAACCTCTCCATAAATCTGAAACTATAAAGATAGACTGAGATTGAATAATTTTAAAATGTTGTTTATTAAGAATTTGTTTTACTTTCCCGAACGTTTTAAGCTTTGTAGATATACGAAAGAAAGCTTCAAAATTCTAAAAATATTTTAAGATTTTAAAACATTTTCAAACCCCATATTCTTGACTATTACTGTAGAGAACTGACGCACTAATAAAGCTAAGCTCATTTATCAACATAATTTCATTTAGAACAGAAATTTAACAATTTATTTTTAGACTAGAAATTAAGATATGTGCAAATAATTTCCTCAAAACATGTTTAGTTTAAACTAACAAAATGATAACTATAACTTTTCTTTAATTATTTCATAATTCGCCTAAAATTTATCTAATTTATTCATATACGCTTTGGCACATCAGGAGCGTAACTGATTGAATTAGAGTCTTTGGATTATGTATTCCTCAGAAACAATTGCACTGCAGATGATATAAGAATGAGCGTTAATAAACAAATTAATCGCCAGCTGAGCATAAAATTTGAGACAGCTCAGGCAAAGCGTATAGAATTGCAACAAATGGGGAGATTGTAAAGATTGTGAGAGCGAGAGAGAGTGAGAAATTGGTAAGCTAATTGTTTGAGCACACGAAACTACCGTTAGCCAAAAGTCTTGGCCACCAACAAATTCGCAATGATCATATAATTAATTTATGTAGTCGAGAAATCACACAAGATACAAGATATAAGTTACAAAAAACAAAAGCAGAGACTTTTTTATGAATGAAGAGCGCACACAGAGACAAATGTTGTGTATGTGAGAGAGTGTGCGTGTGTGTTACGTATATGTTTGGTTTGGTTTTTAGTTGGTAACTGACAGTTAGTAAGATAGACGAACACGTTATAGATGCTATAGAGATACGAGCCGAAGTTGTAAAACAAAATTAACAGTTGCCTGAACACAGCACAACAACAACATCAACAACAACAGCATACGCCCAGCCCAACAACGAACAACAAACAACCAACAACGAACAACGAGCAACTTCCAACTTCATGGCAGACTGAGGCCAATGGGCTCTATAATTAAAGATACTGGTACAAAGGCAAGGGTAAGCCTACGGGTTCTTGGGTTTTTGGGGTTTGCAGTTAGAACGAGTCGAGTTAGTACGAGTATCTAAGTATCTGATAGATACATTGCCAGAGTACAATGCACTCGACGGGAGCAGCGTAAAGCGCCACACGCCATTAATTATGCCAACTGTACTGTCTTCCCTCTTCCTCACTCTATCTCTATCCACCTCTATCTATCTCTCTCTATCTCTTGCAGCTTGAGTTACCTCACCGAATGTTACGTAACTGAATCCTATTTGAATATGGCCAGTCAACTCCCCCCAATTGAAAACGGTACTGAGCCATCTGATTTGTGTAATTATGTATTTAATTTCCACCTTTAAATTTTGTTGAGGCATAAAATTCAATGACACCACTAAATTGAAACAGATATACCCAACTCTGGAGGAATTCGGAGACTCAGAGACTCGGAAACGAAACGAAACGAAACGAAACGAAATTCCAAATGTTGTCCAACAACACGCAAGCCAAGTTCTCTTAACAAATTTAACAACCTTGTACATAAGACTACAGTTAATTGTTGTTGTTGTTGTTGTAGTTGGAATTGATTGGAAGTAGTAGAAGAAGAAGCGATAGAAAAAGAAGTCCAACCTGAATGCAACGTGTTGTGGCAAGTTGGCAAGTTGTTTGTTTATGTCAATAAATTTATGATAATGTTTATTATTATGATACTATTTATAGCAATTGCAGTCTGATCTTGATTCCATTGGAGGCAGGCTGAATTTTCAGATATGTTTTCGAATAGAAATTAAGGATAAAAGACAAATGAATTTATTTGCATTGATTTTATAATATTTAGAAATGATTCATCTAAATTTTTTCATTACTTATTCTTTTTCTATATCATCAATCAGAGTAAATTGAAAAATGTTTTATTAGCATAAAGAAATATTTGTATATTTTGTATAAAAAAAAACATTAATGAAAATACTATTTTCGATAATTTCTCATAATATTCATTATTCAGAATTTCCTCTTCAGAATCGAATTTCTTGGGTTTTCTTAACCTTTTATAAGGCATTGTTAAAACTATTCAGTATAAAGAGATATGCGGATAAATGTTTTACAATTCAACATAATAGAGGGTTTTAACTGGTGAATCGATTTTTTTGGATCTCATAACAGAAAACATTCGTTTCAGAATTTTGATTGGTTACGAGAATTGCCAAAATAGATTAAAACTTTATCACAAAGAAATGAAGATAATTTCTTGAAGATGTGTGAAGATATTTCTTCAGACGAGCTTTGTGTTTCCACTTATTTTCAAATTTGCCTAGTTAAACTTTGACTTTCATTGTGGTCGATCTCTAATTCTAAATAATGAAAATAGGTACATATCTATTATCTGTTGGGCTTCGATTACGTAATTTCAATTGGGACTGGTTGCCTATTTTTTTCTGTTATTTCTAGGTAAAAGAGAGATATATACAGTTAGAATTTGGCCCCATGCACTTTTCTGTTACGCTCTCCACAAACACTTAACAACCACAATTTCTACTTATTTCCAATTGGATTTTTGTTGCTTCTGCTGCTAAGTTAGAAAAGCCGCAAAGCTAAACGTGGGCTCATAACAAAACACTCAACAATCTGTAGAAAAGAATGGAAAGAGGAAGCAGCAGCAGCAGCAGCAGCAGCAGCAGCCAAAGCATTGAAAGACACAGAATCACAGTTCCATTCTCAGTCTTCATTGGAATCGGAATCTCAGTCTTCGTCTCAGCCTCAGTGGCGGCATCAATATAAAAAAGTCAATAAAAATTGTTTAATTATGCTTTCGAGTGGCTTTTAAGCACGAGCAGAGAATGTGATCATTGTTGTTGGCCCATTAGAGTGGCACCATACGAAAGACTTCTCTCTTTCTCCCTCTTTAACTATCTATCTATCGATGTGTGTATTTGTGTGTGTGTGTGTGTAGCAAGTTGACCCATTAAGAAGTCAAGTTACTTTCATTGCCAGACGTCTTGTTATTGTTGCTGTTGTGGCAGCAACTTTCGAGTGTCTGTGGCAAGAAAGCTGACTAAATACCCTAAAAATATGAGTTATTTGCAACGGGGCTGCTTAGGCAAATAGCCGACGTTGCATGTCCACCCGTTGATTCCCAAATGCCGACCTCTAATCCATCTTGATCTTGGAAGCTCTTAACACACACTTGGACACACACTTGTTTGCTCCTTTTGACCGCCAAAACATCATTCATTTGGAAGCGGCAAAGTCAGTTGCCAAGCTGTTTTTGCCTTCAGGGGGATGGCTCTGTCCCTGTCTCTGTCTCTGTCTCGAGTGATTTATTCTTTGTTTATGGCAACTTTGCAATTTTACAATGCCGTTGTGCTAATGAACAACTGGCCCCTAAGGCTTCCCTCTACATTCAGCTTATACTCGTAATTTACTCGTACAATCGTAAAAGAACAGCAACAGGACGAACCATTAAAATACACACCAACAACAACTACAACAAAAATATGAACAAAAAAAAAGAAGCAAATCATTTTTCGTGTTTTACAAATTACATTCGTAGTTTTTTTTTTAACGATCGTCGGGCGCCAGACTGTCTGCTGACCTTTGGCCATAGACTGTACACTTCTGCCCAGGTGCAAAGGGGGCAAAGGGGGATGCAGGGGGCGAAGATTGAAAGGTCGCCCAGCAATGCAGTTGATGCAGCTGGTAGCTTATCGAATCAGGCAATAGATAAAAGAAAATCTTTAAGAAAAAGAAGATCTACATCAGAGAAGGAACAAATGTTAATCTATGGCACTCCAAAGATTTTATACCATTGCAGAGATCTGTGCTCAATTTCCAACTGATATTTGCTATATAATAAAGTAGACTGATTTTATAAAATTGAATAAAAATAAAAGCTATATATTTATTGGAATTTGTTCTTGAGGATGTTAAATCTTAAAAGACTTTAGAAAAATGAAACTAACAACTTTTTACTAGATTTAACTATCTGATTTTTACATTTCAAATTTTATCGAAATAGATAATTTTGTTTTAAAATGTTTATGAATTTGTTGAATAAAAATAACTCAGAGAACGACTTACACATATCCTATGAATTTGAGCAGAATTTCCTTCTAAGTTGTGCTTAAATCTTTCAAGGTTTCTTTCTTAAAAACCTATTTTTGATATGAGAAAATGTAACTAACATAAAATAAATCCGAAAGGAAAATTCTGTCATTTTTATTTAAAATTAAGTTTTTTTAACTTAATATCTTTTATTAATTATTAAATTTCTTCGTCTACACTACCATTCTCTTTTAATGATTTTCTGTCTTGGTTTTTTAAGATTTATTACAGCATATATTTTAAGGTTTCTGCAAACCTGTAGACTTATACTTAAAGTTTATTTAATATGAGTATTTAGAATAAATCGTAAAAGTCTATAACATGACCAATTAGCAAAGAACATCGATAGCGAATCTTAATGGCTTCCGAAAAACCTTTGCAAACTGTTGCCAATTTTGTTCGTTCTTTAAAGAATATAAACTTTATTAGGCTATTTAATTTACAATAGCTCTAAGTTCAAATTTAACCAATTAAAAATTCTTCCTCTCAGATAAAGATTTTTTCAACTCGAATGCATTTGTTTTAATGTACATTCTTGGTATGGAAAACTCCATTAACATTTATGATTGTAATAATTCAAAGGTTTATGGTCTTCCGTTCCGTGCAATCCAAAAACGACATAGACATAAACCTGCTGTTGCATGACTCTAGTTCCCAAAGCATAAATTCAAATAAAGAAAGAAAAAAAAACGAGGAGACTCCCACCTTTTTATTAGATTAATTTGCCTACATTACTCAGCGCTCAAGTGACGACTCCCTGCCAGGCAATAACAATAACAATAACAACAACAGCCACAACAGCTATGGCAGAACTAGAAGAAGAACATCATCATCGACGCCTATCCATCTATCAGCTACAGTTTGACCCAATGGCCGACTTCACAGCTCACACATAGAACGAGAGAAAGAGAGAGAGGGAGAGAGATGGGAAAAACTTGGCCAACGGCCCACGATCAAAGTCAAAGGCAAGTTTAAGTAAATGGCCCACTGTACGAGCCCAACCCACGCCATAAAAGAAATATCTACAGATAGACTATATCTTTCTGAACAATGGAAGTGTTGACAATGTTTCAAGTAAGTTTTTGGAGTAATTCGCATTGGCAACGCCCCAAAAAATTAAACATGCTCGTTTGTTCCGATCAATGGGATTTGCAAATTGAGTTAGGAGCACTTCTACTTATAGATATGTGTGTAAATTTATGTATTTGTGTGTGTGTGTGTGTATTGGGAACTTTGTTGTGCACACTTACCGCTAAAAGCCGCTTAACCGTAAAAGCTTCGCTGAGCATCGCGCTATTTGCAGGTTGCTTTCTCGTCGCAGCCGACGTCGACGTCGGCGTCGCTGTCGCTGTCATTGTTGCTGATGTTGTTGTTATTGTTGTTTTTGCTCTCACAGAGCTATTGCTTCCAAGAAGAATTTTCCAGTAATGCTTTATTTTTAGTTGTTAAATGCGACTCGTTGTTGTTGTATATATTTATATATAATTTTTATTTTATTGTTGCTGCAGTAGTTTATTAATATATGCTTTTGTGTGTGTGTCACAACCTTTCAACTTGAGGGGTCAAAGCGGAAATGAAACGAAACGAAACCAAACGAAACATTTAATGGGTGTAAAAACGCCACAAGAAACCACGAAATGTGCGCTCCAAAAAAACAAAAAAAAAGAAATACAGAATAATAATAATAATAATAATAAAATATGTGTGTGTTTCAGATTTTTTTTTTTTGTGTTTGTCGAGTTTGCCGGCCGGCTCACACGCCCCTCATTCGCATTCAATGGGCGCTGTCATTGCGCTCCACTTTAAAAAACGAAAGACTTAGGCAACGAACTTGATATTAACACCTGGCTGCCTATAATTGTTTTGACTTCCTACTTTAATTTTGGTTTCTTGCTTTTCATGTCGCTATTTTCACTTGCTGTGACGACCTTTGTCTTTGCCTCTAACTCTCTTTTGTTGTTCTTGTTGTTGTTGTTGTTGGAAATTGGGTTCTATTTCTTTTCGTCTTCTTCTTTTTTCGTCGTCTGTTATAAAATCCCATTTTATTGCAATACGAGAATGTGTGCTTGGGAATGTGATGTTGGAGACTCGCTTCCAGGCCCATAACCGTTATGCCAGCAACCATGTGTCGCTAGTGCTTAAAGCGGCCATTCAATTTTTGGCCGAATTCAGTCTATTTCTCAGCTATCTTGTGTGCATTTTTTGGTTGTATCTGTTCCTATTGTTGTTGTATTTTTTATAACTTAATAAAAAAAACTTAAACTTAGAGGCGTTGCCTGGTCTCGAGTTCCGTTTAAAGTGGGCCGAAACAGCCGTAAGCTGTGCACATAAAAATTAGTGAGCATCGGACGTTCAACGATGTTTGTGTGGCCCATTAAACTGCAGTCTATGCTAATGCCCTGGAGCAGGGCACACAGAAAGTCACACACAAACACACTCACACACACACTGAAAGACACACATACAAGCGAATGCTGTGGATACTGCGAAGCCATAACCTATTGACCAATAATGTTCTTGTAAATTATAGTGATATACACTAAGCAAACGAGGAACTGAGTAAGTTTGAAAAACTGGAAGTTTGTGAGAAGTCTTGTGAAAATCTTCTTGTCATAAGTTTATTCCTGAATCCTTAGTAAAATATTACGAAATAAACGCTAGCGCCTTACAGAGCATGAACATTGACTGGGATTTGATATACAAAGTCTTAAATCCTAAAACTGTTTTTTTTTTACACATGTGAAGGAAAGTCAAAACATTTTGAACAATATGTGAAAGCGGCTAAACATTTTTTTTATTGTTTGGAAATGTAAATGGCAATTCATATAACTATTCTTCTTATTATGTATTCTAATAATAATATTTATTATTTTAAATTTTAAATGAACTTAATTTACTCCTTTTGTAAAAGCTGTTTTAAGTTGTATTACTTTATTTCATGTATTATAAAACACATAAACGAATCTAAAACATCGCAATTTGTAAATTTTTTTCATTAGCGACAGCTTTCAAAGTCACTTAAAATCACTATAAGCTATCTCATTTCAATTTCTTGTAGAATTTTTTCTATTTGTTTAAAAAATTGTTTGATTATCTTGTTTGGCCATATTTTCCCCCAGTGTAGTCACGTAGACAGCGCTGCTAGCGGTTTATTTTCCGCAAGTCCTGCAAATGATGATTATTTACATTGCGGTCAAAGTGCAAGCAGGGGCGTTAATCGCTTGTGGGCGTGCCAAAGTGCTTGGCATATTCAATCAGCTTAGCCACAGCCACAAGCCATAGGTAGAGAATCAAAAGAAGAGTAGGAAGATTGATTGTTTAGCTGACCCAGTCCCAGGAGGATGCAGCAGGATGCACAAAGGATGCATGCACCATGTGGCAGCTGGCAGAATTTATGTGTCTGCTACGCACAATCGATCAGCATTTTGACTGTGAAGTGTTGAGGCAGCGGCAACCACAAAACTGCAAATGGAGTTGCAGATGGATGCAACTTGCAACTAGCAACTTTAGCGAATGCATTTTTCTTTCTTTCTTCATTTGCTTTAGCTCTTTTTTTGTCTGCTACGTATTCTTCTTCTACTTCTTTTTCTTTTTTTTATATTTATTTGCGGTTTTCGCTTGATCGCACTTTGGTCGTCGATCGTCGGTCTATCGGTCGCTGGGTCGTCATCAATGCAGCAGCCATAGACATAAACTTGGCAGCATAAAAAAGAGGCACACACATACACACACTCACACACGGAGACAGTAAAGCAAAAAAGCAGCGCGATTTTTGCACCGTTATGCGCCCAATATGGCGACGCAACAAGCAGGAGAGTGAGAGAGTGACACAGTACGAGAGAGAGAGAGAGAGACATAGCGAGAAGACTTTAACATATGTGGCCAAGTGTTGTGGCTGTGCATCTGCATCTCCTCCCAAACTAGCCATGGCAGGAGTGTCTTCATCTGCTTCCCCTTCCTACTCCCATCCTCTCCTGAACTTTAGCTGTCTTCACTTGACTGCGTTCCATGTTTGTTTGTTTGTTTGTTTGTTTGTTTGCTTTTTCGAGTGTGTCTTTCTATGTGTGTGTGTGTGTGTGTGTGTGTTTAGAATGCACAGAAATTACAGTCGCTGGCCGCGCCTTGGACTTGGACTTGGACATGGACAGCGCAGAACAACTGCACTTCCTCCCCTCGCTACCCGCCTTGCCCCACCCCCCTTCACAATGAAGAGGCTGGGCTGGACATGGACAAAATCAACGCCGCCACAGCCCCAAACAGCAAACAACAAACACACAAACCCATTGAAGAGATGTTCTACGAGATCGAGACCGAGACTGCGAGACTTCGAGACCGTAAAAATTACAAAACACACAGACAAACTTGGAGAAATTCTTTTTCTTCGATTGGCAAAAATGTTAATCGCTTCATTTGCAGGATCACCACACACATTATCCCTAATATTAATTTATTATTATTATCATTATCATTTCTTTTCTTTCTTCAATTTTTTTAGTTTTTCTTTTTCGCACACGCGTCGCGCACAGATTTTGTTAATAATTTGTAGTAATTATTTTTACCATCAATTGTTAAAGATTTCTTGTTATATTTGTTGTAATATTGGCTTGTCTATTTTTTGTCGTGATTGTTGTAGCCAAAGCAACAATCAAGAGCAACAACTAAACACACTAAAACACGTTGTCGTATATCTTTTGATTTTTGGTTTTTGTTAAGGCGAGCTTGGCACGTCCGCACGTTACGTTGGTCAGCAACGAACTGAAGAGGAGCACGCCAACAACGGACTTAAGAACTAAGACAGCAGCCGTTTGCAGACACGAAGAAGTTACCAACAGCAGCAGCAGCAGAGGCAGCGACTGCAGCAGAGACAGCTACAGCGACTGAGAGACAGTGGCAGCTTAAAAGCTTCTCCAACTTCAAACAACCAACAACAACACAGGCCACAAGGCAAAGTCAAAGTCAAGGCAGCAGCAAAAGTAACAGCAGCTGAAGACAAAAAGCTTCGTTACAAACTTCGAAGTCGGCGTCGCTGTTGACGCTGCGCAGACGCAGACACGACAAGTGCCGTCGACGTCAGCGTCGGCGTCTTCGTTATCGTTGTTGTTGTTATTATTTTCTTGCACTATGTTAATGTGGACTCTGCGGCTGCGTCGTGGCTGCTGTTGTTGCTATAGTTGTAGTTGTTGTAAGTTGTTGTCTGTTATGCCGTGTGCTTTATTTGTTTCTTTAATTATGAGTGTCAGTTGGGGACAGTTGTTGCAAGCGCAGATTAAAGCAGATAAACATAACCTACACACACTCACACACACACACACACCGTTTGAGTTTTTCACTTTTCTCGCAAAATTAACCGATTTTCATACGCTTCCGCAATGCGTTAGGCAATCGCTTCATGTTGCACACTAAGTAGCATTCTGACTAAGTCTCTCGACTTGCCCCATGGAACAATTCTACTCCAAAAATAAACAAAGCATCTCTAATTGAATAATGCGTTTTGGTGTCTTCTGTGTGTTTTTGCCCTGTCCCGTTCAGTTGAAAATTTAAAATTATAATTTAATGGCTTTAAATTGGTCGCTTGGGGTGTAATTTTCGCATTTGAGTTCATTTCAAGCACTCACCAAGAGTCTGAACATAAGAAATTGACGCAAAAAGAGTGATTTTGTCCGGCTTTGATTGTTACTTTGGGTGGTTCAAGATATTCTCAAGTGGAAAAGGAAATGAAAAAGAGCATTTCATGTAAAAGCACTTATATGTGAATAATATTGCAAATACTAGAAATTAAAAGTTGAATTCAATATAATATTCTTACATGTATATAGAGCAATATTGATTAAGTAAAGATTTAATAATAAAATATTTCATAAAGGAAATCTTTGATTTTAACACTATATAAATAACAATAAACAAATAAATAGATAAAAAAATTTATTATTAATAATATTGGTTCAAGTTTATGTTTCCTGATTTAATATTAATAAATTAAGTAAATACAGAAGTCATCAATTTAAAATTATTAATAAATGCTTCAAACCTAAGGATCCATACATTATAAATAAAGAAGGTTTTTTTAGTATTTTTATAAAATATTTTTCTTGTTTTCAGACTAAAGCTTATTAAAGATGGCCCTAGTCACTAATAGCTATGTTTTAAGTTTTGCTAAGTTTTTTAGACTCTACTACTACATGTTTTAGTGTAATAAGTAATAAGTGATAATTTTTCTTCAACTCTGAAGCTAAGATCTGTTACAACTTAAAACTCTATTTAATGTCTAAAGATATTTTTTAATATTAATATATTTTCCCTTTACTTAATTTGCTTTCACCTAAATTAAAGATATTTCTTTTTAGAGAGCTCATAAAAATTGTTTAATCGATTCAAGTTAATATACTGATCGTCTTATAGAAATGTAAGTCTTTCACGCCCACATACTATTAACTTTTCATACTACCCACGCACAAAGTATCCAAGCAATCGCCTTCGCACAAAAGCGTAAAGATCTTTTTTATATTGTGCCAAGTGGGCACTTGAAAGCGTTGATCTTTTCTGATTTCGTTTTCTTTCTCTGATCTTGCTTAAAAATTGCTTCGATTTTGGTGAGTTTTCTGGAATAACGCAACAAGACAGAATTTAATTTGAAGATTTATATCGAGCACCGGAAGGCGTAAGACGAAATTTTTGATTGTCTCGAAAAATCACAATGCAAACATACATACATATGCATATGTTTGTGAATATATCTGTGTATAAATCGATACAATATTTGGACACAGTATAATTGACGCTGATTGTGGAAGAATGATCTTGAGTTTTATTATAGGCAGAGTTGAGGGAACTGTGAATATGTGTATAATCTACATCTTATATCGTTCATATATTCTAGCTTCCACTTGAAGAGATAATTTCTCAATCACGAAGGTCGTTGATAATTCTACCTCTTTTTCCATAGCAACAATCGTAATTTCGATTGTGAAATAAAGTGTTATTTTTTGCTGTCTATTATTTGAAGGTAGCTTAGAAGATCTTGCATTATATTATTATGAATTATACAAAGATAAACATCTTATTTTATGAATTGTGCTCAGTAAATTTCTTTCAGAAGTAATGTGCATAGACAAAATAATCCATTAAAGAAAATTAACTATTAAGAGAATTGCAGATGAATTGCTCTTAGGAACCCTGTAAAAACATCTCATATCGCTCACATTAAAAAAAGTGTGACAGAAGTGTATAAAATAACAATTTTTTATTTTAGTAAAGTATTTTTGGAATTTTTCGACCTAATTAAAATTTGTATATGAAAATAATTTTACTAGGAATGTCACATAAACCATTTCAATTGAGTTTTAGCTTAATCTAAAAAAAGAAAAATTAAAAGCTTTCATATATTAAGAAATTCATTTTAACGAACAGTTAAATAAGTTTCCCATAAATGTTATATGAGGAGATTATCCTAAAATAGTTAAAAGCTCTATGGTATCTCAAAACTAATCGATATCGAGAAACTTATAGAGATATAATTTTAAGCGCACAACAACAAAGAAATAAAAGTCGGCTCATATGGTTTTAAGAATCAGAAACAGATATTACTTCTTTAAGTATTGCTTTACTTACAGGGTATATAATTAAGCACTCGAAAAACAGCTACACATATTTAGAGAGGTATCTACATTTCAGTTACAATCACTTTGATCTTCTAGCCAGATCTCTCCCAATTCTCTTATAGAAATGTTTGCACTTAATGGGCTTCTCCAAAGCAAATTGCGCTAAAAACCATAAAATTGTTATTAAAGCTTTAACAGAAATAACAAAATAGCCACCTACCCCACCACATTCCCTGCTCCCCTTTAATAATATCTTTCACTAACAAACGTCAGCTTCATCATCATCATCGCATTGGCGGCACTATTAACAATGAAAAGCAAAAGTAAATCGAAATCAAAGTAGCCTGCAAATGCAATGGAGAAATGGGCCCCAACTCTAGCTTCCAACTACCAACTTCCAACTGCCAACTACCAACTCCCAACTACAACAACAGCAACAGCAACTACAACACTACAACTCTAGCCCCCCAGCATCTCGACTGCTAAACAATTGAAAATTGTGTTTTTATTTTTCTTTAGTCTTTTTTTTTTATTTTTTCATTGGCGGCCAACACGTGCCGGGTCTGGCTCTGGATGCTGTAAGGGGTGATGAGGAGGGGGCATGGTCAAGTGTGCCGGTGTGGCAACCTGTCGCTGCCACACAGCTAGTGGCAGTGGCAGTGGCAGTGGCAGAGCCACCGTTAGCTCATATCAGTGAGGCGCACACGTCTGCCCTGCCCCACAAACACATAACACACAAGACACACTCTATGGAGATCTTAAACTTTCATTTATACAATTGTCTTCAAACTGTGCAGCGATTGCCGCTTGCCTCCAACTGTGCCTCACTTTTGTATTTTTAAATGTATCTGTATCTGTGTGCTGCTCCAAAATGAAAGTCGGAACAAAATGGATTTGCTTTTGGAATTTTTGTTCAAAAAAGATACATTTGTGTAGTTGCTGCTGCTGCTGCTTCGACTTTAACTTTAAGTTTAACTTCAACTTGGACTTCATTCGTTATGGGCCACAAGCGTCAAGCATTTGCTTTATTGCAGTTTTCATATGCTTCTGTGCCAAAGGAAAGGCCACGCCGGACGCGACATGACTTGGGCCCAATATCTCATTAAATCTAAATGGACTTTTTTTCTCTCTCTCCCTCTCTCTCTCTCTCTCTTTCTCTCTCTTCTCTTTAGTTTTTGGCCTCGAAAAGCCGAAAAACTTTCGCCGGTACTTGAACGGCAGAACAACAAAATTCACTATCCACCGTGGTTACTCCTCATCTCCTCCTCAACTCCTGCTGACCTTGCTCCCAACCCGTAGTCTCCTCCACGATATTCTGCGTAATCTCCCCCGAATAATACCTCGTTTTTTGGGCCCTTTTAAAGTGCTGGGTCATTGGCCGAGGCGGCTGCTGCCAAAAAGAACCTTAACTTTAAACTGGTTATTATAATTTTCGGTTTCGCAGAATTCACGCAGCACAGGCAACAAGGCAAAAGGCAGAAGGCAAAGGCAAAGCAGCGCCATTAGTTGGCCTCATTCTTGGCCAGGAAATCTTCTTCGCATCCATAGACCCATACAAGTACTCATACTCATACTTGTATTCGTATTCGTATTTGTATTCGTATTCGTTTAAGCAGCATGCAACATTCACGGCATTCGCTTCGTGACAAATATGAATATTTCGAGCTTATGAAAGGGGTGGCCAGAAGGAAGGGGGCTGAGAAGAAGCTGACTTAGGCCTCTTTCCCTCCCCTCTTTCACCACTCTCACCTCTTTTAAAGCCTTAGAATGCAAGAAAGCGGCTGCAACGCGGAAGTATTTAACGTGTTTGTTTGTCCATGCCAATTCTATGCCTGCTGTTGCAACTCTAGCTTTAGCTTCAGCCTCAGCTTCGACTACAGCTTCTGCTTTGTGGCAACATTAGTGATGTGAATCCTAAACCAAACATCGATTTTACCGATTTTTAATTCGCCAATGAAAAACTTGTATGAATATGCAAGTCGGTAAATGTGTTTGAGAGTTGAAATCGGAAAAGTTCATAAACAAATCGTACATATGTTTTTTTTAATGCCTATTGAAATATCCGGCAGATTAGCCAACGTAATAGTAAGTAAATTTGCTTTGACTGTTTTAGCGGAGTTTTGTTAAATTTTTCCATGTTTTTACAAAAATGTATCAAATTCCATTAGAAAATTGTATATCCATTTAGATGTGAAGTAAATCGCTTATGTAAAAATCGATATTTCGATCTATTTTCTCATCTCTAGACAGCTTAGACTTGGACTTGGGGATGCGGTCGCATCGTTTCTTGTTGTGTGTTTCGTTTGGTGAAAAGTGTTTTGTATGCAAATCATTGAAATTACATATTATGGCCAGTTGGCAGTCGTAAGTAGCAGTTGGCCTGAAAGTCGCCTGACATGCAGCAGAACAGAGAGCCAAAGCAGAACCGAACCGAACCCAACCGAACCAAACCAAGCCAACAACGAACCCAACAACTACAGCAACAATAACAATAGTACAACAACAACAACAAAGATGCATTCAAACGTTGCAACACAAACTCAAATACCGCCTCCTGGCTGAAGAAGAAGTCTTCATATGGTCGGTCCCAAATGCACTGGGTGGGTCTTCCATCTCCGGCTGCCTTCAGATGCCTCAAATTGAATCGAGTTGCCTCCATTTGCCTCGAGGCGGCTACTGCTCAAAGCCCGGCCAAGTGATATGCCTGGGCACAGCGACAGCTCATAAATTCATTAGAGAATGCAACCAAATGTAGCAGCTGCCACGCATTGACCAAATACCCACGCATAACACTGAACAACCTACAATTAGAACCCTTTAACAATGTTTAACCACATTTCCTATAGCCATTGTTCTTGCTAATAATACTCTACCTCAATTACAGATAGCATAGATCAAAGTGTTCTGGATCCTCATGGTTATGAATTTACTTGAAAAATATCTTTGAATTGCAAGCTTTTGGGTTATATCAAGGTTATGCTTCAGAACATTTCATATTTCTGTAATTCTTGACAAAGATATTCCATCAAAATAAAGTTTTTGTATATATTCGTATACTACATTTAGATAATTTATGAATTTACTCTACAATTGAGGTTGAGGTTCAGTAAAGTAAAGTAATGATAAAGATATGAAAGATGTTAGACAGAAGTTATGTTATACAGAATTAATGTGCTTTATAGCTTTAAAGTTAACGTTTGGAGTAATAATATACTTTGTTTTATTTGGTTTTGTTTTAAAATTAAGGAAGGCAATATAAGTATAACATTATAATTATTAGTTAAACAAAATAAAATTTACTTGATGGCTAAGATTCTTTATAAAGTACTTTAAAATTGATATTTTTGGCAAAGCCGACTTTTTTATCTTTTATGTTTTTTAGTGATATTTGAGAACTGAAGAATTTTTATGTTGAAAAGCGTTTATGAATAAAAACTGAATAATATCAGATTTGTAATGTCCTATAAAAAGCTGAATAAGTTGTATGTAACTTAATAATAGTAATGCTGATTATACCATATTTGGGATCAGTTAAGTTTATCTAACCACATATAGTACGTCTGTATGGATGTGTGTCCTAGCACAGTTCACTTCAAATTAAATCGCAAGGAGCAACAAACAGAGAAAATCAAATGTGCTGCTATGATGTGAACTTGTATCTACAATACCCATGGGATTAAAATTAAGAAGACTTAACAAATTGTCAACTCTTATTCTATAGCTTATTGTGTGAGTTATTACACAACTCTATTTTTAGATTGCAAAGTAATACTTATAAGCCTGTCTTAACAAATATGTTCTTCTTTACTATTTTATTTATAGCATATTAGAGGACGAAGTTAACTTGTCTTTAGCTCGAGTAACAAATATCTTCACCTAATGATACAAATATTACTACAATAATAATAATGCTAGCAATGTAGTTTCGCTTATGCATTGTCCATGTATATTATTTGTTGATTATTTTTTTATTTATTTATTAGAAATTTTTTAGGCTATTTTGTTAGAAATTTCCCTGACCAAGTTTCGGCTGTTGAAATCGATGAGTTGAATTGAAATTTCGCTAACTTCTTGTTGTGCGATTTGCAAAAATAAAAGTAGCAGGTGGTTCTCTCTTGTCAAAAATCTCAAATTTCATTTATTGTTATTGTAGTTATTGTTGTTGTTGTTGCTGTTATTGCACATAAAAACAAAACAAGAAAACTAAAAAATATAGAAAAAAACATTTCATGAGCCAGGACAGGCGTGAAGTTTGTGGTAAACCCTTCACGCCAATGGATGTACCTAGAAATTGAGGATGACTTTTAACTTGCAGGGTGAAAATCAAAAGAAAAGAAATTTAATTATAGTTTAATGACAGCACGCAAATAGTCGACAAATGTGAGTATTACAGGTTCGGTTTGGTTTCAGTCCCAGACCGAGTCTCAGTCTAAATCGCAGTCTCAGACTCAGTCTCAGTCTCAGCTTCAGCCTCGGTCGCCTCGTCGAGTCTTCCGCCTCTCAATTGTTTTTTGATTTTTTTTTCTGATTTTTTGTTTTTTTTTTTTTGGTCGTCGAAAGTAAAATTTCCAATTGATTTTTGTTGTGCTTTATGTTTTACACGCTTTTCGTTTTTATTATGCGCATTGCGGACACATTTAGCAAAAAGGCAAAGTAAATGCCAACATCATTTGACTATCATGGACACAAGGAGAAATGATGGCACAGCAATCCCAGAGCCCAGGCAGCACTTTCATCGGCGCTTACGCAGCATGAGATTCAGATCTATTGCCGGTAAAACTCGACTCGACTCGACTCCAACTCTTAAGCTGCAGCTTTTGTATACATAAGTAGTATCGTATCCAAATCCCAGAGAGACCAGCCCGCCAGCGACTTCTTTGTAAGCCTGGCTTCTACCTTGCCCCATTGTTGCTGCGGTTTCGTTTTTCATTTTTGAAAGCTCATCGGGCACGAGGTCAATGAAGAGCAGCTTCATCTCCAGCTCCAGCTCCAGCTCCAACTACAGCTCCAGTCGCTTCTTCAGCTTCAGCTCCAGCTTCAGATTCAACACCAGCTGTAAACGCGACGCTTTTTTGCGATGTCTGCCAGTATCACAGATTTTCTTTCAACACAAGTTTTGCAACAAAGTTTCTGAGAAATATTCACTGAGAACACGCCGATCAAGAGCAGGCTTTGCTTAAAGATACCCAGTAAGTAGTATAGGGTATAAATGCACTAAGAAGTCTGTTAGTATTGTACACAACTTTGCACTAGACAGAAGTCTTCTTAATTTGAAGTTCTTTTGATATAAATATATTTATTTGTTAATGAGTGTATTTTTTCATTAATTTGTATTAATAAATTTTAAGTTAATTATTATATTGGAATTTCTTTATATATGTTTTAGTAGTTCATTAATAGTTGCAAGTAATGAATTTTACTGAAAGAAATTAAATTAATAATTTCCTTTAAAATTCTTAAATTTAAGCATCAATAATTCGCTGCAAGTTAAACAATTTAAAAATAATTTCAAAATTGTTTGACATTGTCTTTTTTTATAGTTTAATAAAATATATTGGTTTTTTAAATTTTAATATTCATAGGTATATTAATTTTATTTATTAGTGAGCATATGTTTAAAACTAAAATAAGTGTAATAACTTACCATACTACTTTAGTCAATACCTTTGCTGCTTCCTTGTGAGTTTATAATTTAATAAATACCCTGTACTGTTTTTAGACACTGATATATTAAAAGTAATGATTACTTTTTGCCTTTCTGACTGCTTCTCCAGATCTGGCCTGCCCTCGGGGTGCACACTGGACACATTGTGTTGTGTTGTGGGACTGAAAACTGGCATTGGGTGCTGTAGATGTTGGTGTTGTTTTTGTGGGTACTTCATTGTAACATTGTATGCTTAGGGGTCTCTGTCTCCTACTGGGGACAGTGCTCGTACTCGTAATGATGTGCTAATGATCACTCTGTGCTGTGAATGCTGCTTGCCCGGCAATTAATCTTCTAAAATTGTTCGCATCGCACATTCGTTGACTTCATTCATACAATTTCTATATATTACTATATGTGTGTTGGTGTGTGTTTTGCTGTTGTATGTGCGCTTTGTTAATTGATAGCAAAATTACTCGAAATTGAATGTTTTAGGCACTTTCACTTGTTTGACTCTTGAATGATGCATAGTTACAAACTACACACTGAAAGAGCCGTTTAAATTGACAGATATTTCTTGTCTAATGACACTTTTTTTTTCTTTTAGTTTTGTTGTTGTTGTTATTTTTTGCACTGCAGCTCGCAGCCGAAAGTGTCAGCTGAAATGATAATGATAAATGGTGCTTGGTAAATGGTAGCCGGAGAAGGTTCGAGTGGAGATATGACACCCGAAGGTGTAGGCAGCTTGAGTCCAAATGAGCTTAATGAAATTCCGTTTGGACTGAGAGTTAAAATGTCATACTAGAAATATGATTACTAAAAATAATTAGTATATTTAAAAAGATGTATGAGGACATACGTACTTATAAAAACTTAAATAAATTTTAAATTAGACTTTGACATTCATTTATTCCAATTAAATTCAGTTTAGAACACTTAAAAATTCTTTAATATTGTTTAATGAAAAGCTATCAAAAGTAATTTTATTATAAACTGTCAAAGAAAGTTGGCTTAGTCCGTAGCAGTTTTGATTTGGCAAAAATTAAAATAAAATAATTTACAAAATAGTAGAAATATTTAAACAATATTAATATACATTAATTGTGGCGAAAATGAAACATCTTCAAACTAAATACTGTTATTCTAAAAATGTAGAAATAGTTGGACAATATTTCTTAGATACATCAAATAATAATAATAGTTGGGTAACAATTAACTTGCCTCTTTAGATCGGATACAGTTTATATTCTTATTAAAGATCCAACAAAAGAAAGAAAATCATTTCAGACAAATTGTTCCTTATTAAGAATCAAATACAATTTGCTGTCTAATCAACAAGACAAATAAACTGCAAGAAAATCAAACAATTTTTCCAGAGTACATTCCTCTACTTATTGTTAGTAGCTCCAATTAGGTAAATGCTAAATGGCTGTCTGCTTAGCTCATCGGCAACTGGACAAAGAGTTGTATAAACAAGATCATAACTAAGAGCTACCGTTAGGTAACACATGTTGAGTTTGTTGACAAATCTGCATAACTTTCTTGGCATAACTTTTACTCATTTCGATGGAAAGAAGAGAAGATGCGTAATCCTTCTAAATGGTGATAAATTAGCATAAGCTCTGCTTACACTAACAAACTTAACTTATGTAAATGAGCAACAATAAGCAAAATCGTTTAAGCGATTAATTAAAAATGACGTATACGCAATTTGTATGCCATATTTGTAGCTGGTGCTTTAGCTGCTGTGAGGGTCTTAACATTTCTATGAATGACTTTTTACATGTTTTCACTTTTAATGCACACACTTACTCACACTCACACTCACACTCGCACTCACACTCAGACTCACACTCACGAATCACATACGAATGATAGTGAAACCAAATACACAACAAAACGAAACGAAATGAAACATTCGAAACATTACAGTTTTAGTTTTGCCTTTGCCATAATTTGGCTCTGTCTCTGGCTCTGACTCTCTAACTGTTGGCATTTTTTGGCATTTAATGATCATCGTTGCCATCATCGTACATTCACCGTGAGTGGGTCTAAACCTCCGCCTCCACCTCCCATCCCTTGTTCCCCTCTGCGCGTTCCTGCTGAGCTTGCCCTGCCTTCACACACATTTACTCATCCACAAGTCGTAGACGAGTATAAAAAGCCTTTCATAGCCTGACGCTGGTTCTGCTTCATTTTGTTTAATGACAATGAAAGAAAGATCCACTCATTGAGAGAGAGAGAGTGAGATAGAGAGAAAGAGAGAGAGATGGCACAACACATATGTGTTTAGTTTATGGTGTGTCTTTACATTTTTGCTTTCGTTTATGAACTTTCACGTGTGGCGCTGTTAAATTGTAGAAAATTACATTGAAAGTGCCCCTGGCAATGATTCGTGGTCGGAAGTTGGGCTCGAGAAGATTTAAACGCTTAAATGCTTTACGGAATTACCTAATTTCGGTTACGAAACAAATCAATTAATGCGTGTCTGTGAGACAGTGAGAGACAGGTGGAGACCCTAATGAATCTTTGTAACTGTAAATGGGAACAATTCTGACCACACAACATCATCCATTTGGGATTTCACTTGCATAGGAAGCTATAAAATTTAATTGCACGGCAATCGATTAAGCGAGAGGATATCGGGAATTGAAAGCCGCATGACAGCAATTGAAATTCTTCAATTGTGCCCAATAAAGTCATAAAAATGCTAATACTCTCACATAACCAATACTTTAATCTATACAATGCCAACATTCCGCATACGCCCCATCAACCAGCTCAGCTCAAATTCAAATGATGATGATTGCATGGGAAACATGAAAACTTTGCAATTTGATTGCCAGTTTCCAATTCATTTACGAGTTGTCTTTCATTAACTCTCTGTGAAACTTGGAAACTTCGAATAGTTTCTGATTAAGTTTATAGCGATTAAAGCCTTGAGCTAACAAACAATGATGTTTGTTATTATAACATATCCGCCTCAATTTAGTTGTCAAAATACACAAAATATTGTCAATTCATAAGATATACTTAGCTATCGATATCTGCTGAAATAAGTTAGCTCAGTTTGGCCTAAAAAGAAGCCAAGTAAGCCTTGTATCTTAAACTACACTAATTAATAACTTTTTAGCATAGATTAATCTTAAAACAACAAATCATGTCGTATCAAAATCGAAAATTTTCAACAACATTATTGAAAATTAATAAGAAATCAATTTAAGTTAGTCATTGAAATTATAAACGAGATTTTGAATCAAACGAAAAAATGTTATACAGAACAGTAGATATTTATCTCTTTTATTAATAGTATTATTGCTATTATAGGTAAATGTAGGTATAAATATTATGTGCATAGTAGAATAGTAAACATTATGTATATGCTAGAGTTAAACTACGAGAATTTACTTTATGTACTTTAACTAAATTTAAGTTTACTTACACTAATACTAAATTAATACAGTTATTTATTCAATTGAGTTAAAGTACATATATCGATAACTATTTAATTTTATAAATTTACTGTAGATCAGCTTTTAAACACACTTCACTAACGACTTACAAAACGACTCCGCATCGATTTGAAAGTATTTCTAAACCTGTTATCCAGCTTGCAACAAAGTCTTAAGACAAGGTGCTAATGTAATGCAACAAACAAATACCACAAAACTCCAATTGATTGCAACTTTGTTGCACCCATGAACTATTGGAGGAATCTTTAGAGATTCCCTCCCTATACCAAGTTAAAAGTTGTAATCAACTGGGCCCTTGTAGCCTGTCACTTCTGTATCCTGCTGTTGTGTGTATTGTCCTGCCGCAGGTAGAGGAGCATTCAATTCCATTAGCTTCTAGCCATGGCCAATGTCGAGGCTTTGTTAACATGTCTAACATTTCCGCAGGCTGAACTAGAATTACTTTCAGATAGGCCATGTCAACTAAATTTGCATATAAACAGATGGATGCAGGAATTAATATTTGGCTATTGGCCATATTTAGCTGACAAAACAATAGAGGTAAGAGAGCCACGATCGCATTGGCCGACTCGCTAACTGACCAACTGGCTACCTGTTAGCCAAAAGGTCCAAGTCTGAAACCATGTGAAAGCCGCTTAAACATGGCCAGCAATTTGGCGAGCTGCGAGCGCATTAATGATTTTCACATGAGAGTTAGGCTGGAGTTGGAGTTGGAGCTAGATGCGTTGGTCTGCGTTTGGGCCAAGTTACGATACATTGACCCAGTAGACATTTGGTATGCAACAAAGTCAGTTGGCAACAACAATTATGGCAATAGCTGCTGCACTTCATTAGTAAAAACGAACGCAAATGTTGCTGTTGTTGCTGTTGTTGCTGTTACTATTACTGCTGCTGCTGTGACTCTTAACTTGGCTTTCGTTTTTGCATATGTTGTTGTTTTTTGGAAAGCCATTGGCAGCAAGTTATTGGCAAGGTTTCCTTGCCGCTCATATTGACAACGCCTTTCACTGTTCAATCTGCTCTTCTGATGGAAGCTCAATGCATCAAATAGACAAATTAAAGACCAATCAATTGGGTGAATCGGTAGCCCTAACCCACATCTCAAATCAACGACATAACACTCATACAAACACTCTTACACTTACACACATGTTAGAGAAGATCTGTTTTATGAGCTTAACATAAATTTGCATAAATACTATAGACGACATAACTGTAAACATAATCAAATCCAGCTTTGTGATGGCCCTGTTGTTGATCGAAACAAGCGCTTAATAAATAACTTAAAATCCCCAAATTAAAAAAAAGTCAGCAGATAGTGTGTGATATCTGACTAGCTAATACCCTATACATACACAGTGAAAAAGGGAAAGATAAATTGGTGTAAAATATACCCCACACCACATAAATTCTATAAAAAATATTTAGGCAATATAATTTGATGTATAGGATTATTACTTTATAGAAATGCCAGGGTGTAAAAAAACTTTTAGTATTCCTGTAGACTATCACATATCCTACAAATATTTTAAAGATTTATTGAAGTTTCTTTGAATTAGGGATTCATTTTTATATATTTTACGTCAAATTATCATTCAGTTAGTCTTTTGAGACCTTATATGTACTTACCAAATACGACCTTTAATTTATAAGGAATATGTAAATATGAAAAGTTATAGAGGTAACTGGAATGTAAGATTAAGATGGTTATATAATTTTAATTTCAATAAGATATTCAGCTATCATCATGGATCCAAGATAAATTTATAATGATACATGCTCAATTAAAAAATTCTCTCTTCAGATTTTTTTCTACAGGGTGTTTCAGTTTGTCGCATATCGAGCTGACGAACGACATTTGCATTTGGACAGATTTGGTGAAATGAAATATATATGTGTATGTGTGCCACATGCCATATGATCAGCAATGCGATTAAAATATCAAGTGTAACTAGAGGGGAGAGCAGAGCAAAGCGTCTTCATCGTCAACTTCGTCGTCATCGCAGCGCGATCTTTAAAAGTTGGCTCAAAAGAATGCGACGTTCCACAAAGATAAGCTGCGACTGCGACTGCGATTGCTGTTGAAATGGAAACTGGCCAGTAAGTGAGTGAATGACTAACAGAGTAACTGACTGACTGACTGAATGACTGACTGACTGACAGCTGCGTCGTCTTCGACATCTTTAGAAATGGCGCACAAAAGCCACTGACGCCGGCCACTTTGACGAAATTGACTTTCTCCATTCAATATAATTAATAGTAATATTTTTGTAGCTTAGCTACACACGTCTTCAGAATTGTAACGGCTGACAGTCTGTCCGGCTGTCTGTCCGCCTGTCTGTCTGTCCCGTCTGTTTGGCTGCTGGGGAATGTTGGCCAGGAAGTAATTTATTATTGCAGGCGTGCAACAGGTGAAGAAAAGCATTTCAACATGCATAGATCAATATTTGACATGCAGAGCAACAGCCATGCCAATCCCCAAGACCAACTTAGTGCTTCCCCCGAAAATTCATTATTCCAAATTCGCAGCGCACAACGGGACGTATGTGTAACAAGTGAAAAGTCAAAGTCGCCGTGTGTGGCAACAACCCAACAAATAAAGTCACACCAAGATGCTGCAGTTGTTGTGATTCCTATTTGTCAAATGTTGTTGTTGCTTATGCAAATGGTTTTTTGCTGTTTGCAGCTTCTTCAGACTTTCAAAAAGCCAAAAAGTATTTTTGGCCAATATTTTAGCATAGCTTCTGCGGCTTTTACTTTTCTTTAAGCTGTCGCTGAACTGAAATTTAAATTAGTTTACTTTTTGGCCCACACTCGCTTCTGTTTTTATGTTTTTATTTTCTGTTTTACTTTTTTTTTACATAACAATCAAATTAACAAATAGTTTAAAATGCTTAAAGAAACAAGGCACGCACATTGGCCAGGTAGATGTTTGCACTTATAACTAGTGCCAGACATTTCACGTTCATTGACATGGCTAATGAAGGCAGCCGCTGAGACAACTGCTCCATGCCTCATGCTTCATGCCCCATTGCTCCAAGCTCCATCCAATTACTTGTCAAATTGTCGCTTTGGTTTGGCGTTAAAAAAAAACAAAAAAGTTTCGCTGGCACGCGCTCATTTAACCTAAAGTACAATAACTTGAATTTCTTATTTTATTTTAATACGAAACGAAAATGTTATTTAATGCAGTTTGTGTTCGTGCAGTTTGTGGCCAACTCGATTAAAGCCTGTTATAATTAGATTATATAACATTTCGTTTTGTTTAACGATTATCTAATTGTACAAAAGAAAGCGACACATGCTGCTACCAATTAGACAACTTGGCTTTTTTCCTTCTTCTTCTTCTTTTGTATTTCTTTCTTTTACTTGAAATAAATAAAAAAACAAAATCACAATTCGAATTGTCGCCAGCTTTTGATGCTGTTATGCTCACTGATCAGCTCAGTGGTCGTCTCAGATAAAAACGTCTTGTATATGCTAATAAAGTTGATATGCATTAGCATAAATGCAAATGTTATTTTTTCTTTTTAAATATATTCATGCTCTGGTATAGCATTTGATAACACACATTATGGATACCTATATGTTTTTATTGTTTATGCATTAATATTATATGTTGTTTTTAATTCTCTTAAGCACATTTGTGACACTTCCAATCCGAACTTTCGCGCATAAAAAATGTAATAAAAACACTTTAAGTTATCAGCTGAGTTACAATTTTTATTTGCATATCTATTTTTAGTCACATAGCTTGCATTTCACTTTTACAGCATAGTTCACAGTTGGAATCTCTAATCAAATCAATAAAAAAAAACTATATTAAGTTAAAATTATATTTTTAAAAGAAATTTGAAAATTATTGTAAACCAAAAAGTTGAACGAAGAAGAAGAAAGTTCACCAAATATGAGAAGTTAAATATTTATAGAATTCTATAATTTATTTTCTTTCAATAATTCAAATTCAACTTCAATTAAACAATGTGATATACTGAAAATAAAAATGGTAATAATTAATTCCAAAATAAATTTATAATTTTCACTGTACTTTTATTAAATTCATATCAATTTTTTAACAACATTAATTCATTTTAGTTGAAGCCAAAGTTACAAAATCTATGTA
The DNA here is from genome assembly GCA_035043265.1 of Drosophila testacea. Classification (NCBI taxonomy): domain Eukaryota; kingdom Metazoa; phylum Arthropoda; class Insecta; order Diptera; family Drosophilidae; genus Drosophila; species Drosophila testacea. The sequence goes on from JAWNND010000723.1 coordinate 448,324, forward strand.
AAAGTACATTTAAAGTTTTGGCGCCTTCACATCACACACCAAAAAAGATGAATGCTACAAAACTCTACTTTAAAGCTTCACACTAAAAGCTACCTGCGCAGAGTTGTCGTATTGCGAAAGCTTTCAATCATAGCAAACAGCTGACCGAAAAACTTGTATTTATCTAGCGCCTTATCTTTATACACACGCGCAGACGTCAGACCACTTCTTTCCTCCATTGTTTTCATTTCCAATCAGTTCTACGTTGCGTCTGATTGGGAGTGGTTCGCCATCTTGCGGTCTACAGAAATACCTTCAGTGTTCGTTTTTTTACAATACCGGCATTTTAATTAAATATTCTAGAAGGTGAGTAAAACATTGAAAATTTTGAACAGATCTCTATTGAATGCTTATCGTGACGTGTCTTAGTAATTTCTGTATCTAAAAGTCATGATAAATGATATTTTAACACACTTATAACGCTGACTTTCAACTTTTGCAATCAAGTATTAATACAGTTCACTAAATACATAGTATATATGTACATAATTAGAGACACTATGCAAATGTAACACTTAAAATGGAGGTGTGTTTAAATGAATATTCTTCGATTACTTAAGCTTTGAATAACCTTTGTCTACCACTTGGATTTTTTAGCCCACCTTTTTTCATACGTTTGACTTGAACTTTCCCCAGCAAACACAACACATATACACACGCATACATATATCGTATATATGCAAGCATATGAATGTATATGTATGTGTGCTGGCACACTCTCTCATTTTATATGCAATTTATGTGCTTTTTAATTTGTTTGTCTTAGGCACAGCCGGTTTGTCAGAGATTGAGAGAAAGAGGGAGAGAAATCGAGAGAACAGTTAATTACACGTTGCCAATCGGACAGATGGCGTTACATTATTCACCTACGCCTTAGTTCTACTTTAGAACACCGTTCAAAGTTTAATCAAAGAATTAACATGCAATAAGCAATGTCATTTTATACTTGATTGTTCAAATAATTGTGACTTTTATTAATAGCATTGTAATACAAAGTCGCCTTTTGCACGTTCAGTATTATTTAACAATGCCAAATCTTATCAGTTTTTGCAGGGCCCTGATAGTGTATAAAGTATACATTAAGTAGACATACTTAAGATTTTGTTGTAAAAAATAGTGTGTGAAAGCGTAAACAATTTCGGCAACCATTTTGTGTAGTCAACTCACTAATTTTCAGTTTTCGTTGTTGTTGGATATGGCGTGATTTTTGAATAGACAGAATCACGCCATTGGGATTCCAAAAGGGGCCGATGTGCCCAATGTGATAGTAATTACCGTATTAAACTTATTAGGCTGTATCGTTGATGCATGCCAATTTGCATTCAAATGCTCTAATAATAAAATCAGCGTCTTGAAAATCTGAAATAAAATAAGTCTTTGGACTTTTTAACTGTCTTATCAATTAATTAAATTGTTCTATAAGCTCTTCAAACTGTTCAACAAGTTGTGCAGCATTTCAATGTGAAAAGTTAAATTATCTCATAAGCAATACGATAAGGAAATAGACACACTGGCGCTATATTCAAAGCTCTTGTCATTACACAGCACTGTTGAAAGCTAAAAAGTCACCTATCGTTATCGATAAAGATCGACGTGCACAGCTAGGCGGCTTGAATATCAACACTGTTGATAAGTGCGACCATGAACTTGTCCTAAACAAAGTGTTTTTTTTATACATATGTGCTCTGTGGAAAAGTTTTTAGCACGCGCCAACAACAGCTCAATAACAAGAAACAGTAAGTTTATGCTAAGAGTGCATATTAGTGAAAGCGAGAGAGAGCAAAAGCGAGAGACCCACCCACAGCGCAATAAAAAGTTGATTGACATTTACAGCCATACAATCGGGCCGGCAATTGCGATAACGATTACACATTGGACGGATTGTTGTGTTTTCTCTCTGTTTTACACATTTAGTTTGTGATAATTGTTAATAATATTCTGGTTGCAGCTACGCTAGGCGAGATTAGAACGTAGCAACGCATTGAATCTTACCTGATTACGGGTCCATATATAAAGTAACTGATAACGACGATTGCGCAACATACATTTAAAGATAGTGCATTACAGAAAACCAGGCGAATAACGGTGCGCACAGTTTACAGTTATCAGTTGCGGCGCGACAATTGCAGCGTATAGAATACGGAGAGTGTAAATCGTATTTTTCCCGCAGAGTTTGTTTTTTTTTCCACGTTTTTTTTTGCCATCTTTATGTTCGTTGTGTGACAAAAACAAATAATTAATTCAGTCATCAAGGCATTCATTCATCAAAAATCAAAGATTGTACAATGTTTGCACTACGCCGTACTATCAACATGGCCAATCGAAGCCAGGCTCAAATGCTGCTGCGTGCCGCTTTTCAAGCGAACTTCTCTGCCAGCGCTGTGGTAGGTTTTCATAATTCGAAATCTGATCAAAGGTCACTTTTAGTTATTGTGTTAATCGTCAAATTATATAGGTAAAGTCTTGAGGAAAAATTAAACTGATACTCTTCTCCACAACGATAGATAAACAATAAACCATTTAATGTAATTTAAAAAATAATCTTATTTTTAAGTGTGTATTTGTATTTTAATACTATGTAAATTGATTTATAGTAGCGTAAAAAGCTTTTTTTAGGACACGTTTCCCCTTAATAAATACACCTTGTTCAAAGCCTACTCTGCTCAATTGAAAATGTTTGGCCTTTGAAATCAGCCTTCAATCTCATAGTTGTTAAAAATCACTTGTCATAGTTAAAGGAAAAGTGTCTGAATAAGTTATTCAAGATAATGAGCGAGGTGATGTCTACAACTCGCGTGTTCACTTATTAAGCTTTAACATACTATTGATTTAATCTGTTTGCCTTATAGTATTCAATTGTTCTTTGTGTTCCCGAACAGATGGCCCAAAAGATCAAAGCTGGACCAGTGGTCGATGTGCTCGGAGATGAGATGACCCGCATCATCTGGCAGTCCATCAAGGATAAGCTCATTTTGCCCTTCTTGGACATTGAGTTGCACACATTCGATCTGGGTATCGAGTACCGTGACAAGACTGAGGATCAGGTGACCATCGACTGTGCCGAGGCCATCAAGAAGTACAATGTGGGCATCAAGTGTGCCACAATTACTCCTGATGAGAAGCGTGTCGAGGAATTCAAGCTGAAAAAGATGTGGAAGTCGCCCAATGGCACCATTCGCAACATTCTCGGTGGAACCGTCTTCCGTGAGGCTATCATTTGCAAGAATGTGCCTCGCTTGGTCTCCGGCTGGCAGAAACCTATTGTCATTGGACGCCACGCTCATGCCGATCAGTACAAGGCTGTGGACTACGTAGTACCCGGTCCTGGCAAGCTGACTTTGACCTGGAGGGGCAACGATGGTAAGGTCATTGACGAACTCATCAATGACTTCAAGGGACCCGGTGTTGCTCTCGGCATGTTCAACACAGATGCTTCCATTGTGGACTTTGCCCACGCTTCCTTCAAGTACGCTTTGGATCGCAAGATGCCACTGTACATGAGCACCAAGAACACAATCCTCAAGAAGTACGATGGTCGCTTCAAGGACATCTTTGAGGATCTGTACGAGAAGACCTACAAGAAGGATTACGAGGCTGTCGGTATCTGGTATGAGCACAGGCTGATCGATGATATGGTTGCCTATTGCATGAAATCCGAGGGTGGCTTCGTCTGGGCCTGCAAGAACTACGACGGCGATGTGCAATCCGATTCCGTTGCCCAGGGCTATGGCTCTCTGGGTCTGATGACCTCCGTGCTCTTGTGCCCCGATGGCAAGACCGTTGAGGCTGAGGCTGCTCACGGCACGGTGACACGTCACTTCCGTTTCTACCAGCAAGGCAAGGAGACCTCCACCAACCCCATTGCCTCGATCTTTGCCTGGACCCGTGGTCTGCTCCACCGTGCCAAGTTGGACAACAATGAGCCACTGAAGAACTTTGCCGAGACACTCGAACAGGTGTGCATTGACACCATCGAGGGCGGTGCCATGACCAAGGATCTGGCCATTTGCATTAAGGGCAGCATGAGTGCTGTTGAGCGCAAGGACTACCAGGAGACCTTCGAGTTCATGGAAACTCTGTCCAAGAACCTGCAGGCTGCTCTGGAATCTGGCAAGAAGCCACAGGCTTCTAAGATTTAAGCAAACACACTTATCCTTAAACCTTATTGTCGTTTACTTGTACATAGTATATGTGAATGTGCATGTCCTTTTGGTTCTACGTTCAATATTCATTGTCTCTGCGAGACATCATCACCATTCTTTCCCTACCCTCCCTCTCATCTAAATGTGAAACGGAACACTTTTATAAATAAACATATTTTTATACCAATAAGTCTAGCTGTTGTTCTTATTGCTGTTACTAGTCTTAAGTGAGGTCTTTAACCTACTGCCCACCCACAAATTGTTGTCTCGCCTCGTCTGTTATATATGGGCCACTTGTAAGGCTTCAACATCGGGCTGAGCTTATTGGATTTGCGACCAGCTGCAGTCCAAACAGTCTTGAGTCAACCCTCGTGGACAACGCATCCGTGTCGAGAATCGAATTGAGCTTGTAATGCTAGCTGAAGCCTTGGGCTATGCCTATTGCTTGTCCTATGTTTTGACCTTGATTAGTTGGCCCGGCGAGGCGTATCCTGCAAATAGTTATCGGGATCTGGACATTTGTAATCATTGGAATGGCAGGCGACACTTTCTCGAGCTTGGCGAACGGGGAGAACTGCACGCCAGAAATGTCAGCACCACAGCATTTCGAGTAAGTAACTTCTGAAGAGAATTTTGACTTCCTCTTATTCTTTTTCGTTCTTCGTAGAGTTCCCAACTGGGACTTAGGAACGACCTGTCGGCGCCCGATGTGTGGTACCAGTGCAACCTGGAGCTGGTCACCTGCTCCGAGTGTGTCATCCGTGTGACTTTCACCCACGCCAACTTCTCCAAGAGCTGCAGCAATACGGGCGGCAAGTCCAACATGTGTCCTTGCGAGCATATACAGTTCTCGGAGCCACCCTATGACACCACCATCTCGGGTCAGGAGTTTTGTGGCGATGGCAAAGTCTTTCGCAGCAAGACACGAACTCTACAGCTCAAATTCTTTTATAGAGCTACCAATGCCCATGTCTTCTCCCTGCAGTACTTCTCCGAGCGTAAGATCTACATATCTCCATCCCTTTGAGGTTTTATATTAGAAATGTTTTTCCCACAGGCAACGTGAAGATTGTGAGTGGTTCCCCCAAACAGTCAATCGTTGGCAGTGGCAATGCCAACGCCATTCCGCAGGTTATATCGACGCCATATTTTCCCATGGCCTATCCGAGGGATTATGGCATAGAGCATATTCTCACCTGCGAAGCGGACAATTGCCAGGTCCGTCTGGACTTTACAGATTTCCAACTGGGTCTAGCTTCCACGTTGGAGATTTTTGACTCCAATGGACAGATGCTGGATTCCTATACGGGTGAACATTTCCGTCCTCCCATCACCGTAAGCAGTGGCAAATCCTTGCTCCTTCAATTTCGTGGCAATTCCGCGACAGGCGTTGGCTTCCGTGCCGAGGTGAGCTTTGTCTCCTCCAAGCAGTTAAAGGACGAACGTCTGGTGCCGTATACTGGTAAGCATCTAGGGGGTAAGGGGTTTCGGAATAAGAGCACTTGAGGGTCTGCAATTGTCATATTGATTTTTGACCACGGATGTAAGAGGAGAAGGCAGGTGGAGAAGGAGAAGGCAGGGAGGTAGGTGGTGGCATAGCTGTTGTATAAATTTCAATGTCAATGAAAACATCAAAGTGGAAATATGAGAAAGAAGTGAGCAACGCTTTGGCATGGTTTAGTTTGGTAACGCAATCGATATTGTTGAAGTAGGTATAGGTAGGGGGACTTTTAATGCCATAAGTGATCCAAGATGTCTAAAAAAGTTTTTAGTTTTGAAAAGTTATTAGAAAGGGATAAAATAGGAATGAAATAGATTAATAGGTCTGTAGGATCTCTCCTTGAACTTGAACTTCTTGTTCAGGAAGGAAATAAAAACATGAAGATTATAAGAGAATAAGGGAGGTTCAGTTGAAACTAATTCATTGGCATCTCAAGAGGGAATAAAGAAAAACTTTACTAAATAATCTTAGGAAATCTTTTAAGTATTTCAATCGGTCCTACTTCATTTTGGTTCTCTCAAAGGACCAAGTATATGAGATAGGGATAAGAAATATTACAACAGGATGTTAGGCACTTTAGTGAATAAGGAAAATTCTGATGGATAAACCAAAGATATTGTCGTGATAGTTACAATTGAAATAAAGTCACGTAAGAACCTAGGAGCTACCACGAGAAAAAATATCTTAGAATTTTACTAAAGAAATAAAGATTGGCTTCAAGCTTTGGGACATTTGCTTCACAGACTGCGGTGGCATGGTAACCGGACCAGGAGGTGCCATAACAATGATGAACATGATAGAGAATGTCACAGATGTGCGGCTGTTTGACTGCATCTGGATTATAAAGCCAGGCAATAACTACATGATGATGAAGACGCATATTTCATTGCGGGTCGATGAGTTCTATGGAATGGCAGCGCGATCGGAGTTAACAATTAGACAGGGCACAACCTCGGATGCCTCAGAGATTGAGACTGTTATGTGGCCGAATAATGGGCTAGGTAAGGAAAGCCATATTGCGCCCATATTGACGGGTTATTATATCCGTCTTCGAGGTGTGTTCGGCATGTCCTCCAAGCTGGCCATAGTATACAGCGTCTTCAACTATTTGAGTGAGTAATCCCTTTGGATGCACTGCCTCAGTTTTTTTCTTATAAGATCTCTCTGTCTCTCTCCACTCCAACAGATTGTTACATCGGTTCGGAGTTCCTTTGCGGCAACAATCATTGCATATCCATTCGCTTACATTGCGATGGCTTTGATCATTGTGGAGACGGCAGCGATGAGCCGGAATCCTGTGAAGATGACTGGGCGCATCTGCATCACGATCGACGCTGGTATTCCCACAAGCCCAATTACTATTTTCCGAAGATTGATCAGTACCCGGATTTGAAGACAGCCACAGGGATCTTTATCATCAGCACGTTGGGCATCTTTGGCGTCCTCTCTGGCTGGATGGTGATTCTCTATCGCATGGGAGTTCGAGCACGACATCAACGCGAATTGCAGAGTCATTTGCAGACAATTAGCGAGCTTCTCGATCGCCAGGACGAGGATCGCACGCCTGATGAACCGCCTAGCTATGAGGCGCCTCCTGACTATGACGAGGTCATCAAGGTGGGCATGCAGCAGGAATTACGTGAGCCTCGTCGAGAGCGTCGTCGTCCACGTGCTCGAGAACGTGGTTGCAGTCGTGCTCCAAGCAATTGTACTGTGCAATCTGTGGTGCCACTGCATCGGAGTTGCAGTCTGGAGGATCAGGATCGGCCAAGTACCTCGGCAGCAGCCATGACGAGGGCTGTGGCCTCCACAGATACATCACAGGATGCCAACCTTGCACCAGAGCAACCGCAACAACAGTTAGCTAACCGCATGTTGTTAGCGACTGCAATTTGTGGTAAGTTAAGTGCTTCCCCCTTTTCCAATTCCCGCCCCCAAGCAGTCGCTAATTTACCCACAGAATCTCATTTGCAGGCGCTGCAGGCACGTCTGGGTCGCCAGCAGCGCTCACAGGTACAGGGACAGGGACAAGTCAGGTCATCCAATCCTTGGGGATTTCAGCGTGCCCGTCATCGATTCCCATTGGGCGTGAATTATCCACAGCCGCTGGAGCGGCACAGCCGACGACTCCCAACAGCACGGCGGACGATTGCACCGATGCCTTTCGAGACAACTCACTCAATATATCACTCTCTCTAGGGTTGCCACCCAGCTCAGTTGTCACCTCCACACCAGCACCATTACATAACCAGAGCCTGGCCAGCAATTGCACTGAGCATACATATTTAAAACGTTCCTGGTTGTGGGTTCAACAGCCTTCCCAAGGACATCGTTGTCGTGTACAACGTTTGCGTCACACTTTCTCCTCCCCGGAAGCCTTCAATGCCAACGAGCTGAATCTTCCTTATCCGGATTTCCTTAGCTACGGCACCAATTTGCCACACGAACGCAGCAGCAGCAACTTTGGCTCGGAGTTGTCCAGGGATCCCTCCAGCTATAGTATTGGAAAAAGAGCTCGACTTGCCGGCGCCGAGCAAATTGATTGCCACAGCGACCTGGAGGATTGCTCCGCCCAGACGCAGCAGTCGGTGATGGATCCCCACAGCGATAGCGAGGTGGAGCAGCAGGTGTCCTGCTTTGGCACCGTCACTCAACGTTCCAAGCGACGTCGTGTGCGGAGTCGATCCTTTAGCAATGCTCGAGGAGGAGGCAGTGGGGCAAGGAGACGTCTCAGGCAGCGTAGCTCCTCAGCAGATTTGCTCATCTATTCAACCATGCGAAGAGGGGATTCGGATGGGAATGGGAGTAGAGAAGGGCAACGTTTGTTTTTTATTTAAGAGATAGAAAAGTTGGAACGATAGTATTATGCATGGTGCAATGCTGTCCAGGATCTGATCTTAACTCATATAATCTATTTACATACATATATATAAACTGATGTTAACCAAGCTAAATAAAAGTTTACACAATTTGTTGAATTTCATTGATTTCTTTGATATTTCATATGGATATAGCATTTTTGGGGGATTATGCTTCTGTGCCTGTCAAGCGAACAGTTGGACAAGCTTTGGTGCAAAAAGGACATAAACATAATTCACAAATTGAAAACAAGGAATGCACATGTACATTATATACTTTAGCATAAGTGTGTATAAGTATATCTAGGTACATACAATTAATCAAGTAATTGTTTTGACATTTGTTTTTTATCTCATATCTCATTTATTAAGCGACTATAAACCAAATAAGATAACAAAGCCAATAAATGCTAAGCTTTTGCCAAATAAAACTTGTGAAATTTTTAATTTTATCAAAACAATTACTTGACCAACTGTATATAGTAAATGTATATATGTGTGTTTGTATATAGACGAATACGATATATAATACCAAAGGCGTAGGACTGCCTGCTAGCCAGATCGGCCTACATATGTTCTTGTAGTTGTTGCTGTTGATAAATAATCTATGGCTGCGATTGCAGCTGTTGTTTGAGATTCTCGGCGAGCATGGATTTGCCCGTCTCCAATGGCACCACAATATTCCGCAAACTGTCGATGCTGTTGCGTAGTTTCGTGGTCTGAAATTTAGTGGGTAACTTTGGAGAGCCGCCAACAGATGCAAATGCAAAGGCTTTGTACTCCTAAAGACATCAAAGAAATAAAGTTAGAGTTATCTAAAATATATGTTATTTTTTAATTAAAATAAAATTTAAAATAAGTTAATGGTATTCAAATTATATATATGTTTTATTTGCAGCGGCAATAAATGGTCAATGAAATTATCAATAAAACAAACAATAAACTTCAAGCAGATAAACAGCCGTTTAAGATAAATGTGAGAATAGTATAACTAAAATATCTACATATATAAATTCTTCAAATGAATCATATGTGTGGTGTGTGTGTGTGATTATAAATAAGCATGGTAAACAGTTCGAGTACTGGGAGATGGCATCGCAGGTGCTGCTCAACATGGCTACAAATTAATTTAAAGTGATAAGGAAACCCAATATAATAATACTTCATTCGAAAAGAGCTTAAAAAACAATATGATAATTATAACAATGCATGAAGAAACTTAATATAAATGGACGCTCCAGCGTTTGTCATATCAATTCTGGTCAATTGGGAGTTGGACTCGATCAGGTTACCTGATTGGCGCTGGGCGAACTGGCCTCACTGACTGTTGCCGGCGGCTGTCCCATGTAGGATTGGAATGTAGCTCCACCATGATCACCACGCTGTGATCCACCGGCTCGTGTGGTGACCTTTTCCTGCAGCGAATTAAAGGTCTTGGATAGCCAAGGTTGCCAGCTATTGCGATTGGCTTGTAGTTCACTGAGTGTGTTGTTTAGCTGATGATTTAAATCCTGGCTCTTACACTCGGCCTCCACTTGAGCCAACTTGGCCTGGGCCAGCTCTAGTTCCAGTTCGCGGATGCGTTGTGCTGCCGCATTTAGTGGATCAAGTGGACCCAATGGTGCCTCATTTGCATTTCGCATTGAATGCGACTGACGATTCGAGATGCCTGACGATTCCTGATGCTTGGCGTTGTCATTGCCCACATCAATCTGTTGCAAGCAGTGAGAACACTTGGAAACCGTGTGCTGCAAGTGAAAGAAGTTAGAGGATTTCCAAAAGCAATCTACGATCTACTTACCATAACCTTACCCAACGTCTCATTGAGTGTGTTCATATCCTGCTCCTGTCGCTGTATAATCTGCTTATACTCCTGTATAATGCCAGTGTGCTTCTTTTCCTTCTCCACAGCACGCTCATTGGCTCCATTTAGCTGTTGGGTGAGTGATTCAATCTCTGACTGCAGCTTGCGTCTTTCCTCGCCAAAGCGACTCTCATAGATCTGCGCCTCTTTCTCCAGACGCTCCTTGTGCTGTTTCTTGAGTAGAAACTCCTCCTCATACTGCTTTAACTTCTTAATCTTACGCTCACAGGCTTGCTTCATGACTTTACGTGCCTGACTCGAGCTGCGGCACTTCTTGGGCAACGTCACCCTAAAATACTTGAGTATGCCCTCGAAATCCAATTGACGTAAATCGGATTCGCAGATTGACAGCAATGTCACAGCCACCTGAAACAGTACTGGCAAACCGTCCAGCAGGAATACGTCCAGTACATGGAATACAAAGCAGAGAGGGAAACGTGCCGTGTAAAGTGTTAGGAACCACTGCGAAGCGTACATGTGCGTCTCAATGCCACAAGCTGTGAAATGTTCGTGCAACTTGGGCAACTGATCTTTGATGAGGCGTTCCAGCTGATAAAGACGCAAATAGAGAACCTCGAAGCCAGCCTTGTACAGATCACGTAGTCCGTAATCATACATTAAGGATACTAACACACAGAAGGCATCCTCCTCGGGCATCTACAGATAATTTAAAGCACATCCATCGATTACAAATGAATCAAAAACAAGCAGTTCTAACTGTTGTTGTGTTATTAATATTTCTATTTTATGTTAAGTAATTGTGAGTTTCGATTGCAAGTTATGTTACAATTGTACCAAATAATCAATGTAAAATTCCTATATTTATCAAATTAAAATGCGGAATCAATTAAATGGTCAGTTCGCATAAAATGACGTTAGTTAAGCTAACGATGGAAGCCGGCTATGATTTGATTAAGTTATGGGAGTTTGAAATTTGAACATGTCGAAATAATCCACAAATTCTAATGAAAAATCAAAATTATCAAAATAATAGCACTTATTCAATCAAAATAAAATCCTGAAAAGAACAACATTTAAATTCCGAATAAATTAAGAGGTCAAACTATGATCACCTGAGATTTAATAAAGTTATGAGAGCGGGTCGTTTTCGTAAAAAATTTAAAGAGAGAAAGAGAAGCTAAAGTCTATTAATTAAATCTACAAAATTTAAATTCAAAAGCAATTAAGAGGTCAAACCATGATTAAAATACAAAGCATGAAAGTAATTCAAAATTTGATAAAGCTACTTGTTAAAGAATTCAAACCGAATCAAATTAGGGGTCAAAACAATGATCGAAAAGACATTTTTCGTTCAGATTCGCTGTGTTTTATGTTATGAAAATGTGTACGTAAAATGTACGAAAACTGGTAAATTTTCTTTTCTTTTGCACTTTTACAAGATGATTCAAATGTCTAGAGAATGAGACGATCTTATAAACATTTGTATGTTACGTACATACATGACAAGGTTCTGTTACTCACATGCAACAGCAAGCTGGCTGCTATGAAACTGAGGCCCTGGCAGTAGCCAACCTCACTGTCATGGACGGCATACGCTTTGGACACCTTGAACAAGGCATCCTGACCAGAGCCGCCGCTCTCCTTAAAGCATTTGTGCGCCGGAAAGGTGCGATGAATATCCCGTTGTATGACTGTCTCGCATTTGGTTTCCTATAAAAGAAACGCTCATTAAGCAACCGTTAAAACCACAACCAACATTTGCAATAGTTACTCACTTTGGTGATAAGAATTTTATACATGTCATTCATTTCCACCTTGCGCTCCACATTGGCCAACTTCTGCCAGATCTTTTCACGCAATGCCTCTGGCACACCCAGACGTACCAATGTTGCCAGATTCTTGGGCCGTTTTTCACTGTCCCATTCACGTAAGATGGGATCCCATTCATCGAGTGTGTCCTGGGAGCAATCCTTGGAGACTTCACCGGTGCCACTAAGCAGCGGTTCATCGCCATCGCTGCTGTAGTCTGTGGGGCAATCATCCTCAATTGAGGCTATGGACGAGCTGCGCACAATGCGCGATAGATTGTTCATTCCCAGCTTGAGCAGCGAAGAGGAGCCTTGTGGTCCGCTTGCCTGCTCGATAATCTCCTCCGAGGGATCAATGCTATTCACCTTCCAGTTGAGTTCATCGGTACGTTTGAGATGCAAATAGAAGCGCAATGTCATCGGACGCTTAGACATAAAGTGATCCATAATGCGCATATCGCTAGCCGATTGAATGGTCACCGGAGTCTCGATGACAAAGCGGACCGGCTCCTGTATGCCACGCATGACGATGTCAACGGCTACGGTGAGATTGGTTTTGGACGTTTCCAGATTCAGCTGCTCAAATGCCTTCTCCTGTGCCTTCCATTCTGCCCGTATGGCATATGCATTGAGACAGGCACTTACATTATCCGGCTCATTGCCTGCTCCCTGTGCGAGAACATAGCCCATGTTGAGCATATCAATGAGATGCATATCCTTCTGAACCACCAGTTTACCAGGAGCAACGAGTACACCGAAGCAGCGTTCAATATACAAAGGTTGAAGCACATTCGATGCAGTTTGCTTGACTGTGATGCACACTTCCTTATCCGTATTCGCACGTAGCTTGAAGCATCCACGATCTCTTGGGACGGCTGCATATGAGTTCTTAGCCACCTTTTCGCGAATCTCCAGTGAGACAATAAACTCATAGCCAGCGGTATTCAATGGATTACCACTGACATCCGATGTAACCGAGTTGACCATGTCCACAGCTGAAGTTAGACTGCAGCTCATGCTTGTGGCATATGTCTGAAAGGCCTTCTGAAAACAGGCTGCAAATAAAAGAAATATTATTAGAATAGTGAATCAAACCGCAACTTCGAATCATCTGCATACTCACCGCTCACTTGATTCACTGCTTCCGGTATATGGCAACGGAATACATGGCACTGGAAAAGCGCATCTCCGTGCAGCCACGTAAAGGCGAAGCAACCATTCTCAGCGGTATCCACGGGACCTCGATAATACAGAATAATACTCGAAATCTCATAAGTGGCTATGATAGTATTGCTCTCTGCATCGTGCAGGCTGTAAAAAAAAAAAACAAATAAATATTTAAAAATGTTAAAAGAAGGTATTTTTGGAAAAAACAAATAAATATTTAAAAATGTTAAAAAAAGGTATTTTTGGAATTAAATACGATTGCAGAGACATATATTACATTTGTTGCAAATGTAGTCGACTAATTACCACTGATAATTGTAGAGATTGTAATATGTCTAATGCTAGGATTACATTACGCAATAGAGCTTGGCACAGAGACTCAGGGGTGCATCTGGGCCTCACAATCGGAACAGATTACAGATTTCACAACTGACGCCTTGTGCCAAGCTCTGTGACGTAATGTGAGTACTACGCTCAAGTTTTGATCAAATACTCATAATAATCGTTATTATACACATTATATAATATTGATTTACTTACACCACCAGACCATCTGAACAATTGGGTATGCTGACAGTAATCTTAAGGCCCACCGATTTGGAGCCGCTGTTGAGTTCGCTCATGATGCGATAGACATCTGTTTCAGATTTGGGCGCATTTATGTTGGCAGCACCCAAATAGGTAACCCCAGCAAAGATGGTGCAGCCCTGATCGATCTCTGAAACTAAAAGGAATGTCAGAGAACAAGTAGTATCGTAAAACACGCTTTTGACTTACCTTCCTCATCGGTTGTGTCACATTTCTCAGGCTTCATGGCGTCCTGTTTTTCTTCAATACAGGCTGGACTGGCATCGATGCAATCGTAGAATACCGACTGCCCCACACGATTGTGTTCCGAGTTGGAGGCGTCTTCAGATTCATCACAGGTCTTAGGTGAGAAAAGGTTGCACTTGAACCGCATTTCTGAATCGCCTGCGGTTTCCGCTTGTGTTTTACGCCCAGTCAAAGGCAAAGTCAATGATTTTTGCTGCTGCTGTTGTTGTTGTGATCGCGACTGTTGCTGTTGTTGCTGTGGTTGCTGCTGTTGTTGCTGATGACGCGTCTTATCGCCGACAGCTGCAAATGTTAATTGGCAATTATGAAAAAGTATTCATATGGAAATAACTTTATTCAAACATCATATCGGTATGTGTTGAAAGTGTCTTTTATATTTATTTTCATATTTCTTTTCTGTTTGTTATTTGTTGCCATGACAGCGATTGGTATTCTGGGTTAGGCCTGCAGCTTTGTCTAGATAAGATTGCGCACTAAGCTTACTGGAAAGGGGCTTAAAAAGGCGCGAAGGCCCAAAATTGGAACGACTCAACGTCGCAACGTATATGCACAGCTGGCGTCTGGTAAACAACTAACTGCGCGTAACTTATTTAATTGTATTTTCAGTGTTCTTCATCTGTGGATTACTCACCAACGGTTGCTGCCAGCTCCAAGTCCCTTAGGGCATCTGTCATTTCGTGTTTAATGTCGCTGAGATTGCGATTGTGCGCCATATCCAATGTGGGCGATCGATCCCCGCCAGCTCCAAGGGGCGAGAGCGAAAGTGCGCTTAGAGATTCGGAAACCTTTTCGGCAACCACAGAGACCGTTGTCGGTGGTGCCACTTGCTCCAAAGGTGTTGCCACATTGCTATCGGTAACTATTTCGTATTCGCCACTGGTTGTAATCGAAGACTCGGAGGATTTGGTGCTTAAATTGTCATCCATTTTCTTGGCTACCTGTATGTGCGTTTGTGTGTGTTTTATCTCAAGGTTGTCTTAGGTTCGAGTTTTACGTGTGCAAACGAGCAGCCACGAAATTCTTTTAGTTTTTTGTTTATTCTCTTGTTGCTTACGAAATGCGCATTTTCTTGCAGTTAAACAATCAAATTTCTATTTTTGATCAATTTCAATTAAAGAGTTTCATTAATTTTCAGTGCACCTCCACTCCATTGTTTGGCTTTTGCTTTAAATCGATGACGAATCGGAACGTCTCTGTTGGGGGTACGTTGGGGGGCGTCAATTGCTCTGGTTGTATGTGTTTGTTTGCTTGACACAATAACTACACTTTGTAGGAGGGTGGCGCTAATGTCGTCGTTGTCGTTGTATTTTGGGGTCAATAGTTGCCTTCTTCTTTCCGTACTATGTATAGACTTTTGTTTACATATTTTTGCTGTGTTGGTAAACGCAGCGCAGTGTGAAAATGCGAGTGTTAGTAGATGGCGCAAAGTTTATCTGTTGATATACACATCGATTTACAACATTAACACCATCCATTAAATGACGCCTTTAACTTCTGCAATAAAAATTAAAGTTACATTTAATAAACGCCGACGGCAAAACCTTGATATGTTCTGTGTTTTGCCGGGATAACTTATCTCTGTCATCGACAGCACTATCGCAGTGATCGATAAGAAAAAATATTTACCCAGCACTGTCAGAAACGATTATTATGAATCTTGTACAACACTTTGAAATATCGATAGTGACGATAGTATTACCGCGCTGCCTCACCAAAAAAACGTGCGTGTGCTGGCATTTCATTGTTATATATTTTAATTGTTTTCCAAATTTCTGTTTACTGTCAGACATTATTCAAACTGCAGCAAGATGTGGCCGCGTTTTGGCATCAAAATTGGCAATAGCACTCTGTGTATTGCTTACGTAAGAGCCGATGGCAAGGCTGAAGTCATTGCGAACAAGCAAGGCGACCGCGTCTCCCAAGCGTGCTTGCTCTGGAACGGTGATACGGAAATCGAGTGTGGTCTGACGGCTAAACAAAAGATGGCCACACGACCCAAACAGGCGGTGGCTCACAGTTTTCAGCTGTTGCAACCGGAGGAAGAGCTCACTGAGGACAAACTGGCCAATGCGTTAAAGGAAGTGCCATGTGAATATGATAAAGAGACTTTTGTGTTCCGCATGGAGCACACAATACCAGCCGATAGAGAGGATCAGGATGACAAGATTGTGACGAAAGAGTTGAGTGCAGTCCAGGTTACTGAGCAGTTGCTACGCGCCGAACTGGAACTGGCTCGGCAGTATCATACTGATACCGAACATGCGCCTATTGCAGTTCTCTCAATACCAAGCTATTATCCTCCTCAGGCCGTGAAGCTGCTCTCGGATGCAGCCAAGGGAGCGGGTTTTAATGTGGCACAAGTCATTGCCGAACCCACAGCTGCTGTGCTTGGTTATAAAATCGGAGAGGAGCAGTTGGAGAAATCGCAGGAGCGTCAACATGTGCTGACCATCAAATGTGGTGGATTGTACAGCGACTTTGCCTTGTATGCCGTCCAAAATGGTTATTTCATTGAGCTGGCCACTTTTGGACCCTTCCCAATTGGTGGCCGACAGTTCACCGAGGCCCTGGTGCAGTTTATCTGTGAAGAGTTTAAGCGCAAGTACAAGCTGGATCCCCATGAGTCACGTCGTTCTCTGGCCAAAATACGCACTGCTGCCGCCAATTGCAAGCATATTCTAACGACGTTACCCTCCACCCAGCTATACATAGATTCTCTAATGGATGGCGTTGATTTCAATGCTCAAATGTCACGGGCTCGTTTCGAGAGTCTTATACAGCCGGTGATCAATAACTTAATACAGCAGCTTAGCGAATGCGTGGAACGTGCGCAGCAGGATCATCCTGAGCTGAAACGCATTGACCACATTGTGCTTCTTGGTGCCACCATGCAAATACCTAAATTGCAAGCAGCGGTTGCGGCACGCTTTTCGGATGCCAAGCTACACACTAGCTACTCTGCGGATGAGGTGGTTGCCATCGGTTGTGCCCGTCAAGCGGTTTACCTGCTTGATCCTCATCAAGCACAGCTGCAAAAGGCTGACGATTGTGTGCTGGTTGAAGATGATTTGTACATTTGGCATGGAAATGATGAATCGAATGCAAAGCTGGTGCTGAGCAAGGGCAGCATATTGCCTGCCAAGATTAAGGTGTCGCTGCCACAGTCTGGCGAAGGTGATGCTATTGAGGCACTGGCTTCGTTTAAGCTACGCACTGGACAGAGCGAAATTCTGGCCCATCTGCCTGATACGACGCCCACCACGGACGACGGCCTGTTTCAGCTGGAAGTGGAAGTAGATTGGGATGACAAGGATGGTAACATTGTGCCATTAGTGCGACTACGTTGTATGTGAACTCAATCATTTAGTCTATTTATTGTTGGTAGCCTAATACTTATCATAAAAGAGTATATAATAAATTCAAATGCTTCAATCAATTACTTCAATCAGTTTCATTTAATTTCCTTCTAAAACTCCATGGATTTGACCTTGTAATTCCGCTCCATCTTGCGCAGAAACTCCTCGAATACCACAACGCCTTTGAACATGCTGGTCTTTTTGTAATCCTTAATGCGACTCTTATCCTCCGGTGCCTCCATGTAGCTCTTGGTCTTGTCATCATGGGCATTGATCTCCTGCAGCAGCTGAGAAATTGTGGGCACTGTTGTCGGATCAAATTTGGCCACTGCGCTGGCGCTGAAGGGAAGACACACTTTTCCCGTGGATGGATGTATGCAGAAGGGTGCCTTGAGCAAGTGATTGAAACCCTTGGTCACATTAATATCCAAGCGAGGATAGAGCAGACACAATTGTACTTCCTGCACAATATTTTTTAGCTTGCGACTCCAGATGTTGGCAGCGCTGGTTCTCATGGAGTTGGCGTAACGCACAAAGCTCTCCCAGATGAGCTTGGAATGAGCTCCATCTTCGTGTGTCTTCTGCAGGTATGCCTCTAAATCATTGCGTGCTCCCTCGTCGCTAATCATCTGAAGCAGTTTGTTTACTCCTTTGGGAGTACCAAACAGATTCTGATCCTCCAGCACAATTTCCTCAAACATGGGCTCTACAATTTTTAAAGCACGTCGCAGACTGTGATGTGTTCGATCATTCAACTGAACGCGAGCCGTATTATTGGTATAAGTAAGTATGTTCAAGTACTCTGCCACAGCAGCTCGTCCTCTTGCATCCAAATGACGTGCTGTGTGGTCACAGACCCAGCAATGGATACCACGACGACCGGAGAATATCCACAGCATGTGCTCAAAGTCAAAATCCTCTCGTAGAGCGACATCAAGCACACGTGCTGCCAGCACCATAAACTTCCAGCACTTGAGGCAAATTTCCGCTCCAGAGCAACAGTTACGGATTTCATCATAGTCCGTGGCATCGATATCAAATACCAATTCTCGTTGTACGGGAGTCAAACCACCGGGCACAGTACGGAAATTCTTGGGCCTTGTCGATAGTACGGCACCAATGTCGATTTTGTAAGGATTACGCGTACAAATCTCCTTCTCTAGCTCGGTTTGTGTCTCAAAGCACAGGTAACGTATGTAGATATCATCGTGGAGTGTAAAAGAAATCTCTCGATTCACAAAGATGGTGTCTTCAGCTACAAAATATCTCAAATTATAAAATGTTCCGATTATACATAGATTCAAACTCACAGTGACCATAGTTCAGCCAGCGATAGAAGTGTTCATGGGGAAAGAGTCGTCTGTAATAGACTGGCAACATATCCGGCAGCGCGCTGGCATCATAAACAGGCGCCTTGGACTCTTCTACTGCCGTCTGTGTCTTTGAATCCTGCTCTGCACTTTGCTCTGGCATTGTATAATTGTTCTTAAAGAGAAGATCATGGTCTATTAAAGCTGGTATTTTAAAAGGTAGCAGATGAATTACAGATTCAGAATTACAATTCTCCAGAAGCAACATGATGTTTAAGGCGTTCTAGAATTGCAAATATTTAAAAGTTACATAGACTTATATTTAGTTCATGTCTCCAAACACTTCGAATGTTTTCCAGAAGGAGAATAGAAATATATATTAAAAAAACCACTAGAATTGTTTTTTCGAAACCTTATTGCTATATTTATATATATTTTTTTGTTGATTTTTTTCTTTTTCAAAGAGAAATACACGTTTTGAGCTTAAAATATTTTAGATATTTTAACGACATGCAAAGTTAAAAGTACGTTGCTAATTAATTGTCAGTAATGAATCGAACTCAGGTTTTGGGTTGAGTTAACACAATGGAATATAAGAGATAGTACCAGTTGAAAAGATAATGGTCAGTGAGTCTGATAAATTTGCTTAGCAGCTATATAGAAATTCTATATATATATGTATATTACTAAATGTACTTGTAATGTAACTACTAATCGTTAATGTCTAGGTTAGATCATTGTTTTGTTGCTTAAAGTTAAATACACATCAAGCGTCACAGAGCCCACACGACCACACAGAACATACATATATTATCTACATTTACAAATGTTTTAGGCCACAGTCAGGCGAATGTCCTGCATTTTGTGCTGTTGCCAGGAGTGCGCCGGCTGTCTTGGCGGCGCCGTATTATAGAGCGTCACAGATGCAATATGATTGTTGGGCATCACCTCGAATATCAGATCCTGATAGCCATAGCAAAAGGTCGAACCAAAGGGATTTGCAGTGTTCGTTGAGCTGGCGCGATGCAAAACCACAGGACGCTCTGAGGTGGCCAGCGATCCGCTGATCTCATCCCATTTGGTGTAGGCAGTTATATTGACATAATCATGTTTGTTTTCCATCTCGCCAGACTGATGATCGGTCTCCAGCTGGAACTGGAACTCGCAGCGATGGTACATGTTGAAGTTAAAGTGGCCCGGATAATTGGTGTGCAGTATGAACTTCTTGCACGTCTGTGTACGAGCATCAAACAACACATCGATTCCAAGCGTAAAATAATTGAAGAATATGTCGCTACGTTTGCTCTGCACCTGACGATTCACACTCGAGCTGTGTATCTTCATTTTGTCCTCGCTTTTGAAGAAGATGCGATTGGGAGCGCCCAAGTTAGTGGCCACATCCTCACAGCTGTCGCCAAAGAGCAGCTCACGGGTGAAGCACTGACGGCGTGGCTCCAAGGCACGTCCAGAGCCTTCCGTGAACAGTTTCAGCTTGAGACCCTTGGTATGACCATATGAGGTGCGAAGCACAGTAGCCGACTCCAGATACATTTGTCGATGGTAGCAGGCCAATGGCAGTGAAGGTGCACGATTCTCGGCAACATTGCTGCCCGCATAGAGAGACATTTTGGATACCACAGGAGATGCGCCGTTGAGGAACACCAGGGAACCCAAGCCATGAGCGTAGCCCGAGTGCAGTTTGCTGTCCACAGGGAAATAGAAGCTCAGTCCACGGAAATGCAGCGCAAAGAGCTGCTTGGCAGCATCATAGACACCCGGATGGGTGGCACCAAACGAATGCTCAATCTGTTCAATACTGGGCAGTACTTCGGGGGAATTAAAGTAGACGCCACAGTATTTCAGCTTCACCAGCTTCATGTTGAACACTTCAATGGTTTTCAGGCGCTGCACAACCGGATCAAATATTAGACGTAGTCCATCCTGCGGTAGATTTATTATGATATCCACGCCCAGTGGATTGGTGTCCGAGTACAGCACCTGTACGCCCTTTATGATGCCCACCTGCGATTGTATGATGGCTATGGCTTGGGAGAAATGCATGCCCAGCACAAACTCCCAGGCATCGCAGCCCAGCGAGATTTCGGGCACAATTTCCAGGTCGAGCATTTTTCTGTAGCAGACACACACAAAGCGAATATTAAGACGCTGTTTTGTTATTTTATTTTTCGTTTAACTTTATTTTTGCCACCTTACTGACCTTGATATGTGAAATCAGCTGCGACCCACGAAAATATGCGCAATTTCGTGCTGTTTTTTTGTTATTGTTTTGTCTGTTATTTGTTCAAGTCCGTTGTTTCTTCTCGCCTCTGCTTTTGTCTCTCTTGCTGCAGTACTCACTGCTTATCTTTTATTCTTGTTTTTGTTATGCACGTTTAATTGTTTGATTGCATAAACATTTAATTTTGGGCGTTTTGCAATTAATCGTGCTATTTAGAGTATTTTCTAAAGTCTATTATCGTTTTCTAATACACACTCTGAACAAAGGCAAAAAAAAGGCAAATGCGCAGCAGAAATACAAATGTAATGTAATAACAATGTTTGGGTGTTGCCAGATCAGCCAAACAGCTGTTCGCATTTGTGACGAATTCTAGTAAACCACTTTGTAACTTATATTAACACACTTAAAAATAATTGTATTTAATGTTCCTTGCAAAAATGCATAGAAAAAAGCTATTAATGATTATTATCAACTATAATTAATATGTTGTCAGCAGGTGGCAGCACTCGCTTAGAACTCAACAGCTGTTCAAGCAGCCGCCCAACAATTTTGGCGCGCTTTTTTCTGGAATGTTTTGCACTTACCTTATGTATTTAACTGGAATGATAATGTGATGCCACAAACAATCAGTCAATTCCTACAGTTAACACTTTATATTTCCGTGGTTTTTAGCCTTTAAATTGCACAATAAACAGGTATACAACGCTGTTTAAAAACTGCAAGTTTCACGCACACACTGCAATCTAGGGTTGTCGAAAACATTTACATGTATCGATTATTTTTTGAGATGAAATAATTATGCACGATATTTTTTTATGATGATAATATCGTAGTCGATATTTTTGAGCGATCCCCCGTTAAATATAAGAATTTTTTTTATCCGTTTTGTATTTTATAAAATGTACAACCTTCTCTAAATCTAGCGTAGTATAAAACAATAATCAGACACATTGTAGACCCTTTTCCGGACAAAGTGCGCCACACTTACTACACCCAAAGTTGGCGTCCGTCAGTAAATTCGCACTTAAACAGAAGTAGCAATAAATATGCCCACAGCCCATATGATGAGGCAACGTAGGACGTTCCCCGCAATAGCTGCAAGTGGTGTTGGCCATCATCTTGGCGGCAACTGGTTCTCGGCTGATGCTCTCCCGTCGCCAGGCATTCTCTTCTCCAAAGAAGCCGGCCTTAAGCAGTCTGTTTATCTTACGGAAGTTTATAATCGGCAGCAATAGACCCAGTATTTCCTGCAAATTTCAGGCATAAGAAATTGATTGCAAACAAATTAAAATATGCTTACCATAAATCCGCCCCAGAGCAATTCACGTGTCAGATACTTGTAGCCAATGTCTCGTCTTTGGTTGTTGCGTAAACTGATATAGTCAAGACCCAACATGTAATCGATCAGCGTAGGCTTTCGTCCAGTCTTTAGAAACCTAAAGTAATTGAGCACGTTTAAGACCAAAGCGCTGTTCTCCGCCCATGTAATCGCTTGGCTAAACCATTCCACGCGATGGGTCAAACGTCTTTCCTCCCAGCTCTTGATATAACCCGGCAGTACGGTTAGAGCAAAGTGCAATACCAATCTGGAAACTGTTAGCTTCTCGGCATCGTAGGCCAAGACAAGCAACTGCTGGCCAAAGGTTGAGCAACGTTTACCAACAGATCCGAACCAAATGGCCGATTGTATTAGTAAATCCAGTTCTGGTTGTATTTTAATAAACAGCATAGGCTAAAGTTCAGATAACGTATTAAGGCCATTATTTATCATATGGGTTTACTTACAGATATGGCTTGCAAATTTTCCAGCAGATTATCCCGTATCATCCGGGTTATATCTTTGTTGAGGTAAATCGCATCTACCTGTATTTTGTGTATGTTATTAAATGT
The DNA here is from genome assembly GCA_035043265.1 of Drosophila testacea. Classification (NCBI taxonomy): domain Eukaryota; kingdom Metazoa; phylum Arthropoda; class Insecta; order Diptera; family Drosophilidae; genus Drosophila; species Drosophila testacea. Next base: position 471,293 of record JAWNND010000723.1, read on the forward strand.
CAATTTAGTTATGCTCGCCATTTATTTACCTGATTTACACGGGGCACATATTTATTTTTGGCCAGCATTTTGTTGTTTATGTGCGGCACTTTGGCATGTTTTTTGTACTATGGACTCGTTTGTTATCGATAATAAGCGATAATTTATCCTTAAGTGAAGAGCCTTTATCGATATTTCCGGTATTTTTGAGCGAGCGATATCGAAATTGTTGTCCGTATTTTTGAGTGTTTTTCGGAAAAGAGTACGCCAAAAGTTTTCTTACTCGAAAATGAGAACAAAACCGATAAAGCTAAGATTTCGCAAAGACTTTTTTTGTAGATTTTTCTAAAATGTTTCAGAATTTCCAAGATTTCTTAGACATACTTTAAAGGAACTAGGCCCTCAGTGGGGATACAACAACCAAACCTTTTTTAGAATGACGCTCTTTATTTTCTCAAATTTTAAATTAAATTAGTTTATCTAAAATGTTTTGATTAAGTAGTTTTTAATTTTGTTTAAAACTGCGCGAAAAGTATAACGTTGCTCCATCTGCCGTCAGCTGTCAAGCACTGGTCTGGAGTTTCCTTTAAAGCCAAACCATAGGTGGCGGGCTTGCGTTTCGCAAACTGACAAGAGATGGTGCTAAGTTGCAATAGAAAACTGCAACGGAAAATTAATGCAGGAATTTAAAAAAAAACACTCTTAAAGTAGGTATTTAAACCTTGTCGCAAATTGGAAAATGTGCAAATTATTAATGCGAATTTCCACCGACTATTTGAACCCCTACAACGCTTATTTTCACCTTACCAAATGTTTATCTAATTAATTATTGCAAATACAGTCATTTTTTTCAAACATTTAGGAAGCAAATTCGCATTACGTTTTTCGCAACTTATGTAATTCAATCAAAATAAACACACACAACCTGTTCCAAGGCGGAAAATTTGTCTGATGATTTCTTGTAATCACTTTTTATTGCTTATACGCCGCATAAACCAGTTGGACATGTCAACGATTTAGATATAAAACCATAAAATAAATGGCAAATGTTGTCCGGCTTTAAGTGCAAGTTCAATGCTTGGTGACTCGTAAATATGAAATAAATAGAGAGATTTTCAATTTGATTTTATAAAAAGTACATAATTCACATTTGTTTATTACACAATTTACAATTGATTTCTTTGTTCTCTGTAACAAATTTTTATACATATTATATGATAGTTATGGTAAGGTAGATGGTAGATTGATAAATTCGTCTGAGTGAATGAACTAGCGTTAAGAGAGGATGAATCCTAGCTTGATAATGACTAAGAAACAGTTGGAAATTGATAGTAAATAGAGAGATTCAGTTAGTTGAAGTGGAAAGTATTTGCTATCACAGAAATAAAATACGATATAAGAATGATATATGAGTATTATGAAGTATAATGCATATATAATGCAAGATGTTGTCAGTGTCCTAATTACGAGATATGAAGCTGATTACATTACGTTTACATGGTTCGTTCGTAGTTCTCTCTTGTGGAATGTGATTCTTGGATGACGTTGCTTTAACAAATTTGGCTAACTCTAGTGCACAGTTAAACATAGTTATGGTCTCTTGTTCAAAGAGTCGTGTTAGTTCTTTAGTAATGATGCTCATGGTGATCGTGATGTTCATGGATCTCCTCGTGGTGATGCACGGGCGCAGTCTTGTGGACGACTGCGTTGAAGCCATTGTGCTTATCGGCGGTGTAGTCAACGGTGCGAATGGAACCATCGGGTTCCACCAAAGAGTATTGTCCCTTTACGGTGTCACCATCACGAGTCTCGTGCTGGGACTTCACATCGCCGGTGTGGAAATCATTAACGCCATACTTGAAAGCGTATTTTGGAGGTGCCTAAAACAAGCAAGTGTTATGAAATAATCCATATCTTATAGTTTATACTTTACTCACATAGTAATCCACATGCTCGTCCTCATGGTGATGATGATCCTCTACCTCGTAGTGGGGATGCTCATGACCATGCTCGTCTCCAAGGGAAATGCGCTCAATCTGGTGCTGATGCTCGTGTCCATAATCATGTACGGGCTCAGCCTCATGATGGGTCAAATGCTCATAGCCACCATGGCTCTCCTCATAGTAATGATGATCCACCGGATAGGCCATGCCCAGGCACAAAGCTGACGCGAAAATCAGATACTGCAATTGCATAATTTGAGCCGTGGTTTAGCTAATTGTTTACTGGGAGTGTGTTAATTAGCGTAAGTTCAACAAGTGTGCGGAAAAACTGCCTCAACTTGCTCACAACTCTTTGTACTTTGTGGCTTGCTGTGCTTTTTATTGAATTTTTAATAAAGTGTTAGTTGTGGTTGCTCAGCGGTTTGGTATTTTTTTTTGACTACATGCTTCAATGCACAAATTATCGCATTTACTTAAGTTGTGGTTATGCTTTAATTTATGTGCAACATTTAAAAAAAAACTATGTTTTTGATGTCTTTGTTTAAGAAATTGTCTTGCAATATATGCAGATTGCAAAGTTTTGGTTTATTCAAATATTTTTTTGAGAAATATTAAATAATAATAAAGAACCGAGCATTTATGTGAATCTTTTATGTACATATATACTTTTTAGCTGTCTAAGGAAAATTTAAAGAATGGGAGGTCCTTAAGAGAGAATATTAAGCTCTCCTCTTTAATCACCTGAAATACGAAACCTAAGCATAAGCAATATAAATTTAATCCTTTAAAAGTGAACTCTTAAATAGTGTTTTCTCCTTGACAAAAAACGATAAATTTTATTTTTTAGTACATTTTGGTCTTGATTACTACTTTTAATTTATTAGAAAAAAAAAACAGTATACTTCAAGCAATTTCCTTTAGTCCATCAATTCATTTTCAAATTGATCTGCCCAAACCTGACATTGTTATCAACAAATGATTGTTTAAATATATTCACAGCACTTTTAGGGACTTATAGATACCGCAACGCATTCTATAAATCTGTTTTGAAACACTTGCAACACTTGTATTACGCTTTATATCCTTGTAGGATCTATTGATCACAGAAGTTCACTGTTTACACTATATTTAAGTATCCTTTTGTAACTGCATCCTTTTTTCGGCAATTAGCTCACCTTAAAAGCCATTTTAATATTTGTGTTTTTGTTGGGGTCTTTAAGGAGATCACCAAATTGGCTTTGATTATAAACTTTGATTTTGGTTGGTTGGTTTTATCGACGTTCCACGAGCTGCACGCAACGGGATTCCACAACTGAATAATGTGGTTGCAACGATCCACGGCCGCTTTTATATAGTTAGGAAGAAAGTCAAGCAACGAAGCTGGCGTCGCTGTCGCCGCTGAAGCCGGCGTCGGCAGTGAACGGCAGCAGTGCAGATAATGTAAAACAGTTCAGTTAGTAACTGTAGTTAATATGTGGCCAGTATTGTTGTTAGTTGTTATAGTTGTTGGTGTAGGTGATTGGTGACGCATTTCGTTGCTTACTTTTGCAAAATTTGACAGCGACAACTTGACGTTGAAATGGTTAGTTAATACTTTTATGGCACTGCTACATAATCTTAGCAAGTATATCTCTATTACCTCTATCATAACCCCTGTCCCCTCACTTCATACGAATTTCATCGTTAAACGCAGTTTGACCCAAATTTTCATTTAACTTTGCCATGATTTTGATTTGCATTGTAGCTGCTGGGCTGAATTTTGGTTGATCTTCTATCGTTTACTTTTAATGCGCTAATCGTAAACTGGTAAATTGTAAATTTAACAATTTTTGTTTTTTCGTTTTGGCTGCAACAATAAAAACTAAGCGCACTATATAGACAACTTTTGTAATACTTAAGTGTTTCTCAGAGTGAGGCTGGAGGTCTTTTATTTGGATGGATTTTCATTAGCTGCACGTCGTTTAGATTGTACTTCAAATCAAAGTTAAGTGCAGCAGCAGCAGCAACAGCAATAACTACATCGACAGCATTGAGAAATTGACCAATTATTTTGCGTCCATTTTCAATTGAACGGTTTTTCAGAGCACCCCAAAGGAGTTATTTCTAACTGGTAATTAGGCAACGGAGCGTATACGTTAAACTTATTTCTTGGATAATCTATTGTTGTTGTACCCTAGAAGTAGTTCATGTGTGTGTTTTGGGTTTGTAAATGCTTTAAATTACACAGATATCATTTTGTTGTGGGCTTTGTAACAAATGAAGGTCTTTAATGCATTTGGCAATTGAGTTAATGTCTTGTAATAAGCTAATAATGAGCTCTAATGGATATAGCCTTGAGTGTTTGGGGATTGGAATGTGATCGAACAGGAAATTACAGATTTGGGAAAATTTAAGCTTTTTAAATTTGGATGGTTTGTAAGCAAGGCGAAAATAGCAGAGGAATTCAACGAGTTTGTTGAAAAACTTCAAAAATTATAATTATTTAGCAACATCAATCTGAAAAAAGGGTTGTGTTTATTCTAATATATATGTCATCTTAATTTTTATAATTTACATAATAATATTAATAATAAAGTATTTAATTTACAATCGCCGCAATGCACAAAGTTACCTCCTTTTTTACTGATTTTTTTTATTGAAATAGTTTTTGCAACATCATTGACAATGCCATCTTACCCCGCTTTGCAGAGAGTCTCAGTTCCCAGGCTCCAACTGTCTTTACCTTAACACTTTTGTCTTCGGGTTGATGCACTTTTAAATGTAGCCACATTTTTTTAATTGCTATATTTAAAGTCGACAACATTTGACAACGTTGCAAGCCATGACAAGCCAAACAAGCGCAAATAAATAAAGAAAACAAATAACAGAAGAGAAAAAACCAAAATATTTTTCATGATGATTACCAATCCGCAAATCCCAAAATCAAAAAGCATTTTCACGTACCAAAAGAAATATGGCGAATCAAATAAATGCTTAATTATGGTCTACAAGGGGACGTCTAATGTGTGTGTGTGTGCGCGAGTGTGTGTGTTGAGTGTGTGTATGTAGCGTTGGCGTTGCAGCAGGTGAAAAATATAATGCAAGTCAACATGGCAAGAAACTCGACATCGACTTCGACTTGAAGTTGGAGCTCAAGCTTCAGCTGGATGTGGAAAAGCATACCAAAAAGCCAACGTCTCTTTATTTTTTGAGATGTTTTGCAATTTGGCGAAGCGACGCAAATTGAACGCAATGTTGATACAATTTTCCAGTGTGGATTTTTATTTTCATTTCGTGGCAAATGCAGCACTTCAATAACGTTCAAATAGTAATGTGCTGACTGACTAGATGGTCTTTAGAAATTTAAATTCAAGCTTTGGTTTAATCTTTGAGAACAAAAAGCAATGAATTTTCTTCGTATTTGCATCTAGTTACAACAAGAGGGACAAAGTTTTTAAGGCTTGCATATTCCAGTGGTCTTCACTTAATCCTGCTGGAAATTTTAAAGAGCTTTTATATGTTAAATGCAAGTATTTTGAGTATACCATTAGATATAACAAAAGATAATATAATGGCTTTCAGAATTTTAGTATTCAGTGGTCTGTAATTAATAAGCTTTATCCAGCAACTTTCAAGGGTATAATAATAGCTTTTTGGAACCTTCAACTAAACAGAAAATATCATATCCATTGAAAAGCTTTTTTACCCTTAATTTATCCTGGCTACTTGAATGTGCCTTCATAGTTTAGAAGTATGCTTCTAGTATTGCAGACTCTACCCACTTCGATTAAGTTTATATACCCTGTAAATACTCTTCTCAGTGCGCATAGTAATAAAAACAATTTCTTGTTGATTTTAGTGCAAGTTGTTTGGTTTGTTGTCCATGCAAAAGTTGTCGTCATCGTTGCATTCGCTGCTCACATATTTTCATTTTGTTTGCTCATTGAAGCATCGCATCTCGTTGCTTGTTGCACTTGTTGTTGTTGCTGCCACAGCAGGTGTTAATTTTTAGTTTGATTTTTGTTGTAAGCCAAAAATTTAGCTTAGTTTAGTTCAGTTAAACATTTTTGTTGGCCAGCCACTCAATCAATTTCCAATCGGCAAAGGCTCACGAAAAGTGAAAAGTCAAAAAAGTGAGTTGCAAGTTGCAACTGGGTGAATTGTGGGGCATGTGGCACAGCTGTTGGTGGTGGTTGTTGTAGTGGTGCCCCGGCAATTACCTAGTAACTCATATTTACCGTTGGACATTTAGTACATGCATTAAGTGCGGCTGCTGTGCATGTGCAACAACGTTGCCGTTGCAAGCTACAAGTTGCAAGTCGCAAGTTGCAGTACTCGTAAGCTGCCTGATTGTCTGGCATTTGACTAACAACAACAGCAGCAACAACTGCAGCGGCAGCAACTTTTGTCTCATTGTTTCATATTTATTTGGACTCTATGGCCTCCTAACGAGCCCGCCACAGACGCGTGCATCTTTCCAAAGTTGTCGTGGGAATCATTGCTTTTTTGTTGTTTTAATGCTTATCCTTTTATGCAGACTGCTTGCGCAACAGCAGCAACATGCATTGTTTATGTTGTTGCCGTTAAAGTTGCACGTAATTGAAAATTACATTTCGAGCGCTTAAGCGAAAGCCTTCGAGCCATGGCATAATTTTATTGGCTGCAATTCATATTCATTTATTTGAAGGCAACGCACATCAGCAATTTCAGTATTTTTCCTTGCCTTCGGCTGCACACGCATTGTTAATGAGCCTACGGTGCCCCCTCTCCATCTAGCGGTACATTAAAGTGGTAAATAACTAAACAAGATGCGGCGCATTGAACTTAAACGGCGCCTGCCACTGCCGGCAACATCAACATCAACTTATCAACAATGTTGCCAATCATTGCAAAAAGTGCGTAGCAACATTTCAAATTCAAAAACATGTTGACAACGTGTCAGTAACAAATGTTGCCACTTTGTTTGTGTGAATGAGAGGGGAATGAAAATGGCGGCAGGTGTGAACACTATTTGTCAATTATGTTAAAGTAAAGCACACTTAACATTTATTGAGATCACATTTAATAAACAAATTGTTGAAAGCAATTCCAACTGCTATATTGAAATCTATTTATGGTGTTGCTCAGGAATAAAGGATAAATAGAAAACACAGGTAACACATATGTACATATAGATATACACAATAGGTTCTTAATGTGGTCTTTTTTGCATAAAAATTTAGCTTTTTAAAATTGAATTTAAAGTGTTCTTTTATATGTACTATTGTGGGCACCAGAAGCTGATTAAAAGTGAAAACTCTTTATTTAAAGATTATAAATATATTTTTATTCAACAAATCAAAATTTAAAATTTAAATTTCCCGAAAACATGCTATTTTTAAGCGTAGAATCAATTTACATATCGAACCATGATCAAAAAGACATTCCACTATAAAATTTGTGAAAATTTGACAAAGTTGTGCATGTTGGAAGTCTGATAACCCTTTGAACTAGCAAGTTAAATATTGTAAAATTAGTAAAATTGACATTAGAGCGACCGTTTAGAGCAATTAGTTTTAAATAAGAAAGTTTCTGTTTCCAAAATAAGAGCTAATCGAATACATGTTAATTTAATTCGCATATATCAATTAATTTGTTTTATTACATTGTCAGCTCATTTTAATTGATATTCATGTCTTAATAATCCCGCATTTTTGCAATTCCATAGCTGAACAAAGCCTAATATCTACTTTTTGGATGCGGTAGAGAGTTGGGATTTGTTGGATTTAGTTGGGATTGGAATTCGGTTGTGTTGTGTTCGAGGCAGCTCTCACAGGTTGTCAGTGGAATTCGTGGCGGTGTCTAACGTTGACATAATAAATAGCTGCAAAAATTAATTAAATGCAAATTGTTAAATCACATAATCATATCATATGGCAGCTATAAGTCTGTTTCGTTGCAACATTATGTGGCAATACACGGAAAACTTCAGTCTGGCGAATTGAATACAATTGTGGTGCATTGAAAAAAAAAAAATAGATCTTTCACCAAGTTGCAAGACATTTTTCAATTGAAATTAAGTCAGTCTGGCAAAGTTGTGGTCTAATTATCCGAACGCTAATCAAAATATTTACGATGCAAAATCGCTAAACATTTTAATTCGTGGCGAGTGCTTTTTCACACATTTCACTTGGGTTTCCTCAACGGCAACTCGACCCGTTTCTCATGGCGACTTCCTTGGATTTAGTTGTTTGACTTGCCGACTTGACTCAGTTGTTTGTGCTCCTGTGTGGCTCATTAATTAGATGGCAGGGGATTGAAATAAATGATGTCGCTGGACTTCCTACAACGAAACGCGCTTAAAAGTTAAAAGTTGGGGACGCGTTCCACAACAGATCGAAGTAGGTTAAATACTTTTACCTTATTTTATCGAGCCTGGCTGGAGTCTTGGCTAATTGCCGTCATTTTTGGCAGCTGCTGTTGTGTATTTTCATTTTTTTTATCGTTTCTTTTTGCATTTTCCTGTTTGGTAGCTGTCGGCAACCCCCAGCGTTAGACAATTAACAACTTTTCAAGCGCGCTCCAACCGGATGTTATGAAATTTACCAGTTTCGTCTGTGGCAGACAGTCGTAGTCCCGTCCTGGCCATATCAAGATTATAAATTTTGGTAAATTTATGCAACCGGAGCTAACCGAACTGGTTGGCTCCTCTAATCAAGTTGTCAAGCATCGCCGACACATTTCTGACCAAAATCACATTTTTTTTATTATCCAAAATAAAAAACGACTAACAAATGATGACGTTGGTTGCTGCGTGCAGGGATAAAACCCGTTCAATGTTAAGTTGAAGTGCAGTGCAGTCTGACTTGACTTCTTTGCACAGCCCCACTGTGCGTATACGTAATGTGGCTTACGCTACGTAGCCGAACGCCCCAGACTAAGAAAACACTTTCACAGTCTCTGACTAGGCACTGGGTTGGTTTTGCAACTAAATCAACTACAAAAAAAAAGTGATTACCTCAGCGGTCTGCCAGCAATTAGTTAATGACCAAATATGTATGCCAAATAATGCAGCGGCAGCGTCGGCGTCAGCGTTAGCGTCAGAAATGAACGTAGCAACAATTTAATTAACATACAATAAAACACTTGAATGCATATGAAAGTTGGCAACAATGCAACTGGCAGCAACATGCCTCATGCCGCATGCTTCTCGTGCCACTCCATTCATACCCTCTGTCAAATTGGACGTGCGCGCCCCTTGTGGCCGTAATCAAAAGAGTTATGAACGTGGCTAGTTTAATTGGCGCACAGTCGATACAATCACATAAAGAAAGACAGAGAAAATGGGAGTGAGTGAGAGTAAGAGAGAGATAGAAAAGTAGTGCAATGTTCAAGAAATTAAAAGTCCATCACTCCAAATATCATTAGTTATGAACTGTAAATGAAATAAGAAAAAACAGATCCAATGTCGATTCTTTAATATATGGAATTTACTCTATTAACCCGATTTGCACTGATAAACTTGTTAGGAGTTGAAACTACTCCCGGCTAATATTTCAATTCGTTGGACTTAAAAGATATTAATGATTTTGCCACGATTTTGTTTATATTGCATTTTTTATAGTCAAGATAAATTATTAATTTGGTAAAGAGAAACGGGAGTTTTTCAGGATATGAATAAGAGTCAGACATAAATTATTTATACTATGCATAATATGCATTGCTTATCCCGTTATATAAAATATAAAATAAATTTTTAATAACTGATTATAATTAACTTGAATAATCAATGCTTGCATCTCTTTTCTCTACCCAAGAAGCTTCATCTTTTAAATTTATTTTAAAAAAATAATTATAGTGTTCGTATATTTGTCTATAATTTAAAAATTAGATAGATATATTTTATTCCCACATTCAATCTTTTCATCTAGTAAAAGTAAATAAGATGATGGTTGATGTAGTTCATATATCAGATATTAAATATACTTACAACCAAGATAACTCAGACATTACAACGCTTAGAGAGTGATAATAAATCTTTCGATTAAATATTTATAACTGCGAATTAAAATAGAGCAATTAGAAAACATTTCACCATTTGGAAATGAACAATAAAAAGTGAATGGACGATAGACAACAAAATTGTGAGTGAAGTGAAAAGCCCAAAACATAAAAAATACAAATGTATAAATATCAAATAAAATGTTAACTGTTGTTGCACAAGCTGAAGACAAACCACAGATAACAGACAGCTGAAGAGGGGCAAGGCGGGGCAAGGCAGGGCAGGGCGGGGAGAGGCCAAAGCGTGCGTGATACAAATTAAAGTTGGAATGGAATAATAAATCAGCTTAAATATGCATGAGGCAATTGCAAAAAACGTAAAAAACAAGTGAGAAAAATCAAAATGCAATACATTTCCTTCCGTTTAGCGATTTGTGTTGGAGAAGAAGAAAAGAAGAGTGAGAGTGTGAGAGAGAGAGAGAGATAGATTTATTGTCTTCCTGATGATACGAATATTGAAATACAAGTGCGGGTAATCCAGCTTGGATCTGGGAAGGTAGGGAAACCAGTTTATCACCCACATATTGGCTAACGTTTAACCCACAAATTGCTGTGCTTAACACTTCAAAGGCGGCAATCGTTGGATAATCCCAAACCAAAGATTATTGCCGATATGCGGTTGCTCCAATTTTATGCCAACCCGGAAGATACACAAACTGTGCCACAAATGAAGCCATTTATCGATTGTATTTAAGCGTCAATATTTTTTATTTGAAATTCTTGTTGAACTATTTAGACTTATGCAAATTAAAGTCATAAAAATTACTCATGATTCGACGACTTTTACCAATAAAAAGTGAAAGATCCTATGCCAGAGCCGGGGCAGCTTACCTAATATTTATTAGACGTTAAAGGGGCGTGTCGGCACAGCTACTATGGATAGTACAAGCTGGGGTACAGTGGGGCAGGCACTTGTGATTCTCTCTCAATGTGTATAATTTAGTTTGCCGCCAAACTGCTGGGGCCTTTATTTATCAAACATTTACTTTATTCAAATTTGGTAAATGTTCAAGGAATTCACGACGATTTGCTTGAATGATTTGCTTGTACCAATTCGAGCTGTTGTTGCTACTGTTGCTATTGACCAATGGCCTGGGAGGCGGTGGCACTGTGGAGACCTCAGCTAAGGAGGCCACTTGAGGTGCCTTTTCATTATTATTGCTCTTGGCTTTGTCGTACTTGCCAAGCACTGGTGACTCAGTTGTTGACTGGGTTAACAGTTCTTGGGCTGGCAATTCGAATGGCACAAGCGGTAAATGATTGGGTATAAAATTGTTTAGGGTTTCAAAGGCCAAACTGCCATTGGGCTGCTGCTTTAACGGTGTCTTGCCATTGACTATATCCAGCACAGCTGGCTGCAGCACATCCTGCTCCACATTGATATGATTAAGATCCAGGCCATGTTGTTGCTTTAGCTCCTTGGCAACCTCATCTTCTATATCATCTACGCTGACATTCAAATGGCTTTTGGCATCCCAACTGACATTGGTAGGCGGCTTCATCTTATGTCTTTCCCTGAACATATCTGGTAGTTTTGTTGGCCAAATGGTTTCCACTTGTTGATCACCCGGACCATAGCTTTGTGAGTGTGCCAAATAACCGCCATTGTCATCGGCCCGATAGCGAGTGACTTGAATAAGATCATCGGGTCTCACATATCCATAACTTCCCTCAATGCTGCCATTTAGATAACGTCGCTCATCTCGGAATTGTATGTTGCCCGTCTCTGCATCATTGATCTCATAGCCAAATGCATAGGTATTCGGACCTGACAGGAGTATAAGTTTATTGCAAATGAATAACAATTTCATTCTGAGGCCTACCGTAAGGCTGATGCAGAAAATAGTTGCTCGTTTTGCTTGGCTCACTGCGACTTGTGGCAGCTGTCTTCGAGTATGTTGCACTTCCATCTGGCAATGGTGTGGCCGACACGGCGTATACTTTTGTGATCAAGAGCAGCAGCAGCAGCTGTAAAAATAGCATATATAATTGCATACTTTCAGGCCATTAAACCACAGCTAAGCTAGTTTTCTTTATCACAACTAAATGGTGCTTTAAATATTTAAAGCTTTGAATTTTACTCTGTCAGAATTGAAATATTTATAGCTTTAAGCTGTGATTAAAACTGAGTTGAAAGCCTATGCTTTTATGTCAGCTCCAATACGAGTATAAATTATGTTTAGTTTGAAAACTTATTAAGACTTAAATGCTGTAAGTCAATTGCAAGCTTACCTAAAGCTACGTGGTTAATTCTCATTATGATCTGATTATTTAAGCTTTATTTTCTGCAAACTTTTGTGAAACCTTTTGATATGATATCTGATATACTTCATTAAAGTAGCTCTTTTTAGAGCAATTCTATTTAATTAAAGGAATTCTTTAAAATTAAAAAGAAAGCTGTATTTTCCTAATGAAGAAGATTAGATCTATTGACGAGGTCCTTTTTATTTGCTCTGAAGTTAAACAAGTTTTAATGATATGTCTACTGCATCTACTTTAAAATATAACAGGGAATGAAACCGTGACCGGAACCGGAACCGGAACCGGAACCGGAACCGTTAACCAAAATTAACCGTTTCAAATGTAGTACCGAAGCCGGAACCGAAATTCGTTTCGACTTCATTCACTGAAATATACTATAGTTTGAGTCGGAGGAACCACGAAATTTATAGAGGTGAAACACCAGTTAGGCCACTTGGCTTCCAAACCTTTTTTCATGGCCGAGATCCAATAAGTTGAGAGGCTGAGAAATTTTACTTCGTTGATTCGTTGCCGGGATTAAGTTTTTTTTGCCAAATTTATTTTAAATATTCGTTTTGTCATTATAATAATTAATTAAAACTATCTTTTATTAATGAACCTACGCACTTACAAGCAACCACAGCCGAAATATGCGAATGTTTGACAAAGTTTCCATGCTGAATTTCAATGAGTTGCCAATCACATTTGCTACGATATGTTATGCTTATCTATTGTTCAATATATCCGGCGAAGTCCGCACACTTTCAATAGCAAATTTGCACTGAAGAGCCAGCTGAGTTCCAGTCGAAAAACATAATTGAGCACTCCAGAGAATTTCAATTAGAAGAACAACGTTAGCATGCTAATTATAATAATTCAATTTTTTGCCTCTCAAATCTTGACAAGCTCATACAAATTAATCTGAGCTGAGAAATCTATAATAAACAATTACTTTGCGAATTTGTTAATCAGTGCGACCTTTGTCAGTGCTAAGAAACATGTGTGGAAAACTTATGATTATTAAAAATGTTTATCATTGTTGTGTTTTTTTTTCATATGATTTTTATTCATTTTTTTGTATTTTTATTATTAATACATTTTTATAATTCGATAATAACATTTTGTTTGCATTTCGTTTGCTGTTGTTTGTGTTTGTCGTGCTTATTGCTTGTCACAAATGTTTATAAAGAATTTCTAAAAAAATACTCAATGAACTAATGAGCGTGAGAGACATGTGAGAGTGTTTTTTTCCACAGAGACAATATAGTACATATTTTTTTGTGATTTTTCTTTTACATTTATATACATATATATTTTGATATTATAATTAAGCGGCATAATTGTTTATAAATATACAATACACACAAATTGTGAAAAATACTCTAAATGCAAAAATGAAACTAGATACAAAAGTGTCAGACTGAGAGTGAGTTTGAGTGAGATAGATAGATATATCGATAGATAGAGAGTGTCAGTTGAGTGAGTCAGTGAGAGAACAAGAGAGATAGATGGAAAAAATGAGAATCAGTTGAGTGAGTGAGAGTAGTTCTGGATAATATAATTAAAGCGTAACTGATTGGATGAATTAAATTCCCTACATGAACTCCACAGTTTTGTGTTTGTTGTAGTCCAGTGCTCACCAAACTGTGCTCCAACCAAAATGGCACAAAATTCTCCCTTTTGCTTAAATATTAAACAATGCTGCAGAGCTGCACGCCTTCGTTTGAGTATAGGCGTGGCAGTTCTTGGGTTGGGCCACAGTTTGACATCGACTGAAGCAAAGGCATCGATAGCTTAGAGAGTTGCATAAATATATTACAAAAGTTGAGCAGAGAACATGGAAAGTTGAAGAATAAAGAGAGTTTCTTAGAGACTGTCTGCAGAGTAGGTTGCAAGGTCTGGTCGGAGGTTGAAAGTTCTTGTCGATGCCTTTGCAGTGGACACAACAAACAGCTGCACATGTGTGGCCATGGAATCGGATTATGGATTGTTCCTTCTCCTGTATCAGTTGAAGCTTAACTTATAAATCGTTCACCATCATCATCTTCATCATCAAACTATGTTCAAGATCAAGTCATTGCTTATGCCATGTCATTGATATATTACTTTTGTTTTTGCTTTTTTCTTTTCCTTTTTCGTTATTCTTTTGTTTTATGTTTTCTGTTTTGTTCGTATTTCCTTCGTCCATGCCATGCCAGATCAGCCGGGTGCCGGGCACTCACTAATAGTGCCCGTTTCTACTAAACTTCTTAGCTAAAATTTACTTACTTACAAAAAATGTACATGCATATTGTTTAACGATTTTTCAATGGATCTGTCTTATCTGCCTGTTGTTCCTATATTGTTGTTGTTGTGATTGTTGTGATTGTGGTTGTATGAGAGAGCACCTTTATGACTCGGCTTCTCTCTGGCATTTAATAATGGTGCAGCAGAGGAGCATGTGCCAGCACGGGAGCGTGCACAACTGGAGCATGATGGATGATCTTGGGCGCGGTCTTGTGGACAACGGCGTTGAAGCCATGGTGATCATCGGCGGTGTAGTCAACGGTGCGCACAGAGCCATCGGGCTCGACCAGCGAGTATTGGCCTGAGGAATACAGAGAAGTATTTTAAAAAATACACTCAGCTATTTATAGTTTGTGTTTTAATTTTAAAAGGTAATTTAAATTGTTAATTTAAACGAGACTAATATAAAATGTACTTTGTGTCGACTGCATTCAGGTTGACAATGATAAAACAAATAAATAAATAAATCAGCAAACAAAGTTTGTCGCCTAAGTCCTTGCTTTATTAGAAGTTCGTTGCCTAAGTCATTACATTTCCTTAGACATTCAAGTTTGTCGCCTAAGTCTGTGCGTTATTAGAAGTTCGTTGCCTAAGTCATTTCCTTTCTTCAGGCACTCAAGTTTGTTGACCAAGTCTTTTGATTAGTTGTATAACAAATATTTTAAATTATGAAATATTGAGAATGTCATTTGGCATAGGAAGATCGTTGATTTTGTAAATTGTTGCTTAACTCAAAGAGTTCGTTGCTTAAGTCTTTTGTTTTCTATGGCAATAATGTGTTGTTTTTTTCTGGAATCGTAGTCCTTTGCATTTTCAACCAACTTACCCTTTACGACATCACCATCACGCTCCTCAGCCTGAGACTTGATGTCGCCGGTATGGGGATCCTTGATGCCATAGTTGAAGGAGTATTTGGGATAGGCCACCGGCTCCGCATGCACAGCATGGGCCAGCACTGGCGCATGATGCACCTGCAACAGCGATGGGGCATAGTGTCCCAGCTCAATGGGCACAGCCTGGGCGGCAGCGAACAGCAGAGCGATGGCAACAAAGTACTGTATGTATACAGAAGAACAGAAGAAGAAGAGGCAGAGAATGAATCCTTGCAGTTGCGATAAGGGAACTACGTATTTGTTTTTATGTTTTTTTTTTTTTCGTACCTTCATATTTAAAATTGAGCACAGTGGTAACACACGACGCGAGCAACAAAAGGACGAAGGATTCGTTTACAAAATTCAACTGAACTGTCACAACTGTTTGTGTGTATGTTGTTTGGGGGCACGGCAAACTGTGACGCTTGGGAGGACCGTTTAGAGCACGAAATCGTAAGCTGAACTGATGTCTGCAACGATGACCAAAAGTATTTATATACGCGCAGGCGATGCCAGCAACAGCGACGACGCCGACGCCACTGACGACGACAACGACGACAGCAACAACAACTCGAATCGTTTGAGTTGCAGCTGCAGCGGGTAACGGGAAACAGTCGGTGGGTTGGCGACGAAGAAGTAGACCTAGACTCATAGAGACCACGCATGTGCCGGCTGAGATGGTTGCTGCCTGTTGCCGATGCATGTTGCTGCTGCTGCGGCTGCGGCTGCTGCTACGGTTGCTGTTGTTGCTGGGTGCGGCATATTTCTTGGGCTGGCAAAGTTAAGAAGGCGTTGCTAAGTTTTGTGACTTGGTTTTCGGCAGTTTTGTGTATTTCTGCTAAGGACCGATAACGGTGCAATTGAAAGTGACACTTTGCATTTAACTGTAGTTGTTGTTGTTAAGTTGGTTGCTGCTGCTGCTGCTGCTGTTATAAGCTGAGCTGTTTATTTATTGATCGGCGTCAGTAATTACGAGTCACAGTCAGAGAGGCAGCTTTAATAGACTCGAATGTCTCTGTGGTCTCTACTAAAAAAGTATTAACATATCTGTGGCAGTCAACGAGTGGCGTTATAATTACTGCAACAACAGCAGCAGCAGCGGCAACAGACTTGACGCAATTTGTTGCACGACATTTTTGTCAAAGAACTTTTGTGTGTGCGTATGCTCGAGGAATTTCGATGTTGGCAAATGTTGGCAAATTTGCTTTTTGTTGTTATTATTATAATATGTTGTTTGTAGTTGTTGTTGTTACGCATTTCAAATGCCGCTCGTTTTTCAATCAAAACTTGCTTGTGGCACATGACAGTTGTAATCTGTTGCCATGAGAGCCATAGAAAATTGTTTCTTATAATATTTATGGCATTTTTCTTTGGCAAGTTGCGAAAGTCAAACATAATATAAAATAAATTATAATAGATTATAATCAGAGCGTGCAATATTGTTTTCAAATCTAAAAGAACAAAAATAATTTAAATTTCAAGCGGTATACTTTTGTTATATTTGTATATTCATTTAGAATTTGCAAAGGTATATAATCTCTAAATTTATTTAGTACAGTCTCCAATTCTCTATAATTTTTGCAAACACGAAGATACTGTTAAAAGTATTGTCATTTTAATTATTTTATTTCTAAAAATAGTTTGATTAAAAAATCAAATTTTTTAAATATATTTTCTCGTTTGGATGATTCTTTTTTCAAAACCAATGTGTTATTGAGGATCTGGTGGATATTATGCATATTACACATGCGCAGCGTTTATCTAAACTTATCAGTTTTCTTATATGGAATTATAGAAATCAGCTGAATTGTGCTACTATACGTATTCAAGCTCAAAATATGTTTAAGTACATTTTATGGTATGGATATACAGAAAAGATTTAGCTTCAGTTCTCAACTAACTAAGCTTATATTATTAAGTAACTTAATTTAACACAAGTTCCTTCATCAATCATTATCACTCCTGGCATACAATTCACCTAAAAAAAGACTCTTGCCCAATTTGTGGCCACATGGGGCGTTAAATTTTCTATGCCCAACATGTCAAATTTGGACACGTTGACTTTAAATTTCTTGAAACGCCCACGTAGACGGCAAACGCTTAACGCTACAAAAATAAAAGCAACAACAGCAACAATAGTGCAATAACAGCGAAAACAACAACAACAAAATGTTCTTGCATGACATATCAGAAAATTATTATTATATCTTGTAGGCAAAAGAGCATACAAGTGGCCAAGGTGGACATAAAGACAGACGGACAACAGAGAGACACATGTGCAGAGCATGGCCTGGGCTTAGGATTGAATACGATGGGAAAAAACTTTGTTTGTTTTTGTTGCCGATCACAGGCGAACAACAAAAACAAACAAAGGTGCAAAACTACTAAAAGATCATTTGTGGCTGGGAAGGTCTGCGAAACGAAAACAGAATCGACTTACATAAAATGACTTTAAAGGCGACACATTTACACGGCGCACCAAAAAAAAAAAAAGACAATCAAGAAAATACTATTTGAAACAATTGTGGGCTAAGAAAATGCAAACATTTGCCAGAGCAGCAACAACATCAATAACAACAACAACAAGGCTGCAGGCTGGCAACAAGTTGGCCACGTCACGATCGCGATCGCACTTTGGCCGATTTGACAGTGCAACAGAGACGAAGTTGCAGTTGCAGTTGCACTGTTGCACTGTTGCACTGTTGCAAACGGAGTTTAGCGGGGTGAGCCTTTTAGAGTTTAGTTGGTTAGTTGGTCAGCAGTGGTGGTGATGCTGGTGGTGCTGCTTGAAATGAGTGGAACACGCTTTGTCTTTGTCGAACACAACATTCGATGATTGCGCAACTAAGCGGCACAAAGTTTGAGAGTCATTGCAAATATGTATGCATGCACTTGTGTGCGGGGGCGACAACGATGGCTGCGTTAATTGCTGCAGTTGCTGTTGCTGTTGTTGCTGAGTTTTTGGTTTCTACTGCAATTTCTGCTTTCAAGGCACCTGTACAACTGTCGACGCATGTCACAAAAATGCAGCCACGCCATGCATCAAAAATAAAAGCAATTGAAAATCGCAATCGTAAATCGGCAAAAACAATCTGCAACTCGGCAACTGTCACAAACTGCAACCTATTGCTCCATAAGTAGAACAGAGTTTTTAATCTTGATTTATGCAACGCATGCAAATATTTGGACAATGGTTTTGTTGTCTATCTGGCGGTTCTCTTGAACATTTAAACGCACTTTGGAATTGATTTTAATGACTTGTCAGTTAGGCTTTGACATTGATTTATGTCTGCAAATGGTCAATTTTAGAAAGGCCTCGCAACCCACTAGCAAAGTCACAGCCCAAATGTAATTTAAGCCAACTAAAAAGATAACAAAACAATTTAAATCGTCTCACCACGCTGCGTATGCGTAACTTGCCATTTCCTGTTCAAAGTGTCATATTGTGCACATCCGTTGCAAATACCAAAGCACAATTTAAATTATGGGAAGTTTGTATATATTTCATTTCCTAATTGTAATATTAAACCTTTTCAACAATACGCATATTACACATACGCAACGTGGGCTGAAATCAATTGCTTCTGCTTAGCGTTGGGAAAGCTTGGGAAATTTAATGCATATCTTATTTAACACAATTTGTAAGTAACACTGAGAAATACACATTATTATAACTTAATTTAATTAAAGCGTAAAAACAAAAACTAAATGATGTTTTTAAATATGTTTCAATATTTGTTGTGCTTATGGTGGACGCAACCTGCGAATTTTTATGCGGATGATGTTTTTTAACATTTTGCAGCAAAACTGTAGACATCAATTTAACAATAATTTTTTAAATTACTTACATTATTAATTTTATAAATATAATTTGTATTATTATTAATTGTATAAATATAAAATAAACATGTTTAAACTTGCTACTTGAAATATCTTTTTATATATTAACAAGCTTGTAAATATATTAACTAAGTAAACAAAACAAACTAGTATATCATAAATCATATTGAGGAGAGATTAAATGAAAAATGTATGACTATTTTGCCTATTTTTTAATGCTGCGAATAGCAAAAACATGGCTTCACAATTGTTGGTTAATTTAAGTAAATACAAAACTAAAAATTAAATAAGTATAATAAAACGAAGCAAGCATAAAAATGTGTTTAAAATTTGCAATGTTTGTTGATGCAGCAATAAATGCTTCTTCAAAATTTGCGATGTTTATTGATTTGTCTATTTGGCCCAAATGGCATAATAGATACAAATGTAATAAGTAATTGTACTTAAATAATGTGCACACAAAGTTAAATGTCAAATTAAAAATATATATTTTGTGATGCATGTTTATTATTTAATTTGCTTGATGTCTTTGTGGTTATGGCATCGCATCTTTGGCTAATTAAAACATTTTCGCCTCGACATTCTTGCACGTTTTGGCCAGTGGCACATGCTGTCCAGTTTTGGAGCTGGTTGCTCATTCTAAGCGGCACGCCATAAATCTTCAGCACATTGCAGCAATGCAACAGTCGAGTCCACTCTTGGGATGCTATTAGTGAGATTTCTGAGCTGGAGTAAAGCCACAATTTGAGGCAGCTTGTCAATTAGGCGAATCGAAGCCCAGTCAAATGCCAAAGAGCTGGTAACCCAATTGTGTCGCCAAGTCAATTGTGAGATTACTAACTAAATTTGGTCACGCTATCTGCTATTCCTCCTCCTTCTTCTTCTCCTTCGTCTTCTGTGGTCTCTCTTTGGCGCCTGTAGCGCCTCTGGTCTAGTTTTCAGTTGGTCAATTTCAGCATCATTACCGCATCGCTAGAGTTTGCTCCACTTTCGTTTGCAGTTGCTCACTCCCCTCGTTCCTCCTTCTTTCTGATCTGCTGGCATCGTTTTGATTTTCGCACATTTAATGCGATTTTGCGCATTTGCGCGTATGAATTAAGCGAGTGACGAAATGGACTGCAAGTTGATCAGTCAAGTCGCCAAGTGGAGCAACAGAAACAGAAACAGTTTTTCTCGACTTTGCAACAAAGTTGATGCCTGGTTGGGGCAATTGCCAATTGCTGCGCCTGATTGATTCCGATCGAACGCAACTTTAACAACAACAACAACAACTGCAGGCACAAAAGCAACAACAACAACAACTGTAGCCACAACGCACACGCTTCAACGACGTCGATATCGACGACTTTGTGGATTACGCAAAAAGCATTCCCAGCACCACAAAATCAAAGAGACAGACGAATGAGAGATATTTCAATTAGCTTTTGCCTTAGATTTTCATATACATATTTTGAGCTTACATAAAGTATATTAATTAATAATACCACAAAATATCAAAACTATATTTATAAGCATTTCCTTTTTGATATATCACAAAAATCACTTCAGTTTCGCTTATTTATATTTAGTGCATTTTGATGGACAACAAAATAGCACAGGATTATTATACAAAACTTACTATAAATAAAGGATATTAATTGACTCGGTTTATGTCTAGAAAGAATATATATTGGTATATTCTTTCTCCCGTTTATCCTTATAAACTGAGACTGCTAATACCCTTTATTTACAAAATAAAAGGGTTGTTATTTATAACTAAAATATAGCATTCTGAATGGAAATCATTTTTGTTCCTTTGCAAACATAAACATATTAAAATGACTGCAGTATATTTTGAGCATTATTTTCGCTGCTAAAACTGACTGCAGTATTTTATAGGCATTTGTTTAGTATTTTCGTTGCTAGAAATCTATTGTTAATACTCCTCGCTGCTGTCCTGCTCCTGCTGGGCATTTGCATCCTCATAGCCTTCCTCGCTGCTGCCTTCGTATTCCTCATGATCACCGCCGCCCTCGTTCTCTTCACCCTCCTCGCCACCATCGTGATCGCCTTCCTCTTCGTCATAGTCCTCATGCACCTTATACTGACCTTTGCCCTTTCGTGGTGCATATTCCTGCTCCTCTTCGTCATCTTCATCTTCATCGTCTGCCGCCTGATGATTCACTTCATTGTGCTCCACTTGCTCATCAACAGCTGCACCGCCTCCTCCTCCATCTCCATCGTTGCCATGGCCATGTAAACGAGCAACGCCGTTGGTGATAACCTCGGCCTGGAAACCATTCGCATCGTCTGCTGTGTATTTGACCACACGCAGGGTGCCATCAGGATCGACTACACTGCGTGTTGGCGACGTTAATGAATGCGTTGACATGAAAATCCCCTACTGCTCTTCTCTATTCTCCTCCTCCTCAATTACCTACCTGTAGACACCGCGTACCTCGTCGCCAATTCGCGTCTCTTTGCGATTTTGTAGCACACGCGTCTGGCCATCTTCGATGCCATAGGCGAAGCTGTATTCGGGCCGTGCCACATAATCAGAGTGCGTGCCACCGCCATAGGCATCGGGCACAGTCACCAGCTGCTCTGGCCCCACCACTGGACCCTCGAATCTCGAATATGAATAGCCAACTGCCGAGCACTTAGCGAATAATGCTGAGAAGATCATGATGATCAACAGTTGCCGCTTAACGCGTGCCACATTCATTGAAGTTGAAGTTGAAGTCGTAACACGGAAGCACAAACAAGTTGAAATTGTTGTCGTCTTTGGTGTTCCAGCTGCGTGGTATTTTATGCGTTGTCGCTTCTTCATTTCGCTTGATTAATTGATTGAATTTCAATGTTTTTCTTTCAGGTTTTAAGATAGGACTATCTGAGCCAGTTAATCCTCTATAACGTTCGCGTTTCTCTCTGGAATTTACGTTTATACTAAGCGTGAAATGTTGCACTTCTGTTGTATTTATAGTCCCCCTCCAATAAATCGGAGGAAAGGTTCAGGCTTCAGACTTCAGACTTCAGTCACACTCACCACAATCATTTTGCATATTTCCGCAAATTATGCGCTTCAATGGTCACCGCATCCAACTGGAACTGTCCAAGAGTGCCTGTGGTCGCCCATGCTCCGATGTGAACTACACTTGACGATGGGAATCAAATTGCGCATTTCCTAAAACTCAAATTCAAATGTTTACACAATGCAAACAGGCCGCAGTGACGTCATGAATTAATTAAATACAAATATTTATGCGAAAAATTAATTAAACTGTCTACATGGCAAATAGCGGAATAAGGGGCTTTAATGGCGTTATGAATGGTTATTTAACAGACAGAAGATGGTCAAAGATTTACTAAATTAAGTGTATGTTGTTGATCAGCGTGAACAGCAGATTGTATTTGACCACGACGATGTCAGGGACTATCTCATAGAAGCAAGTTAATAGTCAGGCTTCAATGTCTAATCTTTACTTTTGCTTTATAATTTATTCGATGTAATAGCATTATTTTCCAAATATTGTTTTGGTCTTTGATTTCAAAATACTTTTACACGAGAAATTTGTTAACTACCAAACGGTTTAATTATCGGTCTGACTGTAATTCTTTAGTTGTATTCAGTTATATATGTAAACGTATAAAAATATATCAAAAATACACTATTAATGGATATAATTATAAATTTACATCGTTAATCTAGAAACTATCTATAGATTGCAGAAGAGAACATTATTAACTGTTACGGTGAAGCGTCTTTCTTTTGTAAATGTAATTGCTGTGTTCTTCTAACCGCAATTCACAAGGCCTAAGATTTTCTAATTCTTTGGGTCACATAGCAGTTTATTGTCTCTTCGCTTTCCAAGATGAAATGCAACATTTATGTATACATACATATGTCAAGTCTTGGTTCTTGACTTGGGAAAAACTTAATTTTCGCTTTCTTACACTCA
Source organism: Drosophila testacea (assembly GCA_035043265.1). Taxonomy (NCBI): domain Eukaryota; kingdom Metazoa; phylum Arthropoda; class Insecta; order Diptera; family Drosophilidae; genus Drosophila; species Drosophila testacea. The sequence goes on from JAWNND010000723.1 coordinate 494,411, forward strand.
AAGAATAATTGTAAAAATTACAAAAAAAGATAGAGAAATGTTACACTCAAAGAAAATTAAAATGGCACAAACTTTTTGTTATATTATGTTGTGACTAGCAAATTGTACTTATAATTTGTAAGCAAATAATAATAATATTAAAATCTCTTTTATTCGCAATTACTATCAGCATTTTGTTTGTTGAATATGCAAAGTTTATTGAAGACTTATTGACCAATTTGCCTTGGAGGTCTAAAACACACCTGTCTATACAGACAACATCAATAGCAGCAGCAGCAGCATCAATTGCAACTCACACTCTTCGCCCGCTCTCATCAATTTGCTTGGCTTCGAAATGAATAAAAAGAAAACAAAAAAAATAGACATGAAAATCGCTTTAAGTGCGTTCAGCTGATTAGCCATCGGCTTGAGGCGATGTTTATAATGCCTGCTTAAAGATCGAACAGCTGGCGTCATGATAACCTGGCCAAAAGCAACACATAGCCAAAAAACGCAGCTGCAATTTTCGATTCTTTTTTTTGTGTTTGTGATGAAGCTTTGACCTTTTTTTATAACTAAGTTTTTGTGAGGGTTCCGCCAAAGAAATATGGCTATTATTTTGACTACTTCTAATTTATAAGCAAGGCGCATTGTTGTAGCTGTGTCGTGTTGTTGTTGTTGTTGCTGCTGCTGCGAGTACAACTGTAGTTTTGGCATGAAAAATGCATATATCATTGGCCTCTGGTACTTGACGGCAGTTTGTTGTGGGCTTTAAGCCGCGCACAGTAGCCCAAGTTAGGCCAAGATAGACAGAGAGACGAACAGACGGAGAGACAGACGGTCAGACAGTCAGACTTGCAGACTTGCAGGCAGCCGGGCAGCGGCATCGTGGGAAAACTTGTTGTTGGCCATTGAGGCGCTTAATTACCCATTACACAAATGCGCCAGCTTTATTGTGGCAACAAGAATCGCAATTCGCAGTTTTTGGCTATGGCTTTTGGCTATTAACGCCATCTCAGTACGCGTAATTAAGACGCCAGGCGCAAAGTCTTCAAATCGCAATGCGCACACTCAGTTCGTTGCCTAAGTCTTTCGTTTTGCCCTTTAGCGGCACGCAACCAACCGTATGAGCCAAATGTGCCATTGCATTATGACTTATGTGTATGTTGTTGCTTTGTCCATGTTGTTGCTCATGTTGATCCATGTTGCAATGCAAAACGTTGTCACTGCTTTTCTAGTCTTGCAGTTGTTGTTGCAGTTGTTTGTCTGGAATGAGGGACAACGAAGCAATCAAAGTCTATTAAAAGCAAAACTAAGCCACATGCCAAAAAATCATGTTGCTGACCAACATTTTGTAGACAGTCAACAATGCCTAAATAGTCGCCAGACACAGATCAAAGTGTAAGTAGTGTACAAGCAGGATGAGGGGAAGCGATCTGCTTTTGTATAGTAGATTTCTTTCTTGAGATAAATTGCATGCTGTGCTCTGTTTCTATCTGCGATTATGTAAGCCAACATCGTTCCAGTCTCACAGTCAGACACAACTAACAGCCAAAACAGTTTGAGAGTATCTACAGGTCCAGTTTCTGTTCCAGCGTCAGTTGCCACCACATCTCAATGCGGTTTCCATGCGGCTTTTCACTCTCAACACAGCCAACGGGCTCTGCTCTGGTTTGTCTCGCTTTTGATTTTGTTTTCATTTGCCTCGTCTCGACGAGTCGTCGTTATCGTCGTCCGTCTGGTCAGCTTTCGATTGCAACAGCTTCGCACACAAGTCACTAGACACTAACACACAAATGGCTTATAATGGAAATGAAAATGAAATTGAATTGCGTATGCAGGTAAAAGCGGTTCCATTAACCACTTGTTATGTGGCGTGTGCAAGTGTTCTTGCTATTTGAAAAGCTCAAGCCATTGTTTTCTTTTAATAAGCAAAGAAAATTGTATGTGGAAAATTGTGCAATTGTTGTTTTATTTGTAAATATTATAAGCAGGATATTGATTACATTTGTGAAAATGTTGCACTTGAGTATAGTCGCTTGTTTATTTACTAATTTTTAAAAAAGCAAGATAATGCTTCAAACTTTTGTTCCTTCTTCTCAATAATAAAATGTAAAAGACGTAATTTTATAAAGCCATTTCTTTTGTGCCAAACATTTATTTACTTGTATTTTTTTAAAGATTTTATTGGTATATGCAAATTTAGCTCTTCCCCTTTGACACTGACCTGGATTTCGGCAGATTCAAAAATAGTCTTATAGACGTTTTATTCCACTTTTGACCTGCTTTAGGTTAAAAACTTAACTTATTTAGCCGTTTGTTAAACAGAGTTGACTGGGAGAGGTTATCTTTAAATATAATTCAACTTGAACAGCAACTTTATGTTGACATAATTTTTCAATAACCTTGAAAGCTCTTACGGTTTAGTAAGCTTTGCCTAATATAAGATTTATATTTTAAGACTGCTGTTAAAAACCTTAATTTTTATTAGATCAGTACAGTTCACATAGAATTTAACTTTCAATTTAATAATCTTATTTGCCACCTCAGGAGCTATTAATCATTGTATTATATTGCATTTAAAGTATAAATCAAATAAATCAAACAAGTTTAGGCATAACTAATGTATCAGTTCTCAATCTACGGTTGCTGCAACATGCGTAACTCATGTTGCTTGGCATTGCGTGACCAAGAAGTGCATAGCTTGCAACCGTATCATGGACACTCCAAAAGCCACCGTCTGTCTCACTGTCGAACTGTCAATAGGACTCTAAGCGTTGCGTTCAACCGTGTTACAATGTGCGAAAACAAATGCGAATATTTGACAAAGCAAAAAATGCGTGGCACATAAATTGACGCAATCCATGCCATGTTGCCACTATCAAGTGCACCTACACAGCTGCCCCAAGTGGTGTTGCCCCAAAGGTGCTGCCTCAAAGTGTCGCGGTGCCAATTAAGAAGAAAAAACCAAAAGCAAACTGAATCAAAATCGAAACAAAATGAAACCGATCTCGCCAAAGCGAAGTTGTTTTCATTCTTTCTCGTGTCGGCGTGTTTTATGCACCTTTGACATGCAACCGAGTCCAGTGAGTCGGCACAGTTTACACGATGCAACAAGAGCAACAACAACAGTAACAAACAGCAAACAAAAATGTATGTAGAAAAAAAATTACGAAATTTGTCGTCTGACAAAAAGTGCAGAAAACGATATAAATTAAATTTACAATTTTGGTGCTCATTAAATGTTGAGCAGATCGGCTTCAAATGTTGCTTGCCGCAATTGTTATAGTTGTTGCTGTAGTTGTTAGCCAAAATTAGAACATCGCTTTGGGAAATCGCCAAAAATGCCTTTAATTGTTTCGATTTTGGGTTTGTTTTTTTCTCTTTCGTTTATCTGTCTGTCTGTTTCTTTATTTTGTTGTTGAATTTTCTCGCGATTGTCACAAATTGAATAATGTCTCAATTGAACAGCAACAACGACAACAGACAATAAAAACAACATTGTTTGCAGTTGTTTGCCCAGTTAACTCAGCTAATTACGTGCTAAAAGATAAACTAAAAGACAACTTGGCTTATATATATATTTTTTCGGCATCGCCATTGTATAATCGTAGCTATATTTATAGGCATGAGGTATGAGTTCGTATGTGTATGTCCTGCCAGCTGGCCAAAAGCGTGGAGTCGCTATAAAGTGAAAGGTAGACATGCAACGCCCACTTATCACAGCATATGTGTATATATAAATATATACATATAAGCATATAGACCAACATAACAAGATGTTTATATAATTGTAACTATTTTGACTAATTTACAAATGCTGTGCAAAAAAAACGAATAACTTGAACAACGAACTTGCTGCAAATGCAAAATTAGAGCAACCAACCAAACTAAGCGTAACCAGTAGCCATTTGCCAAGTGCCAGTCAGGCAGTCAGACAGTTAGCCTGTGGCTATCGGGCAATCACACTACTGACCAACATATGTGCCAGTAGGCAACAACAACAACCGGCTGCAAGCTCAAAGATCGATACATAAATGGGTCAGCACAGCGTGCACGTAGACAATCTGATAATGGAGGCAACAAATGCAATTTTAATTGCCAATCATCAAAGGCAAAAGCACTGCAAGATCTTGTATAAGTCAGTCGAACAATTGCCCAAAGATTGCATTTAATTCAACGATAAAATATATGCAACGGCTATAATTTATAAATAAGAGAAAATATTAGAAATAGTTAAATAACAGGCAAAAGACTCCGCAGTTAAACACAAAAAAATATTTGAATTATATTGTAAGAGTGTCTAGCAGTCGAATATTCAAAAGGAACATATCTTTTACAGATTTATAAATAATATAGTATGATTTAATCTTTCACAAAAAAAACCGCCTGGCAGCAACTGTTGACTTTGCCCCAGAAATGTCTTCAATTATCTAATAATCTGAATACGCTGCACCCTCTCGTCGAACAAGGCGAATGCGTAGCAGCCTTTTAAAGATCCAAGACCCAACCCCGCATTTATTATCCCCCCACGCCAATCAATTGCCATGTTCAATAACTTAATTAAGCGTAGATTGAGGTTAAATTTACATGCAAATTGCATTTGCTTGCGGGGGCAGGGTCAGAGTCAGCGCCTCCTGTTTGAATTCATAAGCACGCAAAGATATCAAACTATTTACAATCAATTAAATTATTATATGTTTGGCGCAAAAGCGGCAATCAAAGAAATCGGTTAACAAAAAAAGCCAATAATTAACTAGTTTACTTATATGTATTATTGCTATAACGAAGAACAAATAATTGCAGTTGATTAAACTGCGCCAAAAGCCAAAGTTAATTGACATTTAAGGCAATTCATTACTTAACGCTAACAACAAACATATTTGAGTTAATAACGTCTGCGGGGGCTGTTCGATTTTGGGCACAGCTGTCTTTAAATACCAACTGAGGACAGCCAAAAGACCATTGCTAATTGCTTGAACTGTACACGTATGCGCCAATTTTCTGGAAATGCAGTTTTTAATTTTCACATGCTCGACTTTAGTTTTTTCAAAAATTTACATACATACGTCTGTGTGCGGCGCCACAATTCTCAGGCTTCAATGGACATTGGAGCACTTGTTGATAGTGGCAATTAATGTTACATGCAGACGGGCTGCATAAATCAGCCTAATTGCTATATTTAAATTCTAAATTTGGCGCTTTTTGCCAAGAGCACGAGCTGGTCGTGCATTATGGGCATGTGACCCGACAAGCTCAGCAAAAAACATTGTCTTTAGTGTATTTTTCGTGTAATATATGCATGAATTTAGTTGTGTTGGCAGTCCACAGGTGGTTTTAAACCATTTTAATCTTATTTTCATTTGCTTCCTTTTTCAATTTGGTAAAAAAAAATCTTGGCAAACTAGTTGTGCGTACTATGAGTTTAAAATGCGCGCGTCGAATGTTATCGATAAGTTGATATCGACGTTAGTGCAGTAAAATGAATGAATTTGTCTGCCTCCACATTCACGATGAATATGCTTTTGCATGTAATAATAATAATAATAATAATAATAAAAAGCAAAATAACTTGATATATATTTTATATTTTAAGTCAAAAGCTGTTTAATAAAATAATAGCTTGATGCGTATGCATCATTTATGTAAATAAAAGTAACAAATTCAATTTCGTGCGAAATCGGCGTACCAGTTGTGAAACTAAAACTATCGATAAATGCAATTTTTAGTCGCACATCTTGATAGTGTTGGGATTATATCGATATTCACCCTTATCGATATTAGCGATATTTTGACTTAAACTATCGATATTCTCGATAATATATCGTCGTTTTTTGCCTTTGAATTTACAGATAAAAACATTAGAAATTTTTCAGGAATTAAGCTTTAAATTTCCCGAATGCTATTAAAAATTTAATTTAATTTAAAGTGTTGTCATATTCAAGTTTAAATACATTTTATAACGATGTATTTCAGTTCTTTATAAAGCTTTAAAACAAATTCAATTCTTATAACTATAAAATGAGATCCAATCATTCAATTTAACATATATTTTAAACAGAAACAAATTCAATTCGAATATACCGAGATCCAATCATTCTTTGAAAGAAAAATCAACATGTCAACATTCTTTGGTTTTACATTCGAGCGTTTTTTGTTCAAGATAAGTCCTGCTTTGCTGAACATCCTTTCGCTCTCCGTTGAAGTGGCCGGAATGTGGAGTGTTTTATTTAAACACATTTTTGCAGAGCAGAACTGACGCCAAACATATCGATAAGCTCAAACTCTTATCGATATTCTCCATTCCAATGGCCTTATCGATAATATCGATATTTCCCCGATATAATCCCAGCACTACATCTTGAAGAAGCCGGCATAAATTAGTTTTTACAAAACAATTTTGTTTATTTACTCGCAATAAAATGTTGCCGTCGAAGGATATTGATGTACCGATTGATAAAGAGTCGAGTGATAATAAATCTGATAAGGATACCAACACAACAACTGCAGAGCAAATGGAAACGGATGAACAATCCCCAACAACAAATGCAAATCTGGAAACGCCTACAGACGCCGACTGTGAAATGAATAAAAGCGCGCCAGAAGATGTTGCACAAAAGGAATCCGTTAACAAGGACGATGTCTCAACAGTTGTTGCACCACATAACCGACCATTGGTTGATTCAAAATCCAAGCACAATCTGAAATGGAATTTGCGTGTAATAATCTCCAATTTGTATATGGAAAGCGAGCAACGCTTACCGGGTGCCCGTGTACCCAAGTGCCTACACAACACGAGTCTGTGTGTGAGCAATCATCGCTGTTCCATGCTCCCGGATGCACCTGGCATTAGGATTGCCCAGGAGCTGCGTAACAATCTCTATAACAAGCACTACGAAACTTACTTAGATATGTTGGAAACGATGGCACTGCAATCTGTCTACCCGGACGAGGCAGTGTTTGATCGTCTGCTCGATATGATTATGGTAAGCAAAGAGTATAAGGACGATCCCTTAACAATAATATTTATTTCTTTATTTACATGCTTGCGCCTATATTTTAAGGTTAAACTGTAATAATTACAAGACATGGTCAGTCCGTTTAACTTTATAAATGTTACGGCCATCTTTGAAACATAATATTAATATTTATAATGTATTAATAATGTCAATTATTTGTAGATACTTACAAACAAAACCTTGGAAATCAATGAATTGCGTAGCAGATACAATAACGTAATACGCATATTTTATCTACTGGTGGACACGTTTCCACCCTGCTGGACAGCGCTACGTACCTACTATTTGGACTTCCTAGGCGTTAGCAGTGCGTCTGAGCAAAAGCCAGAGAAACCGCAAAAGCTGCAGATATTATTGGACTTATTACAAGAGTGTCTAAAAGTATGTAGTGACACTGAGCTGAAAGAGTATACCGCGTACTACGAGGATTTCAATCATGATTATAATGCAGAGGAAAATGCCAATCTATCACAAGAGTCCATGTTTCAGCGACATGTGCAGGACTACGATTGGCAGGGATCCAAACAGTGGCTGGATGACTTTAAGCAAATGTCGACATCGGTGCGTTTGGCACGAGTCTTTGACGCTTTGGCCATGATATGCTGGGTACTGGAGCGTGAGTTTATGTCCTGGCTGGATCACAATCGCATGCAACATGCCGAGCCAGACATATTTCAGGACGAAGCAAAGCCATTTGCTCTTATAGTTTTTGGTATGACACCGGACTCGAGACTTACAAAAATAACGCGTCAGTTGCTGCGTTTGTACAGTCGTGCGGCAGCCAAATCCTTGCATCCATATCGATTGGACATACTACAGGTAAAGATAATAATTTATTCTCATATTGAACTTTTATTAAATTTATCTTTTTAGCGTTTCGTATCACTGCTTATGGAGGCGAGCAACACAGCTGAACTGCAGTACGTAGAAAATTCATTAATTTATCCAAGTCTGGGACCGCAGACACATCGCCTCATTGGAGAGTTCTTCAAAATATTTAAAACGGAAAATCCTACGCATATACGCACCTATATCAAGATCATTCCACAACTGAATCAGAGCTATGTGCGTTTCGAGTTTGCCAATCTCTTTCTGCAGTTATTTTACTGCTCGAATGCGCCGTTTGAGCCGGCGAAAGTATGTGAGGAACTCAAGGCTAAGCAGTGGCTAAAGTACAAGCCGCGTAGCACAATTAATGATGATGATGATGAGCAATTGTCGCGGGAGGATTATCTTAAGATAATGCTGAATGCGCTGCAAGACTACTGCCTGTGGTTGAACCTGCAGCCTTTCTGGAACTATATAAAAACCAAAGTTCCTGTTCAACCTTTGCAAACAAGAACCACAAGTCCATTGGCCACGCCTGTGGGCGTTGTCACCGGTGAGGTGGGAAAAATATTTATGCTCGATGACATGCAAAAGGAAGCACACACCTGGAAGCACCGCATCAACTCCAAAGTGATTATTTCAAAGCCCAAAGTGAATCTACCGGTAGCCAGGATCAGTGCGAGCAAAATGGCCGAGCGTTACGGAGGGGACATTAGAATGTTGCGATATTTACGTCGGGTCCTCCAGGAGGTGATGCGCTTCGTAGACGTAACAGATTGGCTGGACTATTTAGGGGAATTCCTTGGAGAAGATGAGCCCCCAGTGTCAGATAGTAACGTGAACACCACTGTGGAAAGTGATAAATAAGGATTTCTGTATAATATCTCATCTAAATTTAAGTTAATTACTTTGTCGCTTAGTATTAAGTTGAATTGACCTTGTTAATTTGTTTTTCTTCTCGTTGAACGAACTCTTATTATTTCAAGTTGGATTAAAGAAATGTCCTTTAAATATATTTAAGTTTAGTTTACGTAATGTAAACACAAAATGAACAAGGTATGTTTTTATTTATAAAAAATATTAATGTTAATGACATTTCGCTACGGAAAATATATCATTTGCTCTTGAAATTTTTTAGAGCATCTAGGTGATTCTTTGTTGTTGCCCCTTGGGGGGGGTTGGTCTACTTACTTTAAATTATGTCTAAAAAATTGTAAAAATTTAGAAATACTCTACATTTAAAAAAAATGTATTCAAAGTTTTAATTTATTTCCCTTTTGCTGATTTTTTAGATATTTTTCAGATCTCCATTTGTTTCTATGGTGGCGCCATCTTTTGTTTGTTAGCGCCGTTTCCTATAATGTTGTTAATTTCTAAAAGTAGTTTCTTATTGACAGAGTCTGGCAAGTCTGGTTCTTTGACAATTGGTTAGGGAGGGGGTTGCTTCGGCGGCTTTAAACTAATTTTATGTTATGATATTTTTAAGTTCTATTCACTAGTTGACTCAGAGCTAAAATTAAGCGATTTCAACATTAAAAAAGATACAATTCTCAACAATCGCTCTATCAGAATTTTTCAGCATTTGGTATTCGTAAAACACCAGACTGGCGGGAAAAACAAAGAGTTGGCAACACTGGCTAACAGCCATTTAACAGTAAACTTATCGCAGGATAATATCCTTGCTGCTAAAAAAATACTTTAGTTGATTTTAGCAGCACAACCCCGTCGCCAGCATCAGCAGCAGCAAATGCTTACCGTCGCGACAAGCACGCATTTTGACCAAGTGTTATTTAGATAAACTTACAAGTCAAGTGCAAATCACAATTTGTACGTGAAATAATAACAACAACAACAACAAAAATGTGCCGTGCAATATAGTGAAGTAAAACCGTAGCAACAACAACAGCAACAACCGTTGCAGGGTGTGCACAGTGGTAAAAAGAAAAAAAGTTAACGGGGCAGCAATATATAATTAAGAAAGTGTAAGCAAAATGTCGACAATTGTGGAACAGGTGAGAGAAACGGCGCTTATAATAAATAAAGCGGCAGGATGCGATAGCACAGCAGCAAATACTCCTTACAACCGTTGAAATTTATGTAATTTTTAGGCAAGCTTATCAGCCATTAAGCCAATGTTACGGTATTTTTATCGAGACATATCGCCGACAACTGCTGCGTAACATTCAGTGTCAGTGTCTACCAGGCGGCTGACTGTCTGTCTGTCTGTCTTTCAGTATGTGCGTAGGTGTAGCCATATTTCTTTCCCTCTCTCTCTCTCTCTCACACACACACACACACACACACACTTTCTTTCACTGTATGTATGTGTATTGGCATGTTCTGACTGTTTTGCATTGCCATGCCAACGGCAAACGAGACGTCGCTGGCACTTCCTGTTAGGCTGATATTGCTTCGATTTGACAGTAAAATTCGATTAATTTCTAATCTGTACATCAGCATGACAAGTGCCAGACTCAGACTCAGACTCCGGGACTCTCAGATGAGATACAACTTCCAGCGACAAATATAAATAGCTGCCATTTTGTCAGCGAATTGAAATTCACTCACACTCACATACGCACACACACGCAACTGACGCGACGTTGCATGCAAAATTTCGTTTGCATATCAGACATGTGTGTGTGTGGCTGTGTGTGTGTTTGCCGTGTGTCTGTCTGTCTGAGTGCGTTTGCATGCCTGTGATTTTGACATTTTGTTGCAAGAGTCATGCTTGAGCTCCCTTTTGAGTTCACTTTGCACAGATTTCAAGTGCACACACAATTCGAGAGTTCTATTTGAAATTTATTCTAATAGACAGAACTGCAAACAAGCTGGAGAAGAACTCAACTTATTTCTAATTGTATCTTAATTTTATGCAAATTGTGCGTCATGTCTGAGTTCCTCTACATGGCGGGGAAAACTCTTAGTAGCTACCTTGCTGCGGCATTTCCGCATTTTCTTCGCGTAGTCGACGTCAAAGTCACAAAAAACTTTTGTTGCATATTTCAGGGCGCGCATGTAGCGCAAGTCATTACGTTTTATATACTTTATAAGAAGTTCGTTCGTTGATGCAGTTTGGTCAAAACTTTTCGCTGCGTTGCGTTGCCAGGTGACTGCTGTGTATACTAGATACATATACATATATATAAATGGCAAGATATCATGTGAGTTCTGTGACGGGAACGAAAGAGATAGAGAAACTCAACGCAACTTTTAGCCAAGATTAAAGTTGTGCAGAAAGAAAAACATTCTGAAGCGTTTATAGCCCACTCTCTGGATATAAGTATTATTGTCCTTGTACTTAATATGTTTTCTGCTGGGTTTTGTCTGTGCTTCGTTTTAAAGAGAGCAAGTTGAAAAAAATAATTGTCAAAATGAGTTTCAATTTGCATTTTATTCAAATCTGAGTAAAAAATAATGTTAGCATTTGTTAGGTTCTTTGTGTTATACCAAATTGAATATAAAATAAACAGCTTTTTTGTTATTTAAGAGTCATAAATTCATTATGCGTATAATCTAGTTTTGTCATCTTTTTGTATGACATTGGCTTGACAATGGGAAATAATAGAGTTTTGTATTTTATCTCTATTTTTTGAATGGATTTAAAAGTGAAATTAGAAAAATGCGTGCATATTGTTAGCTAAAAACTATTATTATTTTTTAAATTGGTTGTGATAGTGGAATTAGATTTCTCTCAAAGATATTTGGCTTGTATGGGAGAAATTATATTTTTTTTATTTTGTTTCCATTTTTTGAAATTGATTGCTGGCTTAAAATTATATTGTATTATTTCGTAAAATTATTTTGAAAAAAGCTTTCCAACAAAGATATTTTATTATTGTTTTAAAACCTGAATATTCCTGAACATATTCTAAGTTATAGCTGCCTAAATTATAGCTGTTTGCTCAATTTCAATAATTCGTTAAGCTTCTTTAATATGTTTTCTTATAAAAGCAACTTAATTAGTTTGTTTTTGTTTTCAAGATATCGAACTTTCTTATTTAATTATGGATATGAGATAATTTTTGGATTTATAATGATTGATGCGCATATTGTATTATGTATAGCAATACAGGCATCCGATTTGTAGCGGTGCATAGGCCAACTAACGAACCTAATAAAGGCATACACACTCACACACACACACCCACTCACACCATTATAGGCACACTCACATACAGACACATTTGCTTAGCTGTCGCTGTCGCTGCTACGTTAAAGGTTTCCTAGCTTTTTTTGTGCAGCATTTTGCCACAGCATAAATTACAACTTCAGAGGATCCCTCTCTTACAATACATACACAAGTGTAGGTGCTTTTTCTCCCTTTAGGGTCGCAACTCCTAGTGCCTGGTTGTTGCTTTGCTGGCTGTGGCTATGGCTGTTGCTGCTGCTGTTGCTGTCACTGTCGCCGGTTGTTGCTTACATAATGTTAATGATGCTGCCGCCTGTGCCGGGGCTCATTTCATGCTGTTTGCAAAAAACAAAAGTCAAGCCGAGTTCAGTGTGGGTGGAACAAACACGTGGCAACGCAACGGGGGCAACGGTGTGACCTCCGTGTACAATGGACGCACTGCATCCTGGGCTAAATTGTTTTGCCGTGTGACTGTCGCTCTTGTTGTTACTTGTTGTTTGTTTGTTGTGGGGCTGTTCATGTTTATATGCATATTATTTCAATTTGGCGGCATAATAAAGTGCTTCCGTTGTGAGTCAGAAGCAGCGGCAGCAGCAGCAGCTGCATCCCCAAGGATAATGCCCTGCTACGACTTTGTTTCGTTATGCTTATTTGCCCTGATGCACATGCATACAACATCTAAAAGAGATAGCGAGAGATAGAGAGAGTAAGTGAGATAAAGGGACAATGCGCAATGCATAAGGTTGCCCCTGGGCATTGCCAGGTCATGTATGTATATGTGCACACATATTTATATACATATATATTCAAAAGGTTCATGGCCCCCTCTTCACATTATGCGGAGTGACCGCCAAAGAGCATGCCCCATTTCGTGTCATTTGAGCTGAAGCTATCGTTTCGGCGGCGCCTCTGCCCTGGCCAAGGTCAAATTTAACTGTTTTGATTTAATTTATTGTTGCATACATTTGAGCGCTCATAAAACGCCATCAAGCGCCTAAGCCCACATACACATACACACAATTACAGCCACACATCCAGTCCAAATTACAGCTTCGTTGAAATAAATATCACCATGCGAAAAAAAATTCCTTCAAAAAAACGTTTTATGGATAATTCTCTTGCACAAAATTTAAGGAAAAGAACCATTAAATTAAAGTAGCAAAGAGAATTTCAATTAATTAATGTGGGGCTTTTATTGCCACCAAAGGACATATTACGTTAAATACCCAAAACTCTTATATAAATTAAAACTTTTTATTTATGCTTTTTCTTTTTTTCCGAAATATTTTATAAATAACTTAATAATTAATAAAATTTCTCTTCCTTACTTTAAGTTAATATGCCAATAATTTTAACTGAAAGAATTACTTTCTAATGGTGCTATCTTAGTCACTAGTGCTGTGTTTATACACCTGCTCCTACTTCTGCAACATTTCTTTCTTCTTTCTTCTGTTTCTCCCCCTTTTGCGGCTAGCAAAGCCAATATTTTGTTTGTCTGCCTCTGTTTATCTTTTTCTTTGTCTATCTCTCTCTCTGTGAGTGTGTATTTTGATTGCTTTTGCCCATTCCCATTCTCACTTTGGATCCCTCTCCCACACATCCACATGATACAGTGCCTCCATGAGGTGACTCAATGTCTTGCTCATTTCCTTTGTATGGTCGAAACTATATTCAACATTTCTTTATACTCAGCGCACAGTGGTGTGTGTGTGTGTGGTTAAAGCAAAGGGGGTTGACCAGAAATTGGTGAGATACTTTCTAGTATAAATGGGAGGCTTATGGCGTTGTGTGTGTGTGTCAGAGCTGGCATCTCATTGTAGAAACAACGTTGACTTTAAATGACTTTCGTCTCTCAATTTGCAAATGTATTTTTATTGCAGAAATGATACGAAAATTTGTTTCAGTTGTAGAACTATTTTAAATAGCATTCACTTTAATTTTAGCTAAACTTTTGATTACAAAACTTGATACAATAATATCTGTATATGTATACTATACTATATATGGCTTACAATTTCTTTATGTAGATTAATCTACCTCTTTATTATAAAAACTTGATTATTTAATTTTTTTTTCTCAGTTTTCATTTTGTTTCCACTGTAAAGAGTTTGCAATGTGCACCCATTAACTGTTATCTTTGTTATAGTTTCGGCTTCTGTTCTTGTTGTGTTCTCCATTTTAGTTGTCTGTTTCTGATTGCTATATTAATCATACTCTTTACCAAGGTTCCTAAAACTGGGCAGCAGAGAATAGCTAAATAATATAAATAGGACTCTAAGACTCTATAAAAATCTATAGAACCGATTGACAATAGTTACAATATATTATCTAAGAATATTACGAACAAGAATAAAATTAAACAATAATTATAGAAAACTTTTGTAAACGTAATTTATATTTTTTTATTAGCACTTATTCTCATTTGACTGCCGCTATCAATAACGCCATCGATTGAAGCACATTCCTCCTTCCCACATTCAACTACCCACTTTAGTCTTAACATATTTGAATATTCATACGTTTCGATTTATGTACGAAATTCGTATATTAAAAAACAGTTCAGCCAGAGTAATAAAATATTGGCTTGTTGAAAGAAGCTTTTTCCAAATATACATATATGAGCATATACATTTTTTTTTGTTCTTACCAACATAAGAATCATATTGCGTGTATGAGTGTACTCTGTGAGTATGTGTACGAGTGAGAGTGTATGACTTTGTGTTTGGCTGCTTTTCTCATCTTCCTGATTTTATTACTTTTACTTTTTACGATTTATTTGCTGAAATTGCTTATTTCCTTTTTGCACAAAAAACCAAAAGGAAATTGGCGTATTGTTATTGCTCCTTGTTTTTTTTTCTCTCTCCTGCTACTGTTGTTGCTTTCTCTCTTATTGTTTTGCGATTGCATTGTCTCTTCTCGTTGGTTCTCTCAAAACGCGAATTTGTGGCAAATTCAATCAACTTTTGCTGTTAATCGATTCTGAATAGTTGTGAAATGTTTGCCTTTGCTATTTTATCTGCTTTCTGACAGTTTCCTCCATCGCTTTGTAGTTCTTTCAACTTCGAGCATACGAGCTTGCACACATACATATACATACATGCGCAATTTTCATTAATCATACGCCATGTTGCACTCACACAGGACTCAGTTTCGCTGCCGCTTCCGCTGTCGCATGCAATCACTGACTTGCAACTGGCATTGCACACGGATTTTCCAAGCTTCTGCACACGTAGCTACTCAGAAGAATTGATAAAAAAGGCGACAGAAAAATAAAGAGAGAGAGAGAGAAAAGCTTTCTGATATCAAAATCCCATATGTATAAATGTTAGTTAGTTTTTGCCAAAAATTTAGTACCACACAACATTAATTTAATGAGCTTATGTTCTCCATCAGAAATTAAAATTATTTGCCAAAAATCATCAATTTGTATACTATTTTACAATTTCATATGTAAATAAAATTTGGAATTTTCCTATCTGAAACTAACAATCACCATTTACGTTATTAGCCCAATATTTGAAACAGTTTTCCATCCTCTGTTTATTTGGCTCTCTTGCCTATTTCATAATTTGGTAAATTTTGGGCAAATAATTTGGCAAATTGCATACATTTTATGGCTTGACTAAAAAGAATACGCGTTTTCTAACAGGTTATCTAAATTGCAAATTTGAAGGCTGAAGTAATTGAAAAAAAAAGCATTAGGATTCTGTATTAAAAGTAACAGACTTAAATATACTCTATATACAGGTTTACATAGCGGAATAGAATTTGTATAGATTGGATGGTTCAACACTTGAATGATTATATTCATTAATGATTATTGAAAGTCCTTACAATTATTTCTTCCTGTGATTTGACAGACTCTACAAGTTTCATTTCCTTTAATTTTATATAAGTTCTGTTGTGTCTTTATTAACTTGTGAAAGTGTGGATATTAAGATGAAAGATACAGTAGTTTCTGATTATATTAAGGAATAAGGAACAAACACTCCTTAATATCTTAAAATAGCTTTTCTCTACCTGTTACATTCATTTTCACATAGCTATTAACTTCCATAAGCCCGACGTGAACAGGGTATAAAAACATAAACCGACACCAGCATCAACGTAACACCTCTGTCCCTCTCTTTCTCTTGCCCTACCTCGCTTTCTCTCATCTTTCATCTCTTATGGCTACCGTTCGCCATTTTAGTTATGCCGCATGGGCAGCAAATTAAATGAAAATGCCGCTAAAAATAGCCAGCGAATATGTCGCCTTTTCATCTCCCACCCTCCCTCTCTCTCTCTGTCTCTTGTTCACAGTCTCCCTCTCTCGTTCTCTCCTGTTAATGCAATTACAGTAGAGCTCTGTCAAAATGCCTCAATTTACTGCGAAATGGCTGTCATCGATTTCCGCTTATATGTTATTCGATATTTTTGTGCATGTATGCGCTCGTGCGTGTGTGTGTGTGTGTGTGCATGCGTGTGTGCTGATGAAATAATTTTGAACGAGGTTCGATTTACTCTTTCAATTCAGTTCAGTTATGTTATGTTTATTCTTTCTCTCTCAGTTCTTTTATGTATTTGACATTTTGTGCTCAAATTGTCATCAAAATACGCATAAATTTATGGCCAAATCTGTGTGTGTGTATGTGTGTGTGTGTCCCTTCCGGACTACAACAATAACAACATTCGCTAACTGCCATATGAACTTCAATATTTGCTCCGCGTTAAACCATAGACGTATTAACATAATGTGAAAGCACAAAATGTGTACACACACATGCACACATTCACATACATACACTCACATTTGTGGCTTGGAAGGACACAAAAGGAACAGTGTAACCAAATATCTATGTTTGTACAGAAATAGAAACTGTATAATTAAACATTACTTTTGGAATAATTTATGTAGTAACATTTGGGACTAATAACTATAATTAAAGATAAGCTCTAATTTAATTAAAAAGAGACTATTATGTAAAAAATTTCTATTTTAAAAGTAATTTTTAATAAATTTCTAAATTCTATTTTAATAATGTCTAATGATTTCTGCTGTAATTAAACTAATTTCCATAAGACAATAAACTTTAACGACATTTAAACAGAAGAAGAGAAACTATTTGCAAATTACAAATGATTTTTTAATTGCTTATTGTTAATGTAAATGGAAAAGCTCAACTCTTTTTAAAGTGATTTGAGGAACATAATTAAATCGCTGTCTAAGAATGTTGCCAAATGAAACTTTTATTTCTTCATGCTTAAATAATAATTTCCTTTTCAAAATTCTGTTAATTGCTTTAAATGAAAACCTTTTTACCAAATTTAAGGACAGCTCCATCCAAAAAGCATAAATTAAGAAGCCGCATCCCACCACCCTACCTAATAGTCAAATTTAAATGTAGATTTTCTTAATATAGAAAATAATTTACATTGGCAAGACCTTCTAGATTAATAAAAGTTTCTATTTTCGCTTTTTTAAGGCACAGCTAAAAATAAAATTAATTAAAATCGATTCACATAATGAAAAGTTAGCCCAATAATCTTTTTGAAATACCTTATTTGAGCGTTTTAATGCAAGTTATTTATATTTTTCTGTTTTTGGTCAAACTCAAAGCATATTTGTACACTGTGTGTTAAGAGCGTTCTATTTTTAAGGAGCATGCTAAGTTCTTGTGAGTAAAAAATATGACGACAACTGTCATCAGCGATCCAAGGAGCAGTCATTTTTCCAGCTGAAAGATCTGAATTGGCATCAGCTTCACTTGCAGCTTCCTTCTTATGTATGTGTATTCGCTGTCAGTTGGTGCACAACGCTTCCGCCGCTTAAGAAACACACTCACACACACACACATTTGCACTTTGGTTACACATATTGGTGACAGAGGCACGTCACGTATGTTTGTGCCCAAGCATTCGCATAAACATTCCGTCGCCATTACTCTGACGTTTCTACCATCTTGTTGTGGCAGCTTCCAACTCCACACTCCTGTCTCATCATCATCATCTTGTTATACCTGTCACTCGTAGAGTAAACGGGTATATTGTATTCGTTAAAAAGTATGTGACAGGGAGAAGTGTTTTTATTCGCAGTTCCTAAGAAGTATGATGTTGATAAGGGTCCATCTGTTTGGCTGTCTGTATGAAGAAGCTTATAGTAGAGACTATTAAAGTTAGAGCAAAACTAGTTTATATTCTCAATAAAAACATCTAGCCTTTACACTATAATATCTGGAGACTTTTAATGTACTGGAAAGGTTCATACGGATATCATTTTTCTTTAAGAATTTACAACACCCACAATTTATTTAGAAAGATTCCTTTATCCATCTTTTTTATAAGACGTACTTATTATTGTTTTTAATAATGCTAATTAATCAATTTTGGATATACATACATACGTACATAAATGTAGCTATAGATATTTCAAGTTTGTAATCAACGCGAGCCCCTATAAGTATGCATTAATTTGTGTGCAGTTGTCCTGAACAAAAGAACAATTATTCAAATTGAAACTAATATAAAATAAATAGTATTTTATTGTATTATATACTTATATTAGAGACTATTAAAGTTAGAGCAAAACTAGTTTATATTTTCAATAAAAAAATTTAGCATTTATACTATTATATCTGGAGACTTTTATTGTGATGGAAAGATACATACGGATATCATTTTTCTTTAAGAATTTACAACACCCACATTTTATTTAGAAAGGTTCCTTTATCCATCTTCTTTATAAGACGTACTTATTATTGTTTTTAATAATGCAAATTAATCAATTTTGGATATACATACATACGTACATAAATGTAGCTATAGATATTTCAAGTTTGTAATCAACGCGAGCCCCTAAAATTATGCATTAATTTGTGTGCAGTTATCCTGAACAAGAGAACGATTATTAAAATTGAAACTAATATGATATAAATTGTATTTTATTGTATACTTCAAATCGTAGCTGGTCAATAGTTTAACTAATTTATACAGATGTTCAAATTGAAATACGGGTATCTCATAGTCGGGGACACGACTATAGCATTCTTATTTGTTCTTCTGCCAATGCTTCTACTCACATCATCTCCATTTGCAGTGACAACACATTGGCATTGACAGGCGCGCGTCGTTTGCGTTAAATGTCAGGCAGGCAGGCGAAAGCAGGTCCCTTGGCTGGGGTCATACCAATTGACCTTCCATTCATCACAGTGAAGCGCATATTGTTTACAAAGCATTTGTGTACGGACGCTAGAGAACTTCTCTCTATTGATGTTTACAAAATTCATTTATTGATTACGGCAGTCGCCGAAACGAAAGTTTCTGTTACTAAAACAACACAAGCGCAAAACTCAAATGAGTTTGTGTTTCGGTTTGTGTTTAGGTTTTGGTTAAGGTTAAGGTTTTGGTTTAGGTTTTGGTTCTCCTTTGCCTTGGGTTTTTGGGTCTGTGCTCACTTCTTCTAATTATCCACTCAAATGAGGCTGAAAAACAGTTGAAGCAGAGTTGTAACTGCGTTGTGGCGCCTTCTCCATCCTAAAGATAATGATGAGTATGCACAGTTTTCCACAGTTTTCCACTGTTTTCCATATGGCGACTTCCGCCTTCTACGCTTTTAAGCCTTTTCTTTTTGGCTTTGCCATGAAAAATAAAGGCAGCCAAATAACTGTAAATAAGCAGGTTGCCGAGAAATGCGAGAATGTCTTGTCACTCCTCCCATTTGGTTTTTCTTTCTTCGTTGACGCAAATTTGGTTGGCAACACAAAAGGCAACAAATGAAAGACAAAAATATTTTGTAATGAAAGGACTTGAGAAATATAATAAATAATGACAAGTCCCCAAGCAAAGTGAAATGCAACCATGAGAAAGGCATCACCCACGCGTCCTCTTTCTCTCAACCCAATTCCCACTCCTTCAGTTGCCCCTCCTACAACAGCTCCTGCTCCTATTTCTGATCCATCTACTTCTTCTTCTGCTTCTCCTCCTACTGCCTGTTGATGTGTCTTTAAAGCGCGATGACAATTACAAAATCTTTTGCACTGAATAAAAGGGTTCCATCTTCTGTTTTTTTCCTCCCTTTTTTCCTTTGCTCATTTCGAAATTTGTTTTTGCCATTCGGCGTGAAAAATGAGCTGCAAGGCAAAAGCCTAAAGAAAACAACAACAGTGAAAAAAGACAAAAGATGGGAAATCTTTTGAGTTGCATTTAAGCGTGCAAAAAATGTATGCTTGGGTCTGAATTTTCCTTTTACTTTCGTAAATCACAAATTGATGAGAAATCTTTTCAGTCTTCTCGGCTTTCATTAAACTAATTGATGTAAATGCTAGTTTTCATTAAACTGATTTAAATTTACTTTAACTCAAAATAATTTTTCTATGTTAATTAATTTCTTTAGTTTATTATTTTGCTAAATCCTTTTCCCTTCCCTTTCATTTTAAGATGTTTTCTTATTCTTCAAATAACTTCTTTGTAGTTCAGACTCATACATTCATTTTATTTAAATGGTTTTATGCCTTTTGGCCAAAATATATGTACTTAAAACTAAGCAAATTGAGCCAGAGATTTAATTGTATGTATTGTTTGCGAGTCAAAAGTTGGCATTTAAAAATACCATTTGAAAATTAAAACAGTACTGTATACATTTTTTGTATAAAGGAATTTTCGAAATGACTGTGTTAGCTTTAGTATTTTCTGTGCAATCAAAAAGCGTTTAATAAATTATTAAAACATGAGCATAACTACAAAACACAAAGAAAAAACAAACAAAAAATAAACATACGCTGGCAATGTGGAAAGACAACAGAATATGTAAAACATAAAATTCATTTTATGATGAAAACCAAACAAAAGTAAAACATAACAAGTGAGAATTGTTCTAGTTGAGTGTGAACGACTAGGAGATACTTGGTACAAATACTTTAGCTATTTTCCTTTGATAAAAAAAACTTTTGTTTTAATTCAATTCTTAGCAAATGTTCAAAAACTTTTGGTATTAAAATGTATAGGAAGAGCAACACTTTAATTGACTTTGATTATATCCCTTTTGAAATATAAACTATTCTTGGTAAATTCAAATAGCTTCCGCTTTACTCTTTGTCCTTTTCAATCAGTATTCAGTTAACTGTTGCCACTGCCTTTGCTTCTAATTTAATTAATTGCTTTGTCTGTCGCTGGCAATTGGCCACGCCCACAGCAGAGCAGAGCTGAGCATCGAAAACTATAAATTCAATTTTCCTATGCGTTGGCACAAATACTTATATGCGATAAAGAAAAGTAAAATACTTTTACTCAGAAATTTAAACGCTGGCGCGGCACAAGACAAAAAACCCAGCTCTGGAGACTAAGGAGAAGGCCAAGTCAGCGAAGCCAAGCAACTTTTGCGAGCCCGAAAATCCTTTTTTAATTAAATTTTCTGTGCATTTTGCAGTTTTTAGGTTTGAGGATACGACGACCTCATCGCTTCCATATATGACAAGCTCTCGTCCTTTGACTCTTTCTCTCACATTCTGTGTCTTCTCTCTATCCTCTCTATCCTCTCTCCGCATTCTGTTGAGGCTTCTCGTTGTCTGCGACTGTAACCAAAGACAAAGTTTTAGCTGGCAACGTTCTGGTTGCTCTTCTTGTTGTTCTCTGTCAACTTAATCCAATTACAAACACACACACGTTCAAACAGCCATAGATAGATATAAATACACACATATGCACATAGTTTGCACTTTGATTGGAGACTCACGCCTGATGTGGTTTGTCTCTTACAGCTGTCCAGATCATAGTCTGACAAGATAATAATGAAATTGATATATGATTCCGATAGCGATATTCAAGTTAATATCAAACAGCTATAACTCTTCTAAATAAACTGACTGTTTTCGAATATGTAATTAATTATTTATAGCTAGATTGGTATTCTCATGCCAATTGTTGGAAATATGCGTATACTTAATTTAACCTCCAACTTGTAGCTGATATTGTAATTGTTATCTTTTAAGTTATCTTTTATGATGTCATTCATTTGACTCTTTATGATAATTTGCATTCATTTAAAAAAGCAATTGTAATAAGTTTTTAATTTCATTACATTATTGCTCTCCGCTTAGTTTCTCTCTATTCAACATGATCTCGTTATCTTTCTCTCTACTCTCTATAGTTCTTTCGCTCTCTTTTACTATAAATGATGGTTTGGTTATCAGTAGATGACCTGCTATGCAAACTGTGAAGCTAATAGAGGCGCTGACAGTCGGAACAGCTCATTAACTCGACCTTGTGGGGTGAGCATTTGATACCCTGTAAATGTAGGGCATGCAGAGTCATGTAACAGAAAAAAACATCAGCTTCGTTCACTGTATGTCTATAGAAGAAAAATAGAGAAATAGCCTATTTCATTTCTCTAATTAGGTATTAAATTTTATATTTAGATATTTTAAGAAAATTTGTATTTTAAGATAATAAGCGATATAAATATGTAAAAAATAGAAATGTTAATTATTAGTCGAAGCTTCGTAATCTTCTTGATACTCTACTTAGCCTCTGTATTCACCAGTTTTCCATTTCATATTTTATATAGGCTGGCAAGTATTTAGTGTTTTTAGGCTTATCATCACGCAGCTTTTAGAATAACTATTTTAAATAGATTTTACTCTGGAATGTGCTTGCTAGATAAATGGTATTTTAGGGTATCTACTAGTTAATCATTATTGTATGGTTTATATTTACTACTTTGTGGGTCTTATCTCAGCTATTAAAACAAAAGCGGCAGATGCTGCTCTGTAGATTTGTGGGAGCTGGAAATGTTGAGCAAATCCACAGCGCGTTATCAGTGCGCTCTTTCCAGCATACTCCCCCCACTTATTAACCTGATCTCTCTCACTCACCCTCTTTCTCTCTCTCGCTGTGTGTTACAGTCTCTTTATGAGCATGACGTGCATTTTTATTATGATATGAGCACATGCTATAAGCTTTTTAATTCAGTTGTTTTCCAAAAGATCCGCTTGTAATAATGAAATGGTTTGGATGCTGTCGTGACTCTTCCTCTCTTTCCCTCGCTCTGTCACGACTTTAGTAACATTTTTGCAGTTGAAAGTGTATGACATTTGTGTCCGGTATGCGCTGATGTCGGAGACGGAAGCAAAATTAATTACAAAATACACATTTTGCATCATAAATTCAGTTTTATTTTTGTCATATTAAACCGTGACATTCATTCAATTGCAGACGACCACCGATGCGCTCACAGCGGGTGCCCTGACAACAGCAGCAACAGCACAAGCAACGGCAACAGTTGCAGCCGTAGCAGCAGCAGCAGCAGCAACAACATTGACAGTGACAACAGCTCCAACTTCCTCCTCCACATCCAGCACAGAAATTGAGCAACTGCAACAGGCTCTGCTTGAGAAGCAAACTCAATTGTACGCTTTGGAGACAGCTTGTCTGCGGGAGGCAGAACGTCAAGTTGAGCTCGAGGATAGTGTAATTGCGTGGCAGGATAAATACGATCGACTTTACGAGTCGCATAAACGTGTTCAAAGAGTTAATCAAAATCTGGAGGATAAAATGCTCAAACTTGTCGATCGCAATACAAACGAGAGAGCACAGCTCACCAGCGATGTGGCAACGCTCAGCGTTCGTTTGGCCCAAGCAAACTTCAATATTGCCAAACTGCAACGGGAAATTGTAAGTATACTTAACTAGTTTGCCAATACTTAAAGTATACAAGTTTACCTAATGCCGATTGAATCCCTGTGCTGCTTCTTAGTAAAGTTTCAAGACAAGCTTAGTTGCGTCTTAGTTAAGAACTAGCTGCAACTATCAAAGTTGAATAATGTGTTTTACAAAACTTTAAGACCTTGAACACTTGCATTGGGGAACAACTGATTTTTGAAGTTTCTCCACACTTTTAAGCTATGAACTGAGTATCAGGGTTTCTATTTTGGCTAGATTTAACAACTTTTCAAAAAGTTGAAAGTCGTATAAGTTTAATATATTCAACAAAACTACAAATGTATGTGTTGTGTTTTGTAAAAAGTTTGCATTAGCCTTTTTTCGACACATATATCCACTTATACTCTTTATATAACAAGTACAATTTTAAACTAATCAGAATCGAATTTAAAGTGATATTTGATACTAATTTGGGCACCAGGAGTTGACAAAAAGTGAAAAGTGATGGTTCCAACTTTTAAAAACCTCTTTTCCAAAAAAATCTAAATCTAGAACTAATTTATAAATCAATTAAGGATCAAAACTACATTTTTAAAAGCCATATTTTGTGTCACTTTTTGCGTGTTTGCTTACAAGAAAAAAAAACTCCTCAAAATCAATTTCAAAGCTTTGTTTTATACTAACTTGGGCAACTAGAAATTTAAAAAATCCTTTTCGATCTTTGTTAACAAGTAATTTCTAAATAAAGTATAATGTGATATATAATTTGATAATTATATTTCTGTTACTTTTTATAGTAAACTCTACAGAATTTATCACTTTTTGTTATGCAACTATTTGAGGTACAATACTCTCAAAAGCATTATAGCCGTTCTTATCCAGAGTTCTCTCTAATATTTGTTGTTTTTACTTCGTAATTAAATAATAAAGCTATTGAACAAGTGCATTTCCTTAACTGCGGTATCTGCTTCACGGGGTTCTGCTTTCGATGACCTCTTTATTATTTTGCCTTTTCTGGATTCAGGCAGAATGCCACCCATTATCTCGAAATAAATTTGTTGTCATTGTGAAAATTGGAAAAGTACTTGAAAATGTCGATACAACTTTGATAATTGATACCATTTTGTTGTTCACATGTTTTTGTCTACACTTTACACATGATGTTCTACACATTTATAAAGTAGTATTGGCCAAATGCGAAGCAATTCTCATGTATTGTCAATTAGTTTGGCCAACAAAAACCTGTCAGCACAGCAGCCAAATTGTAATGCGCTTTTACAGCAGCATGTAGTAAAAGGATCGAGTTTGGTTGTGTTGCTACCCAACTAATTGGCGAGCAACTTTTGTAGGGGGATGTTGGAGAGAGTGAGAGACAGGAGGTGACTGGAGGGAGGGAGGGGGTTTGAATTGGTCGCTGAAAGTTTAAGCCGCTCAAAGTCGCTCAGTAGAGCTAAACAAATGCAAGGCGGCAAAGCGTTAAAAACTAGAAACTTTTCCAATTCACTTTTGTTTTTGTATATTTCGGAGGCAAACACGAAAAATATCTGCACAAAGTTTTCAATTAAGGCAAACAGTAAAACGCCATCGGGCTAAATGCACTTGAGCTTGCAACTAAATGCGGAAAGTGTGTGGTTGTAGGCGAAGGGGATGGAGTTGAGGGAAAGAATTTCGAGTCTAGGTTGAAGTGGAAGCCTTTTAACGCATTTGAAACGTTGAGGTGTTTGTACAGGCGATAGCCCGTTGTTGCCAACAATTAGCAACCCATTGGCCAAGAAGAATCTAGAAAGTTGAAGGCAGGAGGTAATGGTTAATTTTGTTACCAACTTGGGGACACTATCGGTTGTGCAACAGGAACGTCAGCCATTTTATTAACTTGTTTTCATTCCTTTTGTTCCTTTCAAGCCAAGTGTTTGCGCAAATTAATACTCGAAAGGCATTTCCACCTTTTAAAAACTTCCACAGCTTGGCATTTCCACAGCTTTGCTTTGTTTTCCTGTCAGCGTAATGGAATTGAAGTGATATACCCTGTGACACAAGGGGTAGCATTGTTTCTATATTATCTAAGTACTTTTCTCTCAGTGTACTCTTTAACTTTTAATATCAAATAATATGCAATCGTTAGTAGCTTCGTTAAAATTATATTTTGAAAGTCAAACCAATATACAATTGTCTACAGATTTGGGGGTATTTTTCTTGGCAAGCGTTTCTGGATTTTCGCTGATTGCAGTTTTTCCATTCCTCCTTCTCTATTTTCTTTTTTGGCTTTTCTGTTGCTTCTTCCTTTTGTTGTCTGCCTGCTGCTCCGTGTTTGGGAGCTGGCGACAATGTCAATAACCTTTTGTCGTATGTTTTTTTTTTGCGTTGTTTCCCTCGTTTTCCCCCTCAACGTTTCCCACCTCGTCGCACTCTTAGCCGGATGAAAAATCAGCACTTGGTCATGGACTGTCGCTGCGTCACGTGCCATGGCGAATTCTCTCTCTATCATTCGCTATTCCTACCAAACTTATATGTATCTCCCATCTGCATCCTCTACTACCTTGGCATGCCTTGGCCATGGTTCGTTAATCTGCCGGTGGCTTTTTGCATGATAGCTCGGCATTTCCGTTGCAAAACACTTAGCCGTATGCCGTTCCATCGTTCCATCTTTCTACCATGCAATGTAGTCTGTAGTCCGTGGTCCTGTAATCGCTTGCCATCCTTGAATCTTGTTGTTGTCGTTGTTGTTGTTGTGTGCTGTTATTGTTTACTGAATGGGCCAGCGATAAAGTCGATAAAGGCTTACCCTGAAATACCCTGTACTTAAGGCATGAGTAAGTACTTGACAAAAAGAAAAGGTGCTTTAACTCGAGAGAAATATAGACTGTCGATGACTTAAGTCTTTCAACAGAAATGTACACAGCTTTGTTACAATTTAATGTACAACATTTTTAAATTATATGATAGTTAACGGAGCTGGACTTTGATAAATTAAAAAATAATGTGTAAACATACATATATGTATGTATGAAATTACGTATGCTTTATAAAGATCTGTGTTCCTCTTTTAGGATCCTTTTCGATTGCTTTAACCCTATATATAATATAATTCTTCATTACATGAATAGAAAATAATTGCTAAAGATATAAATATAAATGTATGGGAAATGTAAATTTAAATGAATTCCGTAAAAGAATTTAAACTAATTAAAATTTGTTGTTTCTCTCGTAAGGTCTCTCCTTTCTTTAAATGATTCACGACAATGCACGACAATTTAGAAATCAGTATATCAAATCCACTTGTTTATTCTTTATAAAAACTGGGATAATAAAAATATTACACTTAATAGATATAGTACAAGTATTAATAAATTAATAGTACTAAAAGTTCTTCGAAGTTATTATTGAAAAAATTTATATTTCTTGATGATACAAGTTGTAGAAAATGTTTGGGTTGAATAAACTTTAGGTTTGCTTTCGAGGAAGAATAATAGAGTATACTCTCCACTTATATTCAAGTACTTACTGGGTATTAGGTATATGCATAATACGTTGCGCTCTTGTTATACCATATTCACTGGGTTCTTCGAATATTTGAAAGGCTCATGCACCCCTCTATGCTTGTGTGCAACCCTAACCTGCACCTACTTCCCATTCCATTCCATTCCAGTCTCATTCCGTCCATTGTAATTCCCACTTGCATTAAATGCCGAGTAATTGTAAATATGCTGCGGCTCTTTACGAGGAGCCCCAAGCGCTGCAATTGGAGCAGATAAAATGCTGGCGGAGCACAGTTCACGTGAAAATTGCAATACTCATTCCCTGAAAAGTACAATGTGCCATCTCCTCTTTTTTCGGAACAGACTCCAGGTGTTTCCTGGTTGCTTGTGGACTAGTAGAAGTGTGTAATTAATGTTAGGCAGCTTGCGGTGAGCTGCTTTGAGTACTTGAGCGTTGTTCACTTTTCTTGACTTTGCCCTATTGTCAGTTCCATTTCAATGCGTTCACCGAACTTTTGGGACGACCTGTGCAACGGTGCGTATAAGTGATTGCATTGTAGACCTGTTCCCAGCTCTTGCTCATCGCCACAACTCAAGTAGACATTCTCAACTTGGCTGAGCTTAGGCGTCGCTTTTGGCTGCTTGTTTTGGGCCTGTGTGCTTAATTTCTTAAAAGTTATTTACATATTTGCCTGATGTGGTTGCCAACCAACTAGGCGAACGGAGGGGCTTATTTCTCGACTTGTGTGACTGTGGGTGTGGTGAGTCTACGTTGTTCCTTGTTGACTGATAGTCTTAGAGTCTTGAATGATGTAGGCCCGGGATTTGAGCGACGACGAAGTTGCTTTTTCAGACAAATATTGAGGCGTTGATTTAATTCAATCCCTGCTTAGGGCCCTAAACTTAGATGGTTGAAACAATTTGAATTTGTATCTGCTTATATCCGAAATCTGAGATTGAATAGGGTTTAGTCACTGGGGCGTATGATCGATAAGCGGACGAGGGTAGCAGGCTAAATATATCAGAGATTAAACTATGCATCTACTAATAAATTCTTTTATTGGTGCTCTTACAACAGGAGAAATTCAATTCATTTGAGAGTCTCGATATTCTCAATTAGTAATTCAATCCTCGTCCTAAATTAAAAATTCATTTTGCACCCATTCTTCAGTTTTGGTTTAGTTATGAAGCTACCAATAAGCTCCATAAATATAATCTATCGTGTAAATCAGAAAATCATTTTTATTTTGTAATCGAAAACATATTAAAGCAAAGCAAACAACATGCAATACAATACAAGTGCCTTGGCTAATCCCACCTAAAATCCACCTTGTTTTTAATTTCCCTGCACAAACATCGAAATTGTTCCGGTTGCATGTCAAATGAAGTAAAAATAGCAACAACAGCAAACGGCAACAGAACCGGAAAATATGCGGCCAAAATGCACGCAGAATAAAACAAAACAACAAGGAAAAAGCAAAAAATAAAAGAGATCAACAGAAGCAAACGTACTGAACCATTGAAAAGCTGAAACAGTTGAACAATTGGAAAAGAAAAAATGAAAAGAAAAAAATGAGAGAAAAATTGTTTCATATTACTGCAATAACAGTGCGGAAAATCAGACCTGAGCTGATGTTTCGACCATGATACGAATCGCAATGGTTTTTTATGTTTGTCTTTTGCAAAGGTACACAAAAAAATTGTTAAGCGGTCGGCAGAAAAAGTTCAAAATTACCAAAAAGAAAACACAGTCAGGCTGTGAAAACAAGCGGGACAAACAGAGAGTGAGACAGAGATAGAGAGTGAAAAGGGGGTAGCCAGTCCGAGTAAATAAAACCAAGGCAACCATACAGGACACACAACCTGATGTACATTCGACCAAACTTCTGGTCTATAAATGTCTACCTATGCGCACACACATTTGCATATCGCAAACACCCACACACCCACACATTCACACACACACACACACGAGTAGAAATACGTAGATAGACAGTGGCCATTGTTCTGTGGCTCCATTTTTTATGCTACAGTCTTTACATATGCTGTTAAAGGCAATAACGACCATGTTATTTACTATGTAACACATAAAGGCAAATGTTTTCTTTTCTATGCTTTTCCATCTCCCATTTCAGTTCAATTCCCTTTTTATTTTATTACGATTCTTTTTGTGTCTGTTCTCTCTGTGTCTCTTTGAACTTCTCTGCTCACGGACATTTAACAAAATTACACCCATGCGTACTGTCTAATCGAAAAGGAGTTTAAATAGAACCGTATCAGATACAAAACTCTATTCAGTTCACATTCAGGAAAGAAATTGAAATAAATCGATGTATATAGCATACATTTTGGCACGGGACAGATTTAAAACAAAAAATTAAATTTTTATTTTGAACTATATACTAGTAAGTTAAGAATGAAAATATTACAATTCGAAAACACATTTAAATTTGTAAATACATTTCATTTATTTGGAAGATATCCTCAAATTTCACGTTTGTTTCTGTACAATACAAAAATGTGACTAAATATTGAAATTATTTTTATTTATATTCGATAAAACATATAAAGAGATACAAATATTAAATAACAAAAATTTATTTATTTTGAGAATCTATAAAGCGTAAAGTACATAAACATTTTTTTTAAAGCAGTAAAATTTTTGACGACTTTTTTTATTTAATTTTAAAATAATGTCTTCTTAACTGTCTGATATTAAGGAAAGCATAACTTATATAATTATTTTCTATATTACATTATATTACAATACCAGTTAGAGTATCACCTGGTCGCCTCTTCCGTTAAATTCTACTCTAACGACTTGTTATGCCTTTTTCCCTTTTAAGTGGCAGACTGTTGCTTTTTTGGTTCCTTTGTTTGGTGAGGGACCTGGTCGGTATTTCATTTGTGCTTAACAAATCGATATTTTAAGCATTTTAATGTCTGCGCCAAGCGCAAAATGTTGGCGCCACTCTCCGACCGGGGGATACCAGGGTTGGAGTGCCGTTGTCCATGTCCATGTCCATGCCAGTTTCCGTATCCGTATGTTGTACGTGCCCGTGTCCGTGTCCATGTGTCGTTGCCAGTTTGGATGGATGGTGTATATACATATGTACAATGCATACCCTTATGCTAACTCCTAATGGCATTTCAACCCTCGAAACTGACCGAACTTCATGTGCACTTCATATTTTTGTGCAATTAGCCTGAATCTACGTAGTGTATCAATCATGATAAAAGTAACAAAATAAATTTTCTCCTTTACTTCTTACTATTTTTAGAGAGTTACCCTAACTAAAACACTCACACACAGGACTTTATATTTAGCCGGAAGTTGCAGAGATAGGAAAATACTACAACGTTGGGTTAGTTTAAGAGCCATTTAAGTTGTGGTTGAGTGTGGGCACAACTGAGATTTTGACTGTTAAGTGGGGTCAAGTGTGGGTCGATTGTGTTTTGCATGCCAAAAACACATGCCAGCTGCTTTTGGGTGGGGCACAAACTAATGGCTCACACTGTAGTGAACTTTAGTGAAGAGTTTCGCTTCAGATTGTATCGAATATTTAGAAACCCATAATCCTATGCTTCTAAGGCCCATTGTTTCAATGGCCATATAAGCTTTATTTGATAGATATCTTTGAATTCAACATTTGTTTCTATACATTTTAGTTATTTTAGGCCTTATACAGACATTGAAAATATGGGTCTAAGAATAATTGTTATGCTTGTAACTTAAGCCATTTATTAAATATGTCTGTAAGAATATTAAATCACTTTATTTTTGTTTAATTTGTATTGTTTTCCAGCAAATTCTTTGAAATCACATTGCACATCATGCAAGTAAACACACGCTTGAATGGGCTTTCAACAAAAAATAAGAAGCTTTAATCAAATTTCTGACGAATTTTGTTTACAGCAACGTAAAATTCTTTGTTCATATTTTTGGAATTTTGAAGAGTTGTTGTGTGTCCGATTGATTGCCTGATAGCTATGGTAAAAACCA
Organism: Drosophila testacea; assembly: GCA_035043265.1. Taxonomy (NCBI): domain Eukaryota; kingdom Metazoa; phylum Arthropoda; class Insecta; order Diptera; family Drosophilidae; genus Drosophila; species Drosophila testacea. The sequence continues at coordinate 525,482 of JAWNND010000723.1, forward strand.
TGCAACCTATTCAGGATATGCCTCCCTGCTGCTGCTGGGCAACTGTTGACAGCAGAATGCAATTGAGCATCGTAGGCTGCAACATGCCACATGCCAATAACAAAAATAAGGCCTAAAACATGCTACATGCAACAACGTAGTCACAAAATACAAACATCAACAATTTCACGACACGTGTGCGAAGCAATTTTAGATTTTTGCTTCAAAAGCTGAAAACCAAACAAAATGTTAAAATGAAAAATGAAAAATATACAAATATGTATCTATGGGTGTTGCAAAAGTGCGAGTTGATGTGTCTATGTGTGTGTGTGTGTGTGTGTGTGTGTAGCATTAGTGGTGTGTAGTTTACAACGCAGCCACATAAAACTTTAATATGCCCGAGTCGAGTTGAGTTGTGTTCAGAGTCGCAGACCCTCAAGTGCTGCAGCTGTGTTCGAGAGAGTCTGAGTGCTACTCTCTGCTACTCTTCCCCTATACCCTGTAGTTATGCAATTTTCATTTTGAAGTTTTCATGTTGCACAAGTGGTAAAGGGGGAGGGAAACTTGCAAGTTGAAATGAGTTTGGCTTACACCATTAGTCGACAGCTTTTTAATTTGGAATGTGCGTAACATATCGTTGTTATTGTTGTTTCTCTTCTTCTGTTCTCGTTGTTGTTTACGCTTGTTCTTAAATCAAGTGTCAACACATAAGTTTACTCCAACCATTTGTCAAGCTTAACGCGGCGTATGCGTAATATTTTGCATGTAACAAAAGTTGTGAGTGCCAGTGGCAGGCAGCAGCATCACATCGATTCAGCTCGAACAACTCGTATATATTTTTGCTCTTGATATATGCACATTAGATTGGTTCAGTAGCACGCCAACCAAGCATCCAGGCAACCACGCAAATCAGCCATATATCATTTTGTTTGCCTCTCTCTCTTTGTCTTTTGTCTTTGTCTTTGTCTGTTTCTCAACTCTCCGTGGATCATGGCTTAAGTGGCATGCAAAAATCCAACGTCAGTCAGAGCTGAGCTAAGCTTCTACTTCTGCTTCTGCTTCTGCTTCTGCAGTAGTACTTCAGTTTGTCTTATCGCTTTCTATCGCTTTTATTTTGTCTTTTACTTACTTTTTTATTAGTTTCCTGGCAGCGTAACTTCGTCTATGTTCCACGTGCATGTCCGTGCACGTTCGTCTTTGTGCCATTTATTATGTAACGCAAAGTGTGGCAAATCATTTACATAAATCAATCCAAGGCGTTGCTCGAACAGCGCGTTACTCCCTAAGTTGCAAACAGTGTCCGTCCGTCCGTCTGTTCGTCCATGTCCATGCTGAGTGCCCATATTCGAGTGTCCATGCTGAGAATTATAGTTGTTGTTGTTGTTGCTGTTGTTACTGTTGTCGTTCCAAATGCCATTGCTGTTCTCGTTGCCATTCGGGTTAAGTGCCATTTGTAACGCAAAGTTCCAAAACACTTTCATCACTCTACACGTAATCTTTGAGCTCTTTGCTATATTATAACTTCCGCAATAAGTTCCAGAATCAAAACTCTCAACCTTAAGTTGGCTTTGTATAAGATTTATATCTGAAACTACTACCAAGTGTTGACAAAGTAATGAAAGTTAATATTAAGAAAAATCATCTGAAATAAATAGTGATAATAAAACAATATAACTATGTATTTCATCGAAAAGTCCTTCCCTTTACAGCTCAGCTTCCTACTAGCATTCCCGACCTTAGCCCCATTATAAGAACTGGTCCCTAGACATCTGTTTTCGCAAAAAAGACTTTGCTGCATATTAATAACTCTTTCAGAATGTTCTAGTTCTTTATATTTATGCAACATTTTTGCGAAATCCATAACTTTTCGCACTTTACGAAGCCCTGGATCAGTTTTTACGCTTTTCTCTTTTCTCCCATTTGCTTTTACGTGTTTTTTTTTTCATATTTATATTTTGCATTTATCCCGTCTTTTGCACTTAAACGTTATACAAATTTATTGGTATGCTGGGACCTGAGAGAGAACACGACCTCAAATTATGTACATTCCCTTCATTTTTCGTTTCATGCCACACACATTGTGCATACGCCGCGTTGCACGTGCGGATTGTGTAACATTTCGTAGAACGCAGTTGACTGTTGTTGTTTGTACTCTTCATGTTGTTGTGGTTGCTGTTGCAGTCATAAAACTTCTCAGGGCTGTTGCGTTGCTGTTGCTGTTGCTGTTGCTGTTGCTGATGTTGCCCAGCTTAACTTTGTTGTTTAGTGTAAAAGCCTTACAGCTGGTTTGTTGCGCTTGCTTCACTCTGTTTTTGTTCCTGTTTCAGTTCTTGCACCTTTGCTTTTACTTTGTGCGCATTATCACTTTTGCCGAGCAGTTTGTGCATAACAACAAAAATAAACTTTGTTCGATCTTTCGCCTCACACAAACACACACACACATACACACACTCAGACACACACCTGAAGACAACAACTAATACATAAACTGCTTTTGGCTTGCAATTTAAGCACTTAAGAATACACATTTGCAACACCTTTAGTTGGCCTTTTAGCAAAACCATCCACCAACTTAGCACCCCCTTTACCCCTCCTACCCCCTGTCTACCTTACATTGCCAACCTGTCAGCAGCTGGCAACTCTGGCTTTCGTTTGCGGGTGTCAGCTTTCAACTTTTCTAAGACACCCCTAAAAGTTGCCATTTCTCATCTTTTCCTGCTTTATATATCTGTTTTTTTATTTGGCATAGAATATTGTGGCACAAGTGTTGCCAGTTGTTGTTGTAATAAGTAGTGGTTGTTGTTGTGCCGCCTTGTTGTGGTTGTTGTTTACTCGACTACATTTTGTTGTTGCCTTGCGTCGCGTCGCGCTCTAAATAAATAAAATTGAAATAAATATTAAATAAATGGAGCAAAAGAGAGAACAAAAAGGGTGGGTAGCAAAATGTGGGAGAGAAGGAGAGAAAGAAGTAGTAAAGTGTAGGACAGAAAAAACGCAGTAATGCAATAAAAAGGGATACTATAAGCTTTTTGTTGAATCTGTAGATATAGATTTATGATTTCTAGTTTAGATGATGATGTAAACTATGAGAAGTTGAAATTCTTAGTCTTGAATAGCAATAGATGCCACATTGTTGGCTTGCTGTCAACTAAAGTTTTACCCAAAGATTAGGTTTGTAAACATAAGTTTTCAAATAATTTTGCCTTGAAAGTTCACAAATGCATAGTACGTAAAGTCATCTTTAACTTAAAGTCAGCATAACTTTGCCACAAACATGGGATAAATGTAAAAGCGTGTCTTTAATGATTTTTTATCTAAATTTAATTTATCTAAAGAAATGCCAAGAGTTCTTGCTTTACTCGCAATTAAAATAATCCCATTAAAAACTGTGATTTATGTTTGTTAAGTTAATGATTTTCCCTCTTAAAAGACAATCATTTTTATATGTGTATAAAGCTAGTGTTTTATATGATTTTCAATATTAAAAGACCATAACTTTTCTATCTTAGCTGTGAGCAACTTATTTAAGTAAGCTTTAAGAGTTTTTGTTTAACTTACAGTTAAGAAATGTAATAAAAAATGTTGGTTTATGATTGTATAGCTAGTTTATTAAAAACTATTTTTCTTTAAAACAATAAATTCTACTCGAAGGTTCTTTTAGAACTTAATGCAGTTTTTCAAATGTTATTTAAGTAGTTCAAATTCAATTGGTAAAGTTGAGTTTACTTAAACATTTTATTAAGATAAATTAGCTTTATTAAGCATTTGATTTTATTATCTCACGCTTTAAGGGTTTGTTTAATTGCTTAGGCAGCACTTTAATAAATCCTTAATGTAATTTGTGTGTTTCTTTGTGTTTTTAATTACGGCATAAAGTACTTCAAGTGTTTTGCCTAAGTAATACATTAATTGAGTACATGCAACAATCTAAGGAGAATTTCCTTCGATTTATTGGTTACCTTTCCACCTTTTTACCTTTGCCATCACATGCAGCAGCATTTACATAAGTTATTAGCTTATCCCAGCCTTTTAGACCCTCAAGAACAGCAACAAGAATAACAAGAACAACACTCCACACTAATTGCATCTGCTTAGGACAACTCCAACTCTCTCTCTTGATTCCTTCGTCCTTTTCTGTTCCCTTTCATGCTGCTTGTTTGGCATTTTATTGTTTCCATGCTTCGCATTTTAGTCTGACACGCAAATAAATTTATTTTTCCCTTAACCCACACGATTCGCTTGAGGTTGGTAAAAATCAAATGTTGTTACTGCCACCTTTTGCCTCATCATTCTCAGTAACTGTAACATTGCGTATACGCAACGTTGTCGCCGCCAATTCGTAATTACTGCGAAGTAATCGCTTGATTCTCGTTACATGCCAGCACGTGAATACCCTACGACCCCTCTTCCTCCCTATTTTTGTTGCTGTAAATCATATATTGTTGTTGCTGGCACGCTTGGATTGCATTGTTTTGACATTTGGCGCCAACTGGCTGCATGATTCATCGTCAGGCATCGCCCAGCCGTCATTGCCATCATGGTCAGGCCATCACGACCATCATGGCCATCATGGCCATCATTGCCATAGTCCTGAATCCAGTTACATTTCTGTGTATCGCACACGTTTCGCTTACGCAATTTGATTGCCTTCTCCTAGCAGCATCGTCCTGTTTGATTGAAACGCATTTTTATGAAAATCTCTGCTTTATTTTTTATCGATCCGTCAATTTAATTTTTGTGATTTTCCTCCTCAACATACGGGTACACATACACACAAACACACACACATTATTTTGTTGATTGCTCTTTGCTCCTGGGGCTTCTGCTGTTGTCCTGCGTTGCCTTATGACCTGATGTCAGCTGCGCTTTCATGCAAATATATATTGTTCCCTTTTTAATTAAAACACAAGCGTTAAATTAGTGCGTACGCATACAACGACAGACACACTCACATACACACACACACACTTTCGTATGTGTTTTTTCATTCTTTGCTTAAGCTTTAGTTAATACACATTTTTAAGGGACCTCATGAAGTCATTTTGTTGCTGATGCTGTTACAATATTTGCTCCCAGATTGTCTCATCTCACATTTAAAAATTCGAATTTTCTTTGCTTTAAAGAAGTATGCATCATTATTTTCAGCTCGACCCACATACTCACCCGTACTTATTCAAGCCATAAATAAGTTGGCCAACATCTCCAACCCCTACCGCCCACCTTCGTGTTCCCCTCTCAACATGTTTGATGTGTAATTTCTGCAGGTGCTCATTAAAAATAATTACATCTGCTTTGGGCCAAGAAAATGGCAATGGCAAAAAGGCAGCCAAGCTGACAGGTGAAGAAACTGTGAGCTGAATTTCCTTTCCTTTCCCTTCCATTTTTCCTCTTTCCACTGTATTTTTTTTTCGCTTTTTATTCGCGATAAAAATTAGATGGCTGGCCCATTTATTTTCTATTTACAATTTGTAAACAACCCGTGGGCTAGCTGACAAACAATTAAAGAACATCACAACTTTAAGGGCATTTTCTTTCTTCTTTTAAGTAACCAACATTCGTACATTGTATATAAGAAATGATTTTTGCAAAAGAAGCACAATAAATCATTAAGTCAGTCAGTAAGTTGGTCAACTCAAATAAACTGATACAAAAAAGAAATGATAAGATAAGAATAAAAACCTCACTTAATAATTACTTTTAAGGGAATTTTTCTTCTTTTAACTAAGAAAAGCAATACAATCCAAGATAAGAAAAAAAGACTTGACTTTATAATCAAGGGGAATTGTTTTCTCTTTTTAATAACAAGAGAATCCAATCCAAGATAAGAAAAACAAACTTCACTTTATAGTTTCGCTAATGTGATTTTTTCTTCTTTACAATGAAATGGAGCAATCCAATCCAATATAAGAATAAAAACTTTACTTCCTAATTACTTTGAAGGAAATCTTTTCGTTAAATAACAACTTTTAATAAATAACCATTACAACTCTCTTCAAATCTGTCACTATCTTGTTTTAAATATTTAATTTAAATCAAGGGATCTTTTATATTTTTACATAATTCATTCCTTTAATTAACAATAATTAGATTCAGCTTTTTAATTCCATTTATTTTAAGTATTTACCAGACTGTTTGCTAGCATTCTGAGTCCAATAATAGTTCAATAAATACTAAATTATTATGATTACATTAACAATAAAATTATTTATGAACTCGTTTACTTATGTCAACTGATTTTGGGTATCTGCAAGTAAAGCCATCTCCATTTCAACAAATTGACTTACTTATTACTGTTCTTATTTGGCATTGACCAATCGATTGTCTTAAGAACCTTGAGAAAGCAATTTGCACAGTCTATTTAAATTATTTAATGAAATGCAAAACGAATCAAAAAAGTTGAAAAGGTCACATGAGTTGACAACAACAACAACAACAACAACAACAATAACAACGACAACAATACTAACTTTGTATTCAGAGCTTTTCAGCTTGACATTCTGTGGCTAAACCTCACAAAATAAACATAAATAAATCACACAGAGACACACAAACTTACACTTAAATATACACGTAATTGTGCTTGAGGGTGATTTCGTAAAGAGAGACAAATGGTGAAGAAAGAACTTCCGTACTTTAGAGAAATGTACACTTTGCAATGTCCTGAACTTTGATATCGAACTTAAAAAGCAGCCCCCAAAAGGCAAAAAATACAGAACAACCATCAACATATATATGTACATACATACATAGATATATACAAGTACAAGTACATATATGTATATGTATTTATGACCATTTTCATGATTGACCGACTTGCCAACCGACACACAATTTCAATGGGCATCATATGAGGGATGGCCATAATATGTGGGCCTGGCTCCGGCTTTTCATTCTGAATGTGTGTGATGAATAAATGATGCGGCTTGAAAGTTCCCAATGATTTGGTTTTAGTTTTGCTTTGCTTTGCTTATTCTACACACAAGTTCGTTTACTTCAAGTTATGGATATGTTTTTGACATAATCAACTAATCTATACACTAACAAATACCCAAAACAACCCAAATTCACAATTATCAGGGCAACTGTAAATGAGCGAAGGGAGCATTTAAATATGAGTGAGCTTAAATATACACAATATATGTAATAATATAATTTTATAATTGTATAGAATAATTTTATCGTCCAAATAGATGATAGTGTATAAGAACAGTCTTTGATCTCCTTTAAATAATACAGACTGTTCTTTTCTACAGTCATGCTCACTTAAATAAGTTAGATTCGCTACAATCTTTGATATTTTGACAGCGTAACAAGTTGAAACATATTTTCTATAATATTTTTAACATTTTTAATAATAGCTCTTAATATATTCATATTGTCCGAATTTTGAAATCAATATACAAAAATAGAATTGAAAGTTTACGTTTCAGTAGTATACAAAGTTTAAATTATTTTAAGAACAAACCGTTGTTGAGATAACTCTTATAATGCATAATATTTTAAAAAAATTAATATTTAAGAGAAGTACATAAAAGACATTTATTTTAACAGAATAATAGTCTTACTATTTGCCAATTTATTTTTAATTGGTTTAAAGCTGACACAGAAACTTAAAATAATTCATATTAATAAGTTAAAATTTATATTGAGCGCTATAATGTAGATGAGGGGAATAAAATAAAAATTAAAAGTTAATAATATAATTAAAAATTAAGTTGTCAATTGAACTCTATAAAATGTACGATAATCATACATCTGAGTACATACAAGCTTAATTTTTCAGCTGCACATGGAAAAAAGCAACATTAAAATTAAATATAAAATTGTCAATTATAAGGAAAAGTAAAAATAAAATCTTTTTAAATAATCTTAATTTGTTGAGTAATTGTATTGTTTTTAACTTTGATAGTAATTTTGTAAATATTTTGAAGGGGTTAATATATAGATTAGCATTAGGAAGTTAACCTTTTTGTTTGATAGTAAGTTGTCTATTTTCATGGAATAAAAATGATGAATTTATGTAGGATTAAAATTAAACCCTTTGTTATAAACAGTTGGTTGGCTTCTGTTAGAGTCTATTACTAATTCTAAAGCTATCGAAAAGGGTATTTAATAGTTGATAAGCCTCTGGCTTAGCACGCTTCGTCAAGTTTGTTATTTTTGTTTTATTATATTTAGTTTTTTCTTTGGGTCTGACTTATAGCCTCAATTGCCATGTGTCGCATATTTGCTGCTGCTGTGCGAGAAATAAAAATGTAAATTCTAAATTTTCTACGCACAAGCGAACATTAGCCCGTTCCCAGTTCCCAGTTCCCAATGTTGTCGAACCCATCCACACACACACACACACACACGCACACTCATCTGTAGGTCGACCATTTTTATTTGCTTTTGGCATTAGACAATGCGCGTCTCTCTCTTTCCCCTTCTCTATCTGTTTTTCTTTCTCTTTCTCTGCATGAATACACAGCAGAGGCTATTTGTGACTGCAGTCAGCCTGTCTAACAAAATACATTCATAGTTTTCTTTAGCGTACGTCGATCAGCTGCCTTTGGATTAACATAAACTGACTGTGTATTCATGCAGTGGCCTGTGTGCGTTGTCCCGGCAAATATATGCGCAATGTTGTGTATTTAATGCAGTGCCAAGTGTTTAACTTGGCCCACAAACAAGCACACACACACACACACACACTCGCTCGCACTTATACAGGCACACTCGAAATAGACATGGCCCAAACCCAAGGCACTCGTCAATGTTTACGCTTATGCTAATTTTGGGCTGATCTGAGTACCGCTTAGTGTATTGCCATGTTGGCTTTCTGCTTGCTTGTTATCCTTCCTCTTCTTCTTAATGTTGTTCTTGTTACTGTTATCCTTGTTGTTTGTGAGTTTGTTGGCAATTTGACCGGCACATGCAACAAATTTGATGTGTGGCACATAAGTGCCTTTGAATTGTGATTAAAGCTGCAAATGTCCTTTATTGTAAGGCCATCTCTGTCTTTCTCTCTTCTACCCTCTCGCTCCCACTCTCTGTATATCTCCCAATCTCCCTCTTTAATCTTTATCACCTACTGAACCAAGATTAACCGCATAAATCAGCAAATCAAATGCTGCAGTTTAACAATAATACTGCAATTTCCCTCTCTCTCTCTGTCTCTCTTTCTCGCAACCGCTGTCTGCCTGTCTGTCTCTATCTTACAACAGCCTCGAGCATGGGCCCCAGGGCATCCTGTGCCATCTCCCGGAGCACTAAATGTCCAGGCATAAATGACATGCAGATTCACTTTACTTAGTTGCCAGGATGCTGCGTTGGCAAAGCTTTTGAGCTACTAATTAGATTCAGAAACACCACCCCTTCCCACTGCCACGCCCCTTCCCCGCCCATTAATACCTGTGTGCGTCTCCTTCCTTCTCTCAAACTTCAGCTTCTATTTCAGCATCCCGTGCTCAAGTATATAACTTAATTTACTATGCAATTCTCTTGGTTTTTGTTGCTGTTGCTGTTGTTGTTGTCGTTGCAAAATTAATTTTCTCATGATTTAGTTGGCATTTGTGGTTTTGATTTTGCGGTTGAGTGGGCTCTAAAGGCCCTTTAGCCCAAGTAAATGGACATCAAAAACGTTAATTAGCGCAAAATATTACGCATACGCAATGTTAGCCCCACAGTCGGCAACTCGTTAGAGAGTGTGGGGAAATCTATGAGAAATGAACACATGCAAACCATACAAAAAATTGAAAAAAATATAGGATATACAAACATGTATGTGGGTCATGTGGCAGGAATTAAAAACCCAACAAGCATGTGATTTTAATTTGTCCACAATTAAAGGTTTACTTTCACCTCGTTTATGCGTCAACATGTTCAGAATTAGACAGAGCTTAAAATAAGCTTCAGAGGGGGATCAAAATGGAAAATTGTCTAATTTTCAATGGACATAAACTGACAGTTTTCTAATATATTTATTTATTTATTAAAGGATTTGCTGGGTTTAAATCATGACTTGACTTAAGCTCAACCACAATTGTCTTTGTGCCACTTCACTTCTATTTATTTTAAATATTTATTTAGATTTGTAAACTTGGTTGGAGCTGAAAAGTTGTATTCATTCGAGGGTTAACTTATATATTTGCTGAGATTTAACAGATATGTGAATCAATACAATTTATTTACTGATTTACAGCAATAGTATTTTAATTCTTAAATAATTAATTATTTGCTTAATAAAATTTTACGTTTCTATGAACAAAATATCGCTTTTATTTAATCAATTTATCACAATCAGCAAATATGTCAAATCCATTTAAGTAATCAATACAAATAGCTAAATTTATTTATATTTACTCTTTGAATAGTAAATATTGACCCTTGCCCTCGTTTTTCCCCATATTTATTTGGCAGCTCCTTTAGTACTTTAAAGCTGTTCAATCAATGTTTTCTTCTTTAGCTTTCAATCGAAAATTTATAAATATTTTTGATTATTTAAGATTGGCAGCTCTCTGAATGCTTTTGGCTGGTTGGCAGCTTTCTTAACCATCCAATTTAGTTTAACTAACAGAGAGAAAGAGAGTGGATTCGCTTCTAATAAAATAACTTTATATTTCGTTATATTTTTGTAGCTAAAAAAAATGACAGCTGCCTTTAACAGTCGACACAAGTTGGCAAATCTTTTCATCCTTCAATCTATTTTTTATAAGAGTTTTTTTACTGCTACTAAAATAGTAAAAAAGTCCTTATTTATTTAAACTGATTATGATTGACAGTTTTCCGCTGCACTTATATAAAGTTGGTAACTTTTTTGGCTGCCAAATCAATTTCAATGAATAAATTCCGTTATGCTTTATAGTTTTTAATTAAAGCTGTCAAAATTCGCTGCGTTTAGACACCTCTGTTTGTTATGCTTTTAAAATAGTAAAGTTAAAAGGATTTCCATTAGAGGTTTGCACAAATATATTACTTATTAAAATTGAGTGAACTCTGGCAGCTTTCACTTAGCACTCTGTTCTAATTGTAGAGTCTATTAAATGTCAGGCAGGAAAAGAACAACTTCATGGTATACTTAATTTTAGTAATTGTCATGAGAACTTGTAAAAATTAAAGAAGTATGTATAGCAGTACATATCTGATAATAATTGCGAATATAAGCAAAATTTACTACTACTTAAACTTTTATTTAGAAAAAGTTTTTATTGTGTATACAAATAATATGGAAATTTTGTTAAAATTTAGATAGCCAGGAAAACTCTTTCTTTCTTATTATATACAATTTTCGCTACTCATGGTCATGTATAATGACACGATAAATTGGCTATCATGCTATAATATTCCTCAACTTTCTTTAGTAAAAAACAAAGCAATCATTCAAATTATCAGTTAGCAAGTTAAAGTCTCACACACCGTTTTGTAGGCATTCATGCAGTCCTTAACCGTATCCATTATCCCTATCTGACTAGCATTTAGCACAAGTTGGCAGCCCTTTTAAACTGTCAAATCACAGTAAATCAACGCATATCGTGGATATGCAGAGTCCCGCATAAACTCCACCTTGCATGTCAACGTAGCTTTCTATCAGCGAACTTTAACCACGACAAAAACACAAAACGAGCCTGTGACCACTCACTCTCTCAACGTCTGTGACCAATCTGTGACCAGGACCCTCGTATTTCCTCATGTTGCCTCTTTTTGCTTGCGGTCAGTTGGTCGCCGGTCAGCAAACAAGCGTGAAATTGCACAAAAACAGTGTCAAAGTGCGGGAGGAGAAGAAAATGTGGTGGGTGGTTGGTGGTGAGCGGGATGGAGAGGAAGAGGAAGTGGCAAGGCAACCGGCACAAAAGGCAATCAAACTTGCGGCCTATGAATGTGGTGCTTTCACTCTCTCACCACTCACAGCCTCTTTCACTTTTCCGGAATCCATTTTTTCTCCATTCGTTTGCATTCGCAATGCATTTTGGTCACAAACGTGAAGCATGCCTCATCTACATTCCCCTTCCCACATCGCCTGATGCCTGATGGCAGTGCAATTAATGCTGCATTGATGATGTTTGATTAGGAAAGTCTCTTAAATGTCAGCGATTGGTCAATTGTTTTGGGGAGGGGATAAGTAAGGGAGTGGGGGGAACAGCTGCGGGGGATTTTGTTATTGAAATTAAATGCATACAATTTGCAACACGCGCTAATGATTCAATTATCCTTATTACTTTGCACAACTCGCACAAAACGCAATCAAAACAATGTTAAATATGCATGTGGTGCTACTGTACAGTGTGTACTCTCTGTACACAACACTCACACACTTTCACACACACACACTTTCACACTCACACACATGCCACAGACATGCATAGGACGCGTTTGGTTTAATTAAAACCGAACTGAACACGAACTCAATCGATTGCCACTCGCTGTTGCACGTTTTAAATTTAGCGCACTTGTACCCCCTACCCCATCGCTCCCCCTTATCCATGTGAGTGGCAGCCCCAGTGGGAACTTCATTAAAGTGTGTAAAGTTGAACAATTTATTTGCATCATGCGCCAAGCGTTCCATGTTATTGAGTTTGAATGGTGATTGATGCAGGTTGCCCTGGTCAATGCAGCAATGCCGTAAATTTTCACTGCACACCCTTGGAAGGCTCTCCTGGAGACCTATGAGACCTGCAAGGCCTCTGCACCTTTACCTCTACATTCGTCTCTCTGCTTGTGACCCTTTAACTGCCCCACAATTTGTGGCTATGCTCTCCCATTTACCTGGCAATATCTTGACAGGTATATAGGCAAAGAAGGTTGGCCAGTTGGTGCTGACCTTTACTGCCTCTGACGTTGTCTTCTACTCACTGCTCACTACGTTAGATTAGTAATTAGTGATAATGTAATAGTAACAAAAATTCATAATGTGAACATCGTCAATCTGTAATTAAAGACACTGACTGTGTTAAGGTAACTACTGCCTTTTATTCACAGTATTTTGTAATATTTATAGGCCTTATTTTAGTTTTAGCGAGTTAAACTCGAACTTATGTTATAAACTACATTCCAAAAAACAAAACCGCATTTCGAAGATGTTTTATTTCGACAGAGCTTTTTAATTCGTTCACGCATCGTATTATGTGGAAAACTTTCTTAAGTTCTCAATATCTCAAGATAGTCTAGTAAGCTTTTATTCACTGCTAACTACATTATAAGTAAAGTATTATTTTTCAATGTCATTTTAGAGTTGAAATTACTGATTTTCTGTTTAAAGGCAGGACTTGCTGTTAGTGTTAAGGTAACAGATAGTTTTCACTCCATAAAGTGATTAAAAGTCGTTTATCCACAGCGAACTAATATAATTTATTAATGTTAATTAAAGCGTTTAATTTCATTGAAACACTTGCATTTAATTCTATTATAGATGCAAATATAAATAATTAGGTAGAAAATTGATTTATTATTATTTATATTTATATAGATAGATCTATAGGCAGCTACATATGTTTATAATCATATGGATATGTAAACTAAATCTGTATTACTAATTTAAAAAAAGCATTTCAATTTATTTAATTAATAATTTTGTTGGAGCTTTTTCACTTATATATTTTTTTTAAATTTATTTCTTTTTCCATCAAGTTTCAATTATTCTTATATAAATAATGGTAATGTTTTTAAACGGTAATTTGTTTTAATTTTCCCCACAGCCTGGAACTTTGTTGGTTGTTCATTAAATTAGGTTATTTTTCTATCTCGTGTGCTGTCAATCGAGTTTCAATTATTGCAGCTAATTTAGCTGCTTTTTTAAAAGCACGCTATACCCATCTGCCACTTTCCAAGGCCCCTAAATTGAAATATAGTATGTAGGGAATGCATTTGGCGTTGGGGCTGTTGGAGTTTATTTCATTTCCATTGCATGCACTTTTTATACATCTTTCTATATTTTTTTTGTTCGTTAAAAAAACGCTGCCAGTCATCGTGCAAAAAATAATAAAATGGCAGGATAAACGAGCAGAAAAAAATAAAATAGTCCGTGAAAAAGGGAGTGAAAAAAGGGAGCGAAAAAGGGCGCATAAAATGCAAGTGGCGGCATTTTGCAGATTTCCATTGCGATGCGGCGTAAAAATGCACGGGAAACCAAAGCAAAACCGAACGGAAAAAATAAGAAATAAGAAACAGAAAGCACAGAAAAAGAAAAAGAAAAAGAAAGAGACATAACGGTGTGACGCAGCATGTAAGTGTTGGTAAACGCGGTGTAAAATGCCTCAATGCTTTTTGTCTCACTGTTTGTAACATATTGTTTTAGTTGTTGTAAGTATGTGGGTCAGCAATGCGGTAGAAATACTAATGCCATTGGTGTTTCGGTTGCTTTAATACCCTGTAAGTTCATCAAAATGGGTATTTAAAGTTGAGCAATGGTGCAAAGGAAGAAGGGGATAAACGAGAGCCAAACGGTTAAGTTCCCGTCAGACGGTCCGTTTTTGTGGGCCATTTATTGCGAGACGGCAAATTTTGCCATTCATAATGTTCGATCTGGTCACACTCTGTACAATTTCATACAAACATTTCTGTATACAGTAGGCGACAGCTGATCAAAGCAAAAAGCCAGGCAATAGTACCTGGTTATTTTTCATCGGTTAAAAGCCGATGCTCTAAAAATTCTTGTGTTCATACGGCAGCGTGGGCTTTGCAGCGTCTGACGAAAGCTTTACTAATCTCAAAAATCTTGTGGTATAATTTTCATAAATTTCATAAGTCATAAAAAAACCACAAGTTCCTAGAACTCTGTATTTAGATATTATTTACAACAATAAGAAACGATGTACAAGCTTAATTTTATAAAAACAGATGCGCAAGAAATTATATTACAAAGTTTCATTTCCATTAGAGCTTATAATATTATTTTCTTTAGAATGTAGCCAAAGTTTAGATGGAAAATAATGCTGCTATGACAATAAAATTTCCTTTTGTGACAGATTGAACTATTTTTGTGGGTTTACCCGGCAGAAGTGGCACTAAAAGTTGTATATACTTATATGGGGGTATTTCCTTGTCGAACACTCAGTTGTGGTTGTTATTGTCGCAGTTGCAGTTGTTGTTGCAGTTGCAGTCGCTGTTGTTTAACAAGTTCGAGTGCAGCGCATTTGTAAAATTTAAGAACCATCTAAAGTTTTGTGTGCCACAAAACAAAACGAGCAATGGGAGACAAAAGGAGAGAGAGATAGAGTGGGAAATAGGGAGAGAGAGAAAAGAACTTTGGAGGCTGTCGCTGACACCAAAACACAAAAGCAACAGCAAAAAGTTTGTTTAACAATGTGTAAAGAAGCTGAGAAATGGTTAGAGCGGAAAATGGCTAAGAGAGAGAAAGGGAGTGATGTAAAGAGAATAAGGAGGCTAAAGGGAAGGCACAGAGAGAAAAAAACCAAAAGGCAAACATATTTGACATTTGCATGCAAAAAGTGTCAAATGGAGGAAAGAAAACACACACACACATATACTTATGAGACCTCAGCTTCCGTTACTTTCTTATCTTGGGGTATTGTTGTCTCATGCTCTGTCTCATTCTCTTACTCTTTCTCTTTCTCTATCTCTGTCTCTATTTACAGGAACGTTACAAGGCCGACATTAGTCTTGCCATACAATTGCTGCAGTGCAAGCCGGACAGTTTTATGCCCCAAAAGGTGTCCTCGGTGAGTTATCCGTTATCCGTTACCGTGTATCCCCTATCCTTTATCCGTTATCCATTATGCCTAATGCAAAAATCGAGTAACACATTTATGACCATCTTTTTGTTGTTAGCTGCCAATCGAGATACAGTCAAAGGTGTCAGCCTATATGCGACTGGAGACGAACTCACATTCGGATTCGGAATGCAGTAATAGTGGTGTGGGCGTGGCCACAACGGCTTCCTATAAAGTGCTTCCGGTCTCGGATTCGCCACCGCCGGCACCATGCCCCTTTCCGCCCACCGCCATGGTGTATTCAATGCGGGGCCTTGGTAAGTGTTAGTAGACCATGTTGATTTCATTTCCTTTTGATTTTATTATTAGTTTAACTTTTGGCATTCAATTGAAATTTCGTTATTTAAATGTAATTTTATTTTATATTATTTATTTCCTAGCCACAATTCGTAATTCCTTTTTCAGAATTTAATTCAATCATCGGTTGCACCAAATTCACTTTTATTTATTATTCAAATTATTATTATTATGTAGTTAAATACTCTATGTATATAGGGATACAAAATGTTTTATATATAAGCGTATTTTATATATAATTGTCTGTCTGTTTTTCAAAATTAAGCTTGATTTTAATTAGTATAAGCAATATAACCGTTAATGATATAACAAGATCAATTTTAAATATATATTTATCTACGTAAATATTGTCCTAAACGTTTCCTTTTGATCGGATAAAATCACAGATGTAACTCAAGAAATTCTTTTAGTGCGTATAACTTTTTAGACCTATGTAGGGTATCTCCTACTGGTGCATTCTCGACTTGTAAAAATTCCAACTTATTTTTGGTTTTAATTGTAAATAGTTTATGATAAATGTTTTCATTATTTTTCATTTCATTTACATTTTAATTAAAATTTTTATTTATTGTTGTAGTTTCAATTACAGCTCAAATTTACTGTAAATAACTTGCAACATTTTATGTTTGGTTTGTATTAAATTAACCATATAAATATTTGTATTTGTTTAATAAATATTTATTGTTACCACTTGATCGAAGTTTTCGGCAATATTTGACAGTTATTGAATGCAGTATACTTTATAAATTGACAAGGTATTATCTGCTTAAAAAGTAATTAAAAAGCATTAATGGGAATCATATTATTATTAACTCAAAAATGAAACAATATTTTTTGTTAAGGTTAAATTTGGCGTGAAAAGGCGAGGTTTGGTGGAAAAAACTGTTTTATAGTAAAAATTTAAAGTATATTCGTATCTACTGATTCCAAGAAAATGTGCAAAATTTGTACTTCCCAAAATAAAGATCAGTTATTATTGTCATTATTGCAAAGGTCATTATTGTTGAGTTAATTCTTTGCTAACTTTCCCTATAATAAGAGTCAAATATTGCCCGAGCTCTATCATTAATAAATACTCTATTTTCCTCAATGCTTGTTGATTTACCAAATACTCTTTCTTTTGTCAACTCATTTAACAGATGCTAGCAATGGCAATACAACTCAACCAACGGCAACAGCGACCAACAACAATATCAACAACAACAACAGCAGCACCACAAAGGACTCCATCAACAACAATAACAATATCAACAACAATTGCAAACACAACAACAACAAATTCAGTTCCAGTCAATCGCTCAATGGTCAATCAAAGAACAACAACAATTCCGATCCAGATATGATCTCTCCGACGGTAATGGCTAAATTCCTGGAGGATGAGCTAAAGGTGAACGATGTGAAGCATTGCGATACATGTCAATGTACTAAACAGGATTTGACAGTGTTGGCGGATGTCTCACGTTCCTATACGGTGGCGACACAGACACCACATAGTTTAACCACCGGATCCACAATAAATGAGCCACTGACTCAACTCTGTCTGCGGTGTCACAGCAATCTCAATTCTCCATCACGCACAAATAGTCCGTACTTAATGAAATTGGTAAAGTCGAGCGATTCGGTTATTTCGGAAACAAAAAGCTCAGTTTCGGATCTGAATGATATGGATAAATTGTTTACGCCACCCAAAAAAGATGATCTGATGGTTAATCCCATATTGGGGCATCACAGGCTCTGCGAACGGACAGCTGGACAGGATTATGCTGCCAGTAAGTTGACAGCCTCAACTATGATGTATCCCACAACACATCTGGGTGCCTATGCAGCGGAAAAATATCTACTGGAGACCAGTAATCTCGGCCAGCTGCGTCATGGCTACCAGCGTCGTTTCCTGGACGGAGGAGGAACAGCGTTGCAGCTCTTAAACAAATATGAGGCGACACCAACTGCTGCAACAGAAGAGCTTGAAGATGAAGTCAGCAAACCACTTTTATCGGGCATTTCCCAAGCGAATCTTCTGGAAACAGAGCAAACGTTGTCGGTGCAGCCTGTGAAGCCGGAAGATGTCTGTGAACCGCAACCGGTGAAGCCAACACCTGTTGCAGGCTCTCAGCTCAAGTCGAACACTTCGGGCAGTGTCCAGAGTCTGTGGAGCAATAAAACAAGCAGCTGCGAGGGCGCCAAAATGTTTGAGACTTTCAACAGAAATCTTATCAAGACTATCAAGGTAAAAACTTTTTCTCCCTTTACAGTTAAATTTTACTCAGATTTAGTTTATAGTTATCTCCAGTAAATTTCTGATCTCGAGAAAAATCCCCTATCACAGGAACAGAGGTTACCGAGATTAACTTTGATATATATTCTCATTATTTCTTGTCAATCTTAAATGCAAAATTTATAACAATTTTTATAAAACCTAATATAAGTAACACCTTTAATAAATAAATCCAGAAAATTAAATATCCGATACTTCAGACACACATTGTCCTTCTAATATTAAAAGCAGTTGTCACCAAAGTCTCTAATAATATGTGGAACATTACAAAAAATATCATTATGCTTTTACCAGCTATTTATTTAATTTAATTTCAAAACAATGATTTTAATTTTATTTTACAGTTTCAATTCCAATTTTGATTCAATTCAAAGTTATGCTTATGCTTACGGAAAAACTTATGAATTAAACTTTATTTTAATTTATAAACAAATTTTTCGTCGACTGTATTAAGCTGTTGTTAAATTATGAAACATGTTAAGTTAATTAATAAGAAGAATTAAAAGTAATGTTTCCTTCTAAAATATTAATTAGGGTGGACTAAAGCAAAAGTAAAGTAATTGTATATTGTTTTTAATAAGTGTAAGTAAATTAAATACAAAAAACTAATCGATTCTCTCTTTTCTTAGGCGGAGAATCCAAAGTATCGTGGTCCACGTCTTTGTGCCATGCGGATTCAGCAGAATGGACAAAGTAACATTTTGTTGGATAATCTGGAATCTATCGAGACTCATCTGCCGGTGATCTACAAACGACGTGAGAAATTGTTGGACGAGGAGCTCAATGATGGCAAGGATATTATCACGTCGAAGGAAAGCAATGCGGTGGCAGCTGTGGAGGCGTGGCAAGCATCTGTGGCGCCGCATGAGACTGTGGCACTGCAACCGGTGCTGGAGCCGCAGGTGGAGCTGAAAGAGACTGAAAAGATGGCACAATTGGATACAGCAATAGTAGGAGCAGGTGGAGGAGCAGGAGAAATGCCAGCAGAAGTTGGAGCAGTTGCAGTTGCCATTGTGGCCAACTCACCAAAGCATTCGGCCAACTCGAGTTCGCTAAGCGATGCTATTGATTATCAGGAGAGCGTGTTGTTGCGTCGTCAACAGCTGAACCGTGTGGCAGAGTGGGTGCAACATAATACACAGCAGCTGGAGCAGCGAGCGTTGCAACAACCAGCACTGCCAAGTGATTCTACCTCTGGCACAGAGAGGCAGTCTTCATACTCCACACTGGATCACATGGACTCCATATCGATAGAGAAACTAAGCATGGATTCAGGCTATAAGACAACGCCACAACAGTTGACCAACGGTTATGCGGATGCGGGCAAATCAACAGAGGATTCATTGTCCCCCAAAACGGACATTACCAGCAATTCCTTGCCGGATGCGACTCCGACTCCTGCAACAGTTGCTGCAACAAAGAAGGCCGAGCTCTGCACCACCTACTATAGGCGAACCACTCGATCTGGGTTGCCTGTGGCCTACACCACAACCACAACCACAACGACAACAATGACAGCAGCTGCTGCTGCTGCTGCTGTTGCAACTGGTGGGGATTCCCAGCAATGCTCCTCATCAGGTTCCCCTTCGCTGCTGTGCCCCGAACAGCCCACGTGTGATATACTCAACTACAAATATTATCCCAATGACACGGACAAAACACGGTCCGTACAAGCGGAGTTGCATACGACCACACAACATGTTGACATTGCCCAGATGGAGTACAATGTCAAGCAGTTTCTTCTCAAGCAGAATGAATGGTCCATGCGTGCCGAGGGAGCACCCGGAGGAGGAGGTGGAAACGGAGTCACAGTCCAGGCTGGCCCAAGATTAATGCGGCACACACGACTTGTGGGGCCAGGAGTGGGGGAGAGGGTACGCATGGCAACACCTGGAGGCGCTGTGGCAGCCACGCCCAGTGTCCTGGCGCCGCACAGAACTGAAACGAATTTATAAGAGATGAAAATGCGGGGAAAGCCAGAGATTGATGAACCAAATTGTATTCTAGTTTAGCGCAAGACGAAAGAAGAATAAATACCAAAAAAGGAAATAAAAATGGAATGCTTAAGATACAATGAGAACTATATATACTAGTAAATGTACGATATATATATACATATACCTATTTAATAATTAAAACTACATCTAAGCTAGCAAAGAAGCTTCAAATGGGGAAATCAAGGCGTTGGAGAAATTCTGTTTTCCGTTTTGACTTTTAGAGAAGTTCAATGAATCCCATATATACGTATTTCTTAGGTCTTCCTGCTTCTGTATAAACTGTATAAACTAACTAATAGAGATCGCTTTTGAAATCGATTTCTCAACTTTTATGTCTTCCTTTCTCAAAATCTCGATTCTTTCTCTCTCTCTAAGACTCGTCTCATCTCTGAAACCAACGCCAGATTATTCCCAGCATATTTAAAGCATATGATTATTCCATATGATATTCAAATTTCGCATTACCTTTTGGTGTCTGCATGTTAATCGCCCCATTTAAAATACTTACTTATATCTGCCTAGACTCTAAAGATAACTAAGCGATATTATGCTATGATAATATACACGTAAAAAAGAAAAACTACAATCGATTGATATGTATTTGATAAGCGCATTATATTTTCTAGATTCCAATTGTGCAATATTTGTTATTAGCGTGAAACAAAACCAACAAAAAAAGACAAAAACCAAAACAAAAAAAAATCGAATTTTTATTTTTATAAAATGCGACCAAAAAAAAAAGAAAAAGAAAAGCGAGAAAATCGACACTTTCGAGAGTTTTACGTTAAGTTACTGAATACATTTCCGCAATGCACGGCTAAAAAACTCATAAAAAAAAAAGGAAAACCGCCAAGAACCTGCCTAATGTTAGCTTCTATATTATAGCAGCCGCTCTATAACTAACCTATATACAAGTGTAACTGTACCTTCTTAGTAAAAATTTGCAGCAACTGTACTCATTCCTGCCCATTAGATGACCTTCATACCAAACAAGCAAACCAAGCCTAAATACATAGATACTCTCTATCTCACACTCATTCATATTTATATATACCTAAAGACATGTTCTTAAAATTGATTAAGCTACAATTTCACAGACTTATACTTTTGGGTGCAATAAAAACTCTCAATGTGAAATTGAAGCGAAATTTAAATATGGATTCAAATCTGATAGAGACAAATGTTATAATTACCATCTTCGGAATACCGATGTTTAAATACCCTTGCAGTTTGATTAAATATCAGTTTTATTTAAATTTCTTTTCTTAACTTTAATTTGAAATTGGTAAGACTTTTGGAACACTCACCTCGGTCAAAATGTAACAATATTCTGTTGTTTGATTCAAATATCTTCAATAAAAGCAGTTTTTACTCTAACCCAATTTTTGACCGATTGTTTCTATATCATAGAGATGATATAATAGTCCGCTTTTTTAAGAAACTGGGTCCAAATTTGCAAAGCTTACTTTAATAAAAATATCTATGGTACATTTGCGCGAAATATTCTTGAAATAAAAAGACGATTTTTAATACAGAGACTGATTTCTAAAATGTTGCGAAACAGCCCTTTGAATGTAAAATTAACTGGTTATGTATACAAAAAATTACATTAAAGATATTCATAAGAAGCATGTTATCTATACCAAGTTTCATTTAAATAGCTTCAAAAATAAAACTTCTACTCAAGGATAGGACTATCTAAATAAGTTGTTTTGGTCCGATCAAAAGTACATGTTTTTCCCATGAATATTTAAGAAAAATATATTTAAAAGAAGTATCCTCTGCAAGGGTATCAATGACAAATGTAACCGTCAGTCAACAGCTAAAAATTCATAGCGTACGATATATAAAAACGTATCTGAACAGACATATGATGTAATGCCCACACACACACACACACACACACACAACATATATATTTACATGTATACCGCATCACAAATATATACATACATACATATATATTCGTACATACCCAACTTACAAATGGCTTCAAATTATCTACCGAATCAATTTCTATATATGAAATCCTATATACATATACACACATGCGTACTCCTCCCTGCCGTATTTAAATCAAAATTAAATGCCTATTTACTCGTCTATTTACACATACATAGTCTCACACACATACATGCATACATACTTACCTATATCTCGATATTAGTTTATCATGTATACACTGAGCGAAATGCTAAATGGAAATGCTTTAATACTGTTATGTTTGGCCTAATTATAAACGTTTAATTAGATAAAAAGTTCTCATGTAAACCAAAAACCTATTACTATACTTACATATACTTAAAGCAGGCTCAATTCCACTCGGAATCAACTCCAACTATATGTATATCGGAAATTATTTCGAGTGTAAGCACTGCACCTATCATTATAATAACTTAAACTATAAAGTCGAAATGTCATCAAAAGCAAATGAAAACAAACAAGACTTGAAAACGTTCTTTGAAAGAATCTCACACCAAACACAATCAAAAATCGAGACATATTTCTACATATTTCTAAAAAACTCCACATCATAAACACATTATAAAACTATCTCAAGACCCCAAAAACCATATTTCCAATTGAAAGTCGCATCTCAAACGTACATATAACATAATATCATTTTTGATAGCAATAGAACACTGCCCCTCCTTACTCCAACTGCACCTCCCCTCAGAGTCACCTCATTAAGCTTAAACATTTAACTTTAAGTAGAATTATTTCAACAAATTTTCTCGAGCTCAAAGATCTTTATGAAGGCAGCTTAAACAGTTGAACGATTATTAGCAAAAAAACTAAATTAATTGAAATGGAATTTCAACAAAAAAAAAAGCAAGCAACAAAAAAACATAAACAAAAAGCAAATATAAATAAAATTTAGCGCAAATATTTGGGCATAAGTTTATAAATATTTTACCCCATATCTATTCCCTTTACCCGCTGCTTTCCAAGGAAATTAGTTTTAAGCGTTTTGCTAAGTTCCCTTTCCCCTCTTCCCCTCCTTAACCTTATGTAAGTGTACATTTTTGCGCCTAGGTTGATTGTAACAATTTTTGAGCTATCGAACCACCTTAATGTGTAACAAAAATACTAAAAACCAAAACAACATTAAATAAATATGAGATAATTTTTTGAAAAAACAAAGATAACAAATTCGTTTTGCTTCATCGATTGCAATTAGGTGTTGGAAACATTTTCTTTTCAATATTCAGAGACAATAAGATTACAAAGTTCATCTATGTATCTATCTATCTAGTTATCTACCTTTTTTTCTGTCTTACACATATTATATAAATTCTAATAAAGTTTGTTTTGACAGGTAACCAGTTATAAACAAGATTAGCATTATAGACATTTGACAACAATCTTAGCTCAGTCTCAACTTTTTCCTTACTTGGCTCAATATTTCTTTATTATTTTCGGGATAAAATGGGTTTAATTATTTTGTTTGTCGATGTCTAGACGTAATAAATGATTGTTTGTAGATATTCATAGACAAGCTCGTAATCCTCAGAACTTATTTACTTATCCTTGTTTGTATTTACATGGTTGTCCTTTACCTGTATATTGTACCTTGAACATTGTATGTTTGAGGCAACGTGTAAACAAAGGTAGAAATTACACACAGATTTATCTTTCAAATCTTCAAATTGAATCGTCAACAGCCTTATCAATTATAGATTTGTTGATGTCTAAATGTCAACTGAGGTACTTTTCGGTTATTAACAAGGGTGCCACAGAAAAGCAAACCACCTACTACATCCAACCAAAAACCAAAGCAAGGATGTTTTAGGTGACACAAAAATCAAACCTCAACTCTCGAAAAAATTGTAGAAAGATTTAATAAAACACGGAGCCTATTGAATGAAATTTAATTATTATTTTTTAATTATTAAAAAACACAAAAATGTACATTTTTAATAAAACTGTTTATTATTAAAAATTTACCACTAATTTGTAATTCTTCTGAAATTAAATGTAGTTTAAGGTCACCGATTTCTGTTACTTCGAAAATGTTCTCAAAAAATGAAATCTCTTAGTTTTCAGTGATTCCCCTTCTTGAAAAATAAAAAACCACATTTATTTTATCTTGTTTGTCTTACATTTTTAGCAGTAGACCGAGTATAAACCTTACTATCAAGAAAAGCATATTAAAATCTATTAAAAAGTTCTTTTAACAGATTGATGTGAGTCATAATAATTTCTTTCTAAAAACAATCTGAGATCAGAAAATTAAACTATTTGATAAAAGACCTTTTTTTACCTTCGAATAAATCTTATTTTTTTTGGAAACTCTTTTCATCTTCTAAAAATAGCTGGGACTTTTCTATTAAATTAAATATTGATATATTATTAATTATAAAAAAACCCTGGTAGTAAATTTATATACTTATGAAATCAACTTCTCCATATTCGGCAAGTCTTTTCCCTCCGTAAAGTCAGCTAAATAAATCAAACTCAGCTTTTCATTTAATTATGATGTTTATGTTGTTGTTTTTTATTAAATATAAATTCCTGCGAAAATGAAATAAATAGTTTGTTGCATGCACTTAAACAACTATGGAAAGTTTTTCTCTTGCTTTTCGCGCTCTCTCTTAAGTTTCTCATTTTTTTTTAAGGCGATCGAAAAATGGCGATAAAATGGCTTCAGTCAATGCGAGTTTTCTGCCAGGATGCGAGAACCGAATCCTTGGACAGATGGAGATGCAAAATATTGAGATGACTTCACTTAAAGAGTAGCAGCATCAACAAATGTTGCCTGCTGATCGAGGGAGTCAACGGTGTTGTTGGGCACAACGATTTCATCAGGGACAACATTGGGAGCAACATCTCCAGAGGAGGCATCATCGTTGACCACAATGACTTCATTGGAGGGCACAGCTTCCTCGAAGGAATCATCGATGGCCTCGGCGCTGCTACGAACCTCATTCTCCGACACGGCTGGTTGCTCGGCAATCTCTTGAGATCCCTCAATTTTATCATCGACACCTGGTTTCTTGTCTGGATCTGGAGTTGGGGCAGCAGCTGGAGCATTTGTGGGACGATTGCCGCCCAGGAAATTGATGATACCCTGGAAAGGACCCTGTTGTTGTTGCTGTGGTGGTGAGGCAGCTGAGGCAGCGTTGTTGCCACCGCCAAACACATTGTTCACCAAGGATTGTATGGGACCTGGAGGACGTGCTGTTGTGGGCTGAGGATTCTGACCAGTTAAACCGGAGAGAGTGTTCTGAAATTGTGTGCCCAGATTGTTGGCGAACTGCTGAATACCCTGGAATGCCTGAGTTGTGGTATTCACCACATTTTGTACTGCATTCTGTGCCGTGGTCACAGCTGGTTGCAGAAATCCAGGAACTGTTGGTGCTGCTGGTGCTGGTTGATCAGCGGCCACCAGTTGAGTCTGTTGTTGTTGCTGTTGAGGTTGTCCATTGAATTGGCTAAGGAACTGACCAATGGGTGAATTCTGGATCAGCTGCTGTACAAAGTTCTGCTGTGTCGAGCTCTGTGTGGGCGTGGCCTGTGTAGCTTGACGTACATGAGATTCAACTGCATCCACTTCGGGAACTGCCTGTTCGGGAACAACAGCAACAACGGGAGCAACTACTTCGGGCACGGCTTGAACAACATCCTCAGCAGGCAGCGCCTTCAGTATAGGCTGTGGCTGAGACTCCAATTCCAACAGTGGTTTTGACTCGGATTCGGGCTCCTTTTGTGGCTCTGGCAGCTGCTCCTTTAGAAGTTGGGGTTGTGGTTCCTCTGGCTTGGCTTCCTCTTTAATCTCAAGTTCAGCTTCTTTTCTGGCTTCCTTAAGCACGGGTTTAGCTTCTTCCTTAATTTCTAGCTTTGTCTCTTCGTTAACTTCCAATTTAGCTTCTTCCTTAGTCTCCTTAATCTCCTCTTTAGCCTCCTCTCTTGCCTCTTTCTTAGGCTCCTCTGGCAGCGGCTCTTCAAGAGATTTCTTCTGCTGCACTTCCGGCACCTTCAACGTTTCCTTCTCCAACTCAGACTTGATCAATGGCAATGCTTGTGGCTCTGGTTCCTTGATGATTTCAACGGGTATATCAATTGCTTCCTTGGGCGCCTGAAGTACACGTCCCTGGCAAGCAACCGCCAGGCAAAATAGCAACAAAATAACTGACTTCATTTTGACTTCTTTCCTAACAACTTTTCTTACTCCCCACGACGCGACGAGATTTTGATATAACTGAATGTACGCTTGCGCCTCACGGCCACAACTGTTTGAAATTTCTTTAGCCTCGCCGCATTTATAACCCGACCCGGAGTCAGCGCCTACGTCGGCGTCGGCGTCACTGCCAGCTGCGTCGACTGCGACTGCGGCAGAGACATCGCACTGTCTGCGTAAAAGACAATCTCAAGTTGGTTGCAGACTCAAACGCAGTCTTGGCCAATTCTTATGCTAAATGTCATTGAACTGATGCAGTCCAAGGGCCTAAAGAGGCCAAAGAAATCGCTGAAGATAATTGGCCAGCTCTTCTTCGACTGCACTTGCAAAAGGGGTAAAGGAAAGGGCAAGAGGAAAGGGGGGAGGTAATGTCTACAGACTATTCTTGCAACAAGTTCTTTGCTAGTTGCACTGATCAAGGTTATCCATTAGTAAATAGATGAAGTTCATTTAGCGATCGCTTGGACTTTGACTTGGGTTTTTTTTGTGAGAGTGGGGAGTGGGAAATTGCTCTTATACATTGATAGATGAGCTACAAGCGAAAATAATGATTTTTGGGTAAAAAAGCTATTAAGAACATTTATATTAAGTAACATGTTTGATATTACAATTCAAATAATACATTTATTAAAGAGGCAGCTCCTTTATATCTTAGTATTATCAATTCAATACTTCGATTGTTATCTGAATGATTTTTTGATATAAAATTTAAAGCTTTATTTAATAGATAAGTGTCTTTGAAATTGACATTTATTTCTATATATTTTAAGTCGGCTTATTATTCGGATAGTTATTTAAGTAGACATTGAAAAAATTGACCTTAATGTCTAATTCGAAAATATCTATCAGTTAAAAAATAATTGGGCAATGAAAATTATAATGAATATAAAGGGGTTTATAGTCTTGTCTTATCCGTCAATTATATAGAAATTTCCTAGAATAATGCTAAAATCTGTGAAAATTGTAATATGTTATCATTGCTGGTACAATAGGTCTAAAATTGTCTCAGTCGTAAGTTCATTATTTATACTATTTCAATCGATTTATGTTATAAGTTATTCAATTTACTATCTTAAAATTATCCATCTATTTTAAAATTGAAGCAATTGCTCGGACAAGTTATTTATCTTTTTATACCATAATTCAATAAATGTAGTAACAATTAAAATATTTTTGAAGAAACAAAAAATATTATGAACAACTTTGGAAAATAGTAAAACTTTTACAATTAGTTGATTAGATTATGGTTGACCTGAAAGAGTAAAATATCGGGTTAAATCGTGTTTAGTTTTTGTTTTAAATGTACCTTTTTTTCATGTTGCTCCTTAAAATGTAAATTATTTCAAGATACTTCAGTTAAACATGTTAGTTAGTTTGTTTAATCGCAACACATGCAAATTATAATTGTAAGAAAATATCGTAAGAACACTATTTAAAATATTCTATCTACTTTAAATAAAAATAACTGAAGACCATGTATCTGTATATATATCTTTTATATCTGTATCTTTTGTAACCAATTTATTGTACTATTTTTGTATAAGTATTCTACAACTTGTTTCTTAGTCCTGCTAGAGTATTTAAACTTCGTTATGGCAAAGTTAGTCTTAACGATCGTCGATTAATTTTGTAGTATCTTCTTCATTGTTGCTGTGTGTGCAACATGCACTTTGTCCCACTATGCAGTTCTTGTTCTTGCTGCTGTTATTTTTATCGATCGACGATCGACGATCGACTACAGATCGCATCTTATTTTCCAGAAAAACCACCATAACCATCACCTTCATCCACCCACCTCCCCCCTCTGTCTGATGCATGTAACGAGGCGTCGTCTTTGGTTTTTCACTCTCATTCCCTTGTTGGTCATTTGATCAGCAACAAGATTGGATCAGACACTGGGTGCGTTTTTTTGTCTTTACAAGAAAGTCTTGATCTTGGTCTTAGTCGTGGTCTTGTTGGTCTTGGTCTTGGTCTTTGGGTTCTTTGGTTTTGCTGCCAAGAAACAAGTTTGTGACCAAAGAAAACCAGCTCGAAGTGAGGCTATTTTTAGAGCCAATTAAGTAGCGACTGAAGCTGAAGAAGGGTTTGTCTTGAAGAACTTGAGACTTAAGATAGTCACTTCAACTGCATTAAGATGCGTTTTCACCTATTTTTGTTGTATCTGTGTGTGTGTGTGTGTTAATAATTGATTAGAAATGCGTTAGCATCTTAATGGCCAACGCCCACATGGCAAGAAAATCAACTTTGAAACAGGCTAACAACACAATGGATTATGCAAATGACGGTTCAAGTTAGAAAATGTAGTTAAATGGGTCAACGATCGTCAAGAGAGAGAGAGAGAGAGAAAGGTGCATACGAAAAATGAGAGTTTCCCTTTGAGCAATGCTGACTGAGTTTTTCCTTTTTGGCATTGGGAAAAACTAAAGGAAAAAACATTTCTGTTGAACTTGACACTGTTTTTTTTTGTTGCCAGCAATTGCAGACAATTTCAATGGAAGTCAAGTTGCTACCAATTTCCCTTCCTCTCTCTCCACTTTTTTCAGTTGAACAGGCAGAACTTGTTTGCTTTGGCGTCGTTTCGGCCCTTTAAAGGCCAGGCCAGGCCGGGCCCAAAGAGCCAAGTTGTCGTTGTTTGCCTGCAAAAGGACATTGACTTTGTCTTTTGGCTTCGACTTTGATTTTTTATAGACTGTTGTTGGTGGTAGTTGGTGGTACAACTGTCTCTTAATTGATTTCCGCAACAAGCAGAACAAGTTCGAGAGTCTCTCAAGTGTTTGGTTTATTTGCCAAAGTCATTAAGTTGCTTTTATGTTTGTTTTTTAATAGCTCCATTGCCAGCTAAGCTCAGCGCTGAGGCTCTCAAAAAAAAGTGACTGAAATCGAACAATAATTATGCAATATCTACTTTTGTTATCACACACACATAACACAACACACACTCAATTTTCAGACAACGTCTCTGACGTATTAGCATACTAAAGTGTAAGAAACAACAATAAAGTCAACTAAAATAATTGGCAAATGAAAATTAACACCTTACTCACATCATACACGCACCAACATGTGGGCAGATTGTTTATTGGGGCGTGGCAATAACAACAACAACAACGCCCAAACGGTGGCAACTTTCACTTGACAATCGTGCGGAATCGGAATAATAAACAACAACAATGTCAAGTAAGTAAGTAAGTAAGTAAAAAAAAGTACACACTCCAAAAATGTGGGTAACATGGAAAGAGGAGGCGTTGACAGAGATCTCGCCACAAATTACCGCACTTCAGCTTGAAATATTTTGTTGTTGCCGCAATATTTGTGTCATATTTATTTATTTGTCAAGGTCACAAATGTGGCACAAAAAAGAAAATATGCAGAAAAAATTTAGCACAATTTGCATAGATTGTTGTTAGGCAATGTCAAACTCAAGGAATTTTACACCTTGCAAAGTTAACCTCTAGGCTGTACTACTTAATAATAATGCTCACTTTTATGTACAATGGCCGACAGTTGTTGTTAACATTTTTTGAAATTCAAATTCAACTGCCTACAGTGTCTTTGTGGCAGGGAGCCTTGCAGCAGTAGAACACCTAGTTGACAAAAGCTGCATAGCATACAAGCTTACAATATATGAAGAAATCGCTGCCAACTTCACGTGGCAGTTTGGCGCTCAGCTTAACTTGTTAACAAATTCTGAAGGTTGTTAAAGATTTTACAAAGTTCAACAATATTATAACAAATTTTTCCCAAATAATTTCAAGCAAACCGGACGAAAAAAAACAACTTACGGTTAAGTTTGAAATGGCTGCCACGCGTTTCAGAGCTGTGGCGCCATCTCTTGTCGGTTAACCAAACGTAAATCGCCACCTACTGTTTCTGTTTTAAAACAGATAAATAGCATTCACAATCGATACTGCTCGATACTATCAATCGATACCTAACGATAATTAACGGAAATAAATACATTGAAATGTTTTTTTTAAAAAACGGAGATAAAATTATATTTAATTAAATAAATAATGAATATAATAAAATAATAAATTCGTCCTTAGTTAAATTAAATCGGCTTCTCTTAATATTTCTCTCGTTTATGTAGACCTACTGGGGCCCTCCTTCTTTTAAATGTTATTTAAAAAATTTAGGAAAATTAGAGAAAATTTCACAAAAAGTGCATGATAAAGTTTCAGACAAATCGAATTTTTAGCCCCAGTTTCGATTGAAAAGAAAAAGTGTCATTGAATTTGGATTTCACTTGAAAGTGGGGCCACGTGGCTGCCAGATTTCAAAATGGTGGTGGCGCCATCCGTTGTTTGCTAGCGCCGCCACAAGCAGTAGCTGTCTACTTTATGAACTAGGATTTTAATTGATAGGTCTGGCCATCTTCAAAATAGCTACGTCTAGCTATAAAATTGCTAAAATGGCAGCACTGGTTAGAGGCTGTGAAAACTCGCCGCGCGTTCGCGTTAATATTGTTGTTAAATAAACAAATTGTTCGTAATAAACGTGTGTAATGTGTAAAAAAAATGTGTACGAAAGCTGCATATGTTGTCCTTAAATACAATTGTGAATGCGCGTTGGCAACAGCAGCAGTAACAACAACAAATTTCTAGCGTTGCTTGCGCCCACACCAACAGCAGCAGTAACAACAACAACACAGCAGGCCAGACCAATTGAAGTGAGGAAGAGAGAGAGAGAAGAGCAAGCATGCATGCAACAGCAGCATAAGCAAAGCAAAAGCAAGCAACAAAGTGCCAATAATAACAATGTTTAATTAGGCGCCGCAGCTATTCGCTTATAAAACAAATAAATTCGTGGTCTTATTCCTAATTCCCTCCTACACAACAGCAACAAAACAACCTAAATTAATAACAGCAACAACGACAGCAACTACAAAAAATAGTGTGCTGCTTATATATTTTAGTGTGTGCATATGTGTGTTGTTCATGTGCCCGTGTTTGTGTGTGACAACAGCAACAACAAAAGAATGATCGTTAACGGGAGCAATACGTATTGATAAAAAAGAAAAATGAAATACAAATAATCAATTAAATGCATAGAGAGAATATATAATCAAAAGTTTGGCCTAATTGATGTGCGGGCTGTTTTTTGGTTTCGTTTCGGTTTTATTTGGTGATTTCTTCTTCTGGCCTGCAACGAATGAACCATGAAAATGAAATAAATTAAAGAAAAAGCAGAAGCAAAAGCCAAAAGCAAAAGAAATTATTATTATCTGCTTGCGTGTGTGTTTGTTGTTGCCTTCTTTGCCTTTGTTTGCGTTTTTTGTGGTGACTTGTCGTCGTCCCGTGCATTTATTTCCTGTTCTCCTCGCACTTGCATACACATATGTACATATATATATGCATGGGTATTGTTGTTTATTTATATGTATGTATGCGTGTATTCTCATCAAAGCGTTATTGTCAAGCGTTTTTTCGCGACGTTCTCTTATCAGTAACAACAACTACGGGTTCAAGTTCGTAGCTGTCAGTCTCGACAACAACAACAACAACAAAAACTGAGAACAACTTTAGATTCGACAACAATAACAACAATTAGAAACGTGACTAATGCACTGCTCGCGTAGCCTTTCAGCTGCTGCGGATACAACAACATTCTTCAGTGCAGCGGCAGCAGCATCGTCTTCCTCTGCCAACACAACACCAACAATGGCCACAACGACAACAACAACTAACGCTAAAGATGGTAAGTCACACATACACATACACACATACACAGAAATAAAACAAATTACGTATTTATAGCGTCTGACCCATAAAAACTAAATTGAGCCAAAAACGCTGAACAAAAATAATAAATAAAGTCAAATGAAATTGTCGTCGTTCCCTAGGTTTAAAAGTTCAAGGCAAGAACAGTTTGACACGAATTGTTGCTTCCTCAATGGCTGCATAACTGTAAGGCAAATGTGAGTCAGCAATAGTTCAAGGAAGATATTTTTAATACCCTTTAAACTCGTTTGTGTCTGTTTTGAAAAGTTGGGCAAACATACAACTGTGAAAAATAAAATATAGTCGCTCGACACATTTTCTTATTGATCAAAAAATGTATTATTAGGGTTGTGATTCTTTCAAATAATTTTAAATTGTACTCTAGTTTCTGTATGTTTCATTTTGACGTATTTTTTTTAACCTGACAATATGTAATTATATTGTATTAAACTATGTATATCAATTAAATTAAATTAGTTGACACATGTGTATTTTTTATTGCTACATACAATAGATTATGTCTTCAATATTAAAAGTACCTTAACAAATAATGTCACCACTTATCAGTTATTCCATAAAAATCATAAAAAATAAAGGGGTAAACAACAAATTTTTCTTTCTTTTTTAGAAGATAATTGTTTATTACAAAAATTTAAAACTATTATTGTTCTATAAATTGAACTGTCCTTTTGTGATCAGCCCAGAAATTCTCGATTAAATTGTGGTTTCTATTTGATAAAGAGAGTTGGATAAAATTATGCAGGAGGTTTCATTTGATACCCTATAAATCATGTTTGTGTATAATTTACCATTTAATTAACACAGCTTTGAATTCTATTTGATGTTTTCTAATCCCCATTAATACGAAATTCGTTGTGGCTCAAACATAAACAGAAAAAATTGCAAAGCTTACGTAACTTTTGCGGCCTTAAAATGTTTATTAATTAAAACGAACAACTGAAACATTGTTGAAAGCCGCAAGAATTCGCCAAAGAGAGGAGGAAAGAAAGAGAGAGAGAATCAACAAATTGGCTAAGAAATTAATGATTAACAATGCCGGCCGGGGGAAAATACACATGTACGTTAAAGTTAAACAGAAATCGCAGAAATCAAATCCAAAACCCGGCAGCATAAAAGCCACGCCAAAAGTAGCAAAAAACTCAATACAACAATACAACAATGGCAACAACAATAATTAAGCACTTTTGGCGTGCAAAATACGTTAAAAAATACGCACACACATATATAGATTTAATTGGCCCACAGTCTGCAAACTTGTCGAGATGGTGGCAACTAAGTAAGGTAGGGATTTAAAGGGGTTAGAAGGGAAAGAAGGAGATGGAGAAGGTCAGTAAAGTGCTCAACGGCGTTGATGAAGGTCAGAGGCATTTCGACGTTGTCGTCACCTCTGAACCCGCTCGAATTTATTGATTTTACACGCAGAATATATGGTAAAAAAAGCAATAACAAAAAAATAAGAGAAGAAAGACAAACCTATACGTATTGCGCTTGTTTGCATTACACCCTGCAAGTAATTAAGGCAGCAGGGTTTAACAGGCTATAGAATAAAAATGAAAAACATTGACAAGAGAGCGAATTCACTCTCAAAAATTATTAATATAAGGATAAGTTCTAAGCACTTTTACCATGAAGAATAGAAAGACCTTGATTTTTTTAGCCGAAACAATTTTTTTTCTAAAGAGACATATAGATATTAATGTAGGGCATTTTCTCTGTCGACTATTCCTTCAATTACTTGCTTTATACTATTATTTTTTTCATGTTCGGCCGTCAGAGCGACTTTTGTGCGGTTTGCCAGGCCATTCAAGCTGTTTCTGGGCCGGCTTCGGCTTTTGCGTTGGCTTATGCCAAAGGCCAATTGGAAAACCTGCTTTTTTCTGTTGTTGTTGTTGTTGTTATTATTGTTGTGCAGAAAGAGACCCAGAAACAGCAGAAAAGCAAATCTCATTTGATGGTCACAGCTTCGCAAAAAAACAGAAACAGAAACAATATTAAAATGAAATAAATTGTATGGAAAAGTTTAATAATCTTAAGACAGCAAAATATTTAATCAAATCAAAGCGAACGACTAATGTTAATTACCCTAATTAGCTTGGCTAATGTACAGTTTTAGATACAGTGGCTTTTTTTAAATTCTTCATTAACACACTTTGAAGTAATTTGTCATGTCGATATTTTTCGTTCAATTTAGTGATAAGAACTTTTGATAAGACAAAGTTACTGTCAAGTGAATCATTTAGTAAATGTACGAAATATATTTCGGTTCTGATTATTTGAATAGGTATTCATCGTAATTGAAGTAGGACAAATTATATAGATTGGCTCACATATATATCTTATGATTTCAAAATGCCAATTTAATTCTAGCCATAATTATAAATTGATTCGGTATTTACATTCTTACCATTTGAAAAATTCCCTTTATTTAGTAAATTTTAAATTATTGATTTTCAGAGATTTTAAACTCTCGTATTAGTTATTAAAGTTTCAATGCGAATTATTAATTTTATTGGATTGGTTTCTAAAATTAGTTAAATTTTTTCGAAATGTATTTATTTACATTTACACTCTTCCTTTTCAAATAGATTTGATTGTTGTTTATCTAAGTCCCACGGTTGTCATCTGAAATGGAAATATCGGATTTCTTGGATCTTAATTTGTGTTTTTGAGTTATTTGAGTTCCTTACCACAAACTGAGTATCTTCCAGCTCCTTTAGCGATCTTTTTCCGTTGGCATTATCTTTATATGTACATATATGTGAAATATATTCTCACATATATCACAACTAATAGTTGGGTTCAAGTTGAGTTCGTTTTATCAGCCATTAGCTGGGAACATGTGCCCATTCATATGTATTTACACTATATTATTGTATCTTTTGTTATCAGTTTTATGGATTCGTGCTTATCAGCAAATACAACTTTACCCAGAGCAAATACTACTCGTATACACGTAGAGAATGAATTATTTATTTTGTTGCCTTTTTCAATTAGTGCACAACAGCAAAAAGTCAACACAAAATGAAAAAAGTCAAAAAAAAATAACAAAAACAATAGGACAGGAAAGCAACAATAATAATAAGAAACACTTTATAATTTCATTTTAGCAATGGCAGCAAAAAAGTTGATTCGCAGATAGCTTCACACAATATTTAATGAATATAAAGCGTGTAAATAGTGGGGTAGTAGTTGAAAGTGATATACGTAGAGGTACCCTATATAAAAATTGTAATTATTGTAAATATAAATATGAAAAAGATTACATACTTATATTAACAGGTAAATAGCAAATATGTTTTAAATTAATAATCTTACAAATATATGGTATAAATAAGATTTCTGCAGTATTTTTGAATACCCTCTTGTACTGTTTTTAAACTGCAGGGTATGCAAACGAGGGAACTTTCATATGATTCTCATGTGAATTTCACCCTGTTGATTTTGTAAATACAAAGAACAGGGAAAAAAAGCTTAACGCAAAAATTTGCAATTAGTGGAGCGACAAAAAAATGAAGAGAACATTATGTAATATTATAATAAAGTAATAACAATAATACAAGTATTAACAGACTGTAAAATGGAGTTGAGTTGCAGTTTGAACTATGAGGTGAGTTGAGTTGTTTCCACTGGGAGTAGGGTGCATTCTGTTTCCACTTCACGTGCTGAGCTCATTCGGCAAATGCATTTCACCGGCTGGGCATCATTTTTCATTTGCCATGCCATTTGCCTCGCAAGTGGCGGCAGTTTGTCATGTCTGTCCTATATGCTATGTGCTATGTCCATGTCCAAGCTTCATGCTCTCTCTGAGTAGGCAGGTGCCTCGTTTCGTTCTTCCTGTGCTCAGTCAGGGCTCAGCACTTTTGATTTGTGGCAAGTGCTGCCTGCCCTGCTGCAACAACAGACCTCTTTTTTTACTTTTTATTTTTCTGCAATTGCCGTGAGACTGTTGCACTCTCAAATTGCTTTATTACAAATTCTGTCGCTTAACGTACTTAAAAAACAGCTGC
This sequence comes from Drosophila testacea, assembly GCA_035043265.1. Classification (NCBI taxonomy): domain Eukaryota; kingdom Metazoa; phylum Arthropoda; class Insecta; order Diptera; family Drosophilidae; genus Drosophila; species Drosophila testacea. The sequence goes on from JAWNND010000723.1 coordinate 561,666, forward strand.
CACTTTGGCTGACACTTAATTGAATTTCAAATTTGAGCACACGCTGGCAAGGATCACGTATTTGTGCAGGTGCTCAGAACGGTCTTTAAAGCTATTCCAATTGGTAGTTGAATGTCGAATCTTTTAAGTTTTAACATTTACTGTAATAATTTCTAATTGTTTGAATTGAAGAAAGTTTAACAAATGTTTCTTAGTTGACTTCCATACTTGCAAATTCTCTTTGAATGTTGGATTGATTGAATCGTAAATAAAAGTGAATAAATACAAAGTTGATACTTTCTACTCTCCATGAAAAGCCTCCATGTTCTTATTAATTTTCTGTAATGTGTTCTATATTTTCTGAAATATTTCTTAAAATACACAGTTGTCCCATATTTTCGCATATCATTATTTGAATTGTAAAACAAATAAAGTAAATTAATAAATGAGTTTGCAGTTTTTCTACATTCATAATTTTAAAAGCCTAAGTTCTTATTCATTCTCTTTAATTTGTTCTACATTTAACACATTTCCTTAAGCAAAGGTTGTTTTCTAAAATATCCCTATCGTATTTAGTTACAGAATATCCCTTTGCCCCTCCTCAGTTACCGTTCCCCTTCATTTGTAGCACAATCTCCACTCCTTTGATAGTCGATCTACTTGCTTCACGCATATTGCAAACTGACTTTTCACCCACTGTAGACTGTAAACTAATTTGTCTTACATTTCAACTGCACTTTACTTTACTCTAGTCTTGGTACCTGTTCACCCCTCGCTTCACCTCTTCCTGTCCCCGTTGGCTGTCTTGTCTTGCACTTTGGCGCTTCCGCGCTAATTTGCTTAGCGTAATTTGCATTCTTCAAACGTCATTTGAGGCGTGTTAAAACAAAAAACAAAAATGTAACAGCATGAAAGTCATGTTAATTTCTGTTTAACGCTGTTGGAATACACTTAATACAATTAAAGTTACACTTTATGGTGGAATTTAAGAGATCCCATGATAATTTATTGTAGTTTTTACCTTTATATAATTGAATCAGAAGAATATCTAAAAAAAATATACGCAAACATTGCTGTGTCTAAATAAGTGACAGCTCTCCGTAATATTAAAGATACTTTGCTAATCGGATGTAATTGTATGTATATATAGAAACAATGAAAAAACCAAAAACCGCTTTAATAAATTAATGTTAAATTACGAATTACAATTTGTCTATCGATTTTGTTAAGATACAATCAAAAATAGTCCAATTGCTGAAAATTATTATTTTTGATTATTTCTGATTATTTTCGAATAATTGTGGTAATTTTAAGTTATTTCTGTTTATTTTGTAATCGTAATCATTAAATAGTTGAGCAAAACCGAAAATAATCGTAGTTTAATCCTAGGTTCGCCTTTAAAATAAACTAATAATTATAATCAGTACTTAACAGGTTTGGTTTGAAAAGGAGACAACCAAAAATGAAATTAGAGATTAAAAAATTAATTCATGTAATTCAAACTAGTTCATATCATCTTTCTAAAATTAAACAGTTCTTAATCGATGAACATGTATCTTAATCTAGAATCCATAACGATTAGGTTCCCTCTATAGATAAAAGTTAATCTCAGAGATTTTGTATAAGCTTTCTGTTGTTCTCCGTGAATTTAAATTATCCTCAACCCCAATCAATAAACCCCAAGCAAAAATTAACCTATAGCTTATTATGTAACTTAATCTTTTAATGAAAATCCTTTGCCATATTTTCTGATTCTCTCTTGGCTTCTTTTTTGTTTGTTTATTTCAAGTATTGAATCACCGCTGTTTTGACCCTTTCGACCTCTTCTCCACTTGTCGCCTTGCCCCTTTTTGGTAATTGCTGCTAATTACGCGCATAAACTGCTTTGACGTTGGCAGCTCCCCAATCCGCCTTGTCCCCTCCTCATCCTCATGGACATCCCTTTGGACCGCCTACTCGAATCCGGTTTCGCCTTTAATGTCCACTCTGGCGTTCTGTTTTATGTTGTGCGCTTCATTACAATTTTTATTGCTCAAAAAGAAATGACTGGAAGTTGATTACAAAAATATGCATTTGCTCAAGAAGGCGGCATAGACGTATCGGGCTTTTGCATCTAAAAGCTGGCCAACTCAACAACTCGACAACTCAACAGGAAGCGGAGGAAGACGAGAAAGAGATTGAGGAGTCCAGTTGAGGATAGGGATGGGCCCACCTGCCTTTTTCCTCTTGGCATAAATCAAATGGTGCGTTGTCCCATCAAAACTCGTTCAGTTTGTCCGCCAACTCCTTGAGGGCAAACCCACCTTACCTCCCTCCCTTTCTCACTTCCCCCCCCTCGATTGCCCCTTCGATAGCTGCTCGATAGGCAGGTCCACTTGGTGTTCAGCTGCCTCTCATTAGTGCGCAATTTCCACGTGAATAACATTGAATGTTCTGTGACGTATCGCGGTGATTCGAGATTCATCAGCATCTGCGATGCAATCGCCTAACAAAGTTTGAGTTTTCTGAATGGGCAGCTATATATTTTTTTCACTGCTGTTGTTGTTTATTTTCTGTTTTTTAATTGACGCTGCGCTCGTTTTACTGTCATCAAAATTCCCTCGCACCTCAAATGGGCAGCACCAAAATTTTGCGTCGGCTTTGTTTGAGTTTTTAGCAGTATTTTTCCTCTTTTTTTCTATGAATCGTTTTGTGTTGAGTGGCTGTTGCATCCGTGAGATACACAGATACACACCTACATATTTTTGTGTGCGTTTCTATATTCAGTTTTTGCATTTTACATATTTGACGCTATGTTGTTGAGGCTCACGTCTGCTTAATGGGCTGGAAGAGCTGCCCATTGCCCTGCAATTATATTAACGAGTTATACGCGTCAATAGTTTTCAGTTTGTATAGAACGAACATCTTTCTTTTCTCCCTTTAACCATCTGTCCTACTATCTCTCTCTATCTCTCAGAAGCTCCTCTAATTTGCGTCTCAGCTTGCTTTAATCAGTCTATGTCCATGACAACCACAACAGTTTCCAATTGCCAAATTCAACGTCATTTTCATCAAGCATCTCAAACTAATTAAACTTGCATTTGAGAAGCATTCCCGGCATGCTGAAATTCAATAGCCACCGTGGAATGGAATGGCACTTCAGAATCAACTTTGAATTTCAAATATGAATTTACCTTAATGGAAAGAACTTTAATTTTCAACTTGTTTGTGAGTCTGTAATTTAATTTCACTTGAAAGCAGTCGACCTATGGTAAGAACTGGCTTCATATTTTCTCTTTTTATTTTAGCGAATTAAATAAATCACATTAAATAAAATGTATTTCTTCACATCACATGTATGCAAAGTATTTGAACTTCGTCAGAATTTAATTCACCAGCTTAAAGTGTATTTAACTTTGACGAAATGAAACTAAAACATAAGAAAGAAATTTAATTCAGAAAAAGTGAATATCGGAACAGGCATGTACAAAATTTTTAAAATATAATTGAAATATAATACTATTTAATACCATAACTATTTAAAAGTGTATATGTTTGTCTGATAATGTCTTAAAATATGGATTTTGATTTGAAAAGTATTGTAAAAGGCACGTTATTATATTTGACAATTTCTTTTGTTTTTCCTTTCCTTTAGCCAACTTTGAAAGTTTTCCTTGCAACAAATATATGTACTTATATATATTGGTAAATTTAAAAAGGACTGTAAATTTATTATTGTTTGTTTACAATAAAAAACTTATTTTATTATTATATTAAAATGTTAAAAGTATTGTTTGCAATTTCTATTAATAGTTTTTTTCTTTTTTATTTGAATAAGTAAAAAACATCAGAAATGATGTTGAGTCTTTTCTTTTTTATGTTATTCTTATAATTACTCTCTCAACCAACGTAAATTCCTTTTTGTGTGGGTTATACTACTTAAACGTTTATTGTCTAATGCTGCCCCACTGTGGCGCCTCACAGTGTGAATAGTCCATTTGGTACACAAGTGGCAACCACATCGGGAACACGCACCAAAACGGAACAAATTTGCACGCCGAGAGCCAAATTCACCGCAAAATGCAATGTCGGACAATCGACAATGCGAGAGAGATAGATAGAGAAAGAGAGAGAGAGAGAGAGGGATAAGGAGTACGTGGAATAGATAAACAACTCCTCGTTTTACCCACTCTCAATGTTGGTTGATGGTTCATCCACTCAAATTTGTGGTACCAACAATTGCCACTGCAACTGTCAGTACTTCCTCATTCATTCCCCCCTCGCGGATTCAGTGCATTTTACGCTGTGTGGGAGTCATTTTCCCTCCGTCCCCGCCCCCTTGTGCGGTAATTTAATGCAATTTGTAAATATTTAATGTACATTAATTAAATGCGAATGTAAATGTGAATGCGACTGCGAATTGCAAAAATGGTTTGTTGGGCAACTACACTCTGCCCAAATGTTGCCACTTCCTATTCCATATATATATTTTTATATTTATTTTTATTTTTATTTATATGTATGCGATTCCGGGTTGGTTTTTTCATATGGTTGCCAAACAATTTTCATTTAATTTTACTGCCAGTTGCAGAAAGCGAGTGCAAAAATTGTAATACTTAAATTTGTCTTGGTTTTTTCATTCCCTTTTTTTCAATTTGCGCCCACACTCTACACACTTTGCCACAGCAGCTGTGTCCTGTCGTTGTCCTTGGGCCCAAGCAGGTGGTCCCATGGAAGTAGAAAAAGGAGAGTAGGGAAGGACTGGTGGGGTATCCTTTTGGTCGCCTTTGGCACACACACGCGCCTTTCTTTCCTTTTGCTCAATGTGCGTAAACATTTTTATGAGTATAGTGTTTGTTGTTGTTGCTGTCTGCTACAATTTTGAGGCCCCCATGCCACGCCTCTTTCATTCAAGCATTTTATGATTTTTTACCTTTTTTTTTTTTTTTTTTTGAGGGGCAGCTGTTTCTGCCATTTCAGTTGTAGTTTTTTGCATGCGTTGTTGTGTAGTTGAAATATTCGGAAAAACTACGCTTGATTGCACTCTTCTCTGCCACGCCCCCCTCGTTGACGCCCACAACCCTGTCAGCCTTTAACAATGCTGTTGTGTGCTTGTTATTGTTGCTCCTATCCCAATCCCTATCCCTCGCCTCGCCTCCCCTCGTTTAGCTTATTTTTAGCATTCCTATGCTAAACCATTCTTTGTATAAAAACTTCTAAGCCTCTTTCCATTGCCGCGCTTGCTTTTGTTAGTCGCAGTTGTACCCTGTAATTTGGGGCGTGCCTGTTCAGGTGCACAAGTGGGAATGAGACTGAATCATTTGTACTTCAAGGTAACAATGTGATTTACATTGCTTTAGTATGACAAGATTCCACGAATCACATTTGAATAGGCTCTGCCCAAAGCTGGAAGTCCATTCATTATTTTTCCGAGAATTTCTTACACGTTAAGCGAAATTAAACGTAGGTTTCTAAATTTGTTTATTATTTTGTATATACAAAATTAAAAAATATTTGAAAATATATTTTTAACAAATTAAAAGTGAATATAAAAAAACTTGCAGTTTTTTCTGCTCTCAAATTCCATTAAAGAAATAGTCTTTAGTTATGCTTTAGGTTTGATAAAAAAATTTAATTATGGAAATTTAATGATAAAAAAGAGATAATAATTCGACAAAAGATATACAGGGATGTTCCACAAAGCTTTAGATCTTTTGCCGGCAATTGCTTTTGAACACAACTGTTAAAAATTTGTATTTTTATTAATTATTTAAATTGAATTTAATAAATTTAAAGTTTATTCAAATGTTTGAACAGTTTTTTTTTACAATTTTAAGCAATGGTGGCTTTTCAGTGCTTTTGGGTTGCTTCAGCTTTGTGGAACACACCTAATAGTAAAATTCAATCAATAGATAACAGGTATATTAAATAAATATGGTTTATAGATACCTCATTACAGATTTAAATTTGAAGAATAACCAAATAAATAAATGAAAGATAAACTACTACTACATATAAGCAATTATTTATATGTGTATGAAGAATTCTTTAATCGAATTTTTGCTTCTTATTTTTGCAATGAACTTTCAAAGAGTTTGTAAGTCAAAATTGATATATTATATTTATTATTATTTATTTATTATTATTTATAACATATATTGTTAGTTTTTGTATATGATTTTAGTTTATGTTTAAAATAAAAAACTAAAAATATTTTAGATTAATACAGTACTCTTAATATAAATATTATTTACTCCTTCTTAATTCCTCGCAAAGGTCAAAATCGTAAATATAAATAATTTTGTAAAACTTATCTCTAAATTAAATATGATCCCATAAATGTACATGGAAAAACTAAAAACAGCCTGAAGCCATTGCAAATTGTAATTAGGATTGTTATTTATGACTAATTCGACCTAAAAGTAAATAAAATAATAATAACACGCGGTATTCGTTAGTCGATGAAATTTAATTTGTTTATTTTTATACTCTTTGTTATGTTGGCTAGTGTTCGGTTGTCATTGTTCTTGTTGTGTTTGGTCTTCAGCTGTCATTTGGAGGCAGTAATTTGTTTGCGCCTCCCTCTTTCACTCTCCCTCTCCCACAATTCACTATTTCTCCCTGTATCTATCTCATTCATTGGCTTGTTATCTGTACTCAGTGCGTGGGCAATACAACTTTTGTTTTCAGCGGCTGCTTGAGAATTTCCATTTGTTTGTCAAGGGAGAAGACAAGAGGCGAAAAGAATGAACAACAAAAGCACTTGTCTGTCTGTACAATATGCACTACACGTCTTTCAGATACTTTTGATATTATTGGTATCTTCTTGAGCTATTTTTAAAATAGTCCAAAAAAAGAATCTTTTGTTTTTCAAACAAAAACAAAGACGAGAGAGAGAGAGAGAGAAGGAAAGAAAAATGTTTAATTGCTGTGCGGAGCTTATCAGCTTTCTGAAGTAGATAAAGTTTTAACTTTCTGGCAGTCTGAGGCTTTTAATTAGCCATCAGTTGTGTTGGCTTCCAAGCTCGTTGAGCTCTGGTCAAGTGCTACGGCAGGGGAGAGGGGATAGGGAGGCAGGGGAAAAATTACAAATTGTTGTCAAAATTAGCGTCAATTTTTCGAGATTTTTTTTTAAATTTCTTTTTAAACAAGTTGCTTGGAGCTACTTTATTTTTGTTGCGGATGCGGTTTTTAGTCTGAAACATTATGATGACCATTTGCTTATTGTCGTTGTTTTCGCTGCGGTTACTTTAGCTGCCTTTTGTCAACGCAAAGATAGCGAAAATTACGACCAAAAGAGTTGGCCAAAAAAACTTTGTCACTTTCGTGTCAGAAAAGTTTGATATTTTTTGTCTTTCTCTTGCAACTTTATAGAAAATGTTTTTGCGAATTTCTTTGCCTTCTGCTGTTTCCTTATCTCTATCTCTATCTTTAGCTCTTCCTCTCCCACATTAAGCTCATTTATTTTCGTTGCTAATTTCTGACATGACATTTTTCTTTGGACAGCATTTGTGTTTATTTTCAAGTTTTTTGGTTGCCAGTCAAAAAATACTTTTCGAGATTTCAGTTCTTTATTTTTTCGCTCATCTTCAGATTTTTATTAGCGTGTTTTTTATGGGCTGGACACGCGTTCGTCGTTTCCAAACACACATACACATACACACGGTAAATTGTCAGCAGCCTAATATGAGCTATTTTATTTTATACTCGTATTCGATTCGATTCGTTTTGTTAGTTTTCGCTTTTTGCCATTGGCAGTGCCTGTGAATGGGCCATAAATTTGCTATGTGCCGCTAATTGGCAGTCTCATGAGTGCGCTCAATTAATTTCCCCGTCAATTGACGCACGTCTGTAGGCCGCGCAGGTGGCGTATACTTGATAATTGTTGACACTTGCCATGCCATGGCAATTAAATTGAAATCATGGCACAAGTAACGGAGAAACAAACCTCAACGTGTGTCAATTGTCCAGCGTCAAAAGACAATTCTCCAATTGGCTAAGACACGGAAACGTCGTGAAACCAAAAAAGAAATGAAAGATTTGGTAATAAAAATTAACGTCAATGGAATTAAAGAGTTGATGGACTTGAGAATGTAAAGAAACTAATCTATAAATGGTAGTTAAGAAAATAAATAGTTATTAAATAAATAAAATATATAATTTATATACAGCTAGCTTACTACATATTGTCAGAGACATGAACCATACTGAACCACTTACAAACTGGTCAATTAATCCTTTAAAGACCTTTTGTATATCTCAACGTATTCATGTTCGATTAAAACTTGTCACCTTTCTGAAGTTTTTGCATTTGTTTATGATTTTATCATCTTCAATTGTGTGGCATTCATCCACTTAAGAGTTTCCCTATATCTTCTACTGCATTTTCCTTCATTTCCATCTATCTCGCTCTCTTTCGATTACATAACCTAGTTATTAATGGCTTCTCAGTTTACTCCCTCTTCCTGTAGAACAAACTCTACCTGTCAGGGTAAAAACCATTCCCGTTTGACGACGTGACGTTGCGACTTTGTGACATGCGGCGTGGAGAGAAATGTGGAGCATATATCTGAAGAAGTGTGTGTGTGTTCCCTCTTTCAGTTCAGTTTATGTTTGCTTTTCCCACTCGATGTCCAAGTTCATTTACGTCATGGTCAGGTGGAGCCGTCTTTGGGGAGTTGTAGTAGTGGCCTGACAGTGCCAATTGCCACATAAATTGTCGACTGTCATGTTCTTGTTCTGCACACACAGTTTAGTTTAGGCAATTTGTTAATGAGTTTTTCACAGCAATCTTTTGATGGCGTTTGGGTTCGCACGGCGTATGAGTAATGCGCCGACAGTTTGACACGCACTGATTGAGATAGAGTTCATAAAGTTCATGGAACTTTGGCAGTCAGCCCAAAAGGCATTTCAGTGACCTGTGTCTTCACAAAGCATTGACGCCGGCCTAAAAACGTTGCCAGCCAGCTTACCACACGACAGTGACTGTCAAACTGTATAAACACACAAACACACACACATATACATTCATACAATGGCACACAATTGTGGGTTAGTTTTAAAGTCATACTTTGCCGCAAGTTTATGTGCAACGCCTTTCAATGCAGTGCCCACAACAATTGCGGCGTAAAAGCGTGAAATGGCTTCAACAAAAAAGGAGTAAAGAGTGTGTGGCAAGAGGGTGGATAAAGAAGAGAGAGAGGGAAATGGTGTGGTTCCTGCCATAGAAATTGTCACAGAGTGGCAGAGTTCAGAGACTGCACAGGTTTGTTTTCAACTCAAAAGAAGTTGGGGAGTTGACAACACTGTACAAATTAAGTGCATAAATGTTGAAAATTTTAAGTAAATTAGAGCAAATAGTTGTGTAATGAAGTAACAATAATTGTAATTGAAAATAGTAGTCAATTTTAATGAACTATGTAGTTTTTTCAACAAAGAAAACGCTAATGAAGATTTTATATTTACTTTTGTAGTGTTTAAGTGGAAATTAAGTCTATATTTAAAAGAAGTTTGCCTCAGCGAGGGAGATATTAAGAGAGTATGAAACATAAAATGAAACAAGAGCCTAAAACTATAAATTGTACCATTTTAGAATGTGCAAAACAAAGTAAAAGTTTGATAGATATCAATAGGCAATAGTCTGGCAACTACCAATACATTTAATAAATTGAAGACAGTATAAAAAATCAGGGTTTTACATACACTCAATGGTCATTTCTGTTGGTACTAATGATAGATTTAAATCTTTAATAAAGATGCAATAATTCAGAAAAAAATACAATCCAATTGTCGCCGCTCCCTAAACAAATCAACAATGATTTGGAATGAAAATAATACAAATTATTATTAAAAGTCTTTAAATTTTATAAAGTAATAATAACGAATAATTTAATTAAATAAATATAAATTGATTTAATTTTAAATTAATTTAACTGCAATTTCTCCAAGTGTACTTGCCGGTTTTGCGTTTATGAAACGGATGTTGCCGCTTGCATTTAGTGCACTTGAGCCTTGAGCGTCGTCCTCTTCGTCGCTGTCGTTGTTCTTGTCGTCGTCGTCCTGTCGGCTGGCAGTTTCCTGGCATTGTGAGATGCCCCACATGTGTCGGAGGAGCATGCGAATAGCTTCACGCGTTCTACGACGCGTGTGCTGTGTACAAATTTAGCCGAGCACAGTCCAGTGTCAGTGCCAGAAGTGAGGTAACGGGAAGGGGATTTGGAGTAGAGTTGTAGTTGGAGTTAGTGCTACATAAAGCTGGTCTACATTAGATCCCTTTTGGGCTGGTTCCCTGCTTTGTTTCGGGTTGCTTCTTCTTCTTTTCACATAGAGAGAGGAGAGAACGAGTGCAAGGACCTGGTCTTTGCCTTTAGCTGCGCACCTCAACAAAGGAACATCCTTAGCTCTCCTTCTGCTTTAGTTCTTCTCCTTCTTCCTGCTGCTCCTGAAGTCAACTTGGCAATCAAAGGCTGCCTATGCTTCTCTGTTGCTCTGTTGGCTTTTGTGTGGCATTTTTTATTGTGTTAATTGAATTAGTTGGCGCTGAGGAAAATATATGCAACAAATTTCATTTCAGTTCACTTTATTTTATGTTCCCCAAACTGTACTTTCGGCTTTTCCATTTTAGTTTTATTTGATTTAATTATTTTTCTTTGCTGTTTTTCAAATTGAGTTGTCAGGCAACTCACGTTGTTTATTGTATGATTGGATTTTTTGTTGTTGTCTATTTTTGCTTGCAAATATTATGCAAACATTTTTTGATTTGGTTTGGATTTTTATTTAATTTATAAATTTGAATATGATTTTTGGGTGAAAGGCAAAACTTTGATAAGAGACAGGCGTGAATTTATGCATATCTAAAACCATTCACATGACAATTTTGAAGAGACAAACTTCTAGACAAAATAATACAACGAATTCTATAGTCTTTGGTCATTGAACTATGAAAATGAATGACATTGTTATGAGATAAATAAACATTGTTAAATATTTAAGCGATACGCAGGCTAGACTAAGAAATTTGCAAATAAACATTTAAGATGTGCATAAATTTGCAAAGCGTCTTCAAGTGTGATTTTATGTAAATATTGCTGAAAAGTGTATGTGGCTTTTATCTGTTATTAACGACTCCTGGTTGCTTTTCAAATAATTATTTTAATTTAATATGATTAAGAGACATATCTTTAAGATTTCTGCAATATTTTAAATAAATTTATTATAATTATAAGTATAACAAATATAATAATTATAATATGAAACTATACAATATAATTCTTCTGGTTAAACATCCTTTACATTTCTGGCTTCTTTTTGAGCAATTCATTTCGATGAACTATTTTTATTTATTATAGTTAATTTGAATAAAATATATTCAGAAATAATTTCAATCTAATAATGAGTAGTAAAGTTTTTAATTAATATATTGTTGCTTACTTTCCTGACTTCCCTTTGAACAACTAACTTATAATCACTTGCACAAACTAATCACAAACATTATTTAAAATAATTTTTCTTAAAAATGCATTTTCATTGATTTATTTATATTTTTTAAGAACGTTTTATAATAATCTAAATCCCAAGTGCACAATTTACATAATAGTTGTGTTTATCTAGATTGTAGACCAATTTCCAATTCAGTTACGCATTTTTTTCATTCACGGATTTGATTGTATATCGAATGAATTCAATGCATTCATTAACTGATCTTAACGTGTACTTAAAATGCAATATATGCAACATTCTCGAAAACATCAACCAAAAACAAAACTCGAGAGTCGAGACAGTCGTCGTCCGTTATGAGCGAACAGACGAACAGACGAGACGAAAGTCACACACAGACAGACGCATCTGCTTAGCATATCAATGTAAAATATTTGCATTTAAAGCCACTTTATAGACATTAGTAGACACACAACACAACACACACTCACATACACTCAGACACTTATGAGTGTGCGTTCTAACCGAATCCGTGGCACACCCTGTCATTTTGGTGGGCATCAAAGTCTTAGGTGTTATTCTGTCTGTTATTTATGCGTCTGTTTGCACTAATTCCAAACACACACTCAGACATAACTTGTCTCAAAGTTTTGGTATGGCTTTGCGTTTGTTTTATGGGGCAGCCGCACACACACATACACACAAAGTGGCCAGTGGTCAAGGGACAAGAGGGAAGGGGAGAAAGGAAGGCAACTGCGACAGTTGTTTGCCGATTGACGGGCAGCAGCTTTAATGCTGGCTTATCAGAAATTCTAATTGTCGCCTGCCACAAGCCAAAAAAACAAAAACCTAACGGAAAACACAAACTCACACACACACACACATACTAGTGAAATATAAATTGAATTACATATTTTATGCAAACAGTACAGACAGGAATACACGACACGAGTCTAAACTCCAACAACATCAGCTGCTCCTCCAACACCTTCCATTTCCATTCCCCTCTATTTTCCTCTCCTTTTCCTCTGCATTTCTCCCGCATTTCCTCTTTGTTTTTTGGCGCTGGCAAAAGTTTTCCCTGTGTCCATCAGTGTCAACAACGTGGACGCCCCACGGTGTCCACATGCCACATGCTACAAATCGCTGCATTTTGGCCAGCGTGTCGCCAGTTGAAATGTCAAAGGGTTTTCCACTTCCCACTCCACACTCCACTCCTTTCTTATTTTCCCTTTGTTCTACTCTAGGTTTTACTTGCATGTTTGTCTGACTTTTGTATATTTATTAAATAGTTTCGTGCAAATCCCTTTCAAGTGGTCGACGCCTTGTTATCCTTTGACTCCTGTCCAGCTATATCAATTAGCAGCTTGCAGCTACTGTTGTTTTGGATGGCATACATGACTTTGGACAAATCCTTGTATGTAAGAACCTTGTCTGAATCTGCTGGAGAGATCAACAATGTGGTTAAAATTACTAGAAACTTGGCTAAGCTATAACTTTGCTCAGATTTCAACTAGATATTGTGGAAGGTTGGGGGCTTGGTTTGGTTGGGAACTTATATGTACATATACGAACATACGAAAGAATATAGATCTAACTACTGTTTATATGAATTTTGGTTATATTTTTAAAAGCCAAACTAAAACTGTTTTTACTCAGTTTCTTACGTTAAATTATCTTCGAATCATTTATTGAAGATTAAAAATTAACTAAAGATTACTTTATTCGATATTAATATTATCTTTTGCTACTTAAATAACACATTAAATAAATTAAATGTTCTACATATTTTTTGACCTTTGTTAAGTTCTCCATCCTCAACTTATTTAATACTAAACATTTAAGTGAAGTGTGCACTTGGTATGTTTTCTGTAGGCAACAAAATTGTCTACTTTTCATAAAGAAATCTACTTGAAATAAATATACATATTTATTTAAATAGCAAAGTCTAGCAAACTTTTACTATTTGAAGATGAACTTTTCTAACTAGCTCAAGCTTGTCTAAGTAAAATGTCTTGTAAGTTTAACAGCTGATTCAAAGAAAACAAGCTTGAGAATCATGCACAAAAAGTGTTTTTTAGATAGAAGTGACCTCTTTTATGGATGTAAAGTACATGCTTTTTATATTGATGTTTTATGCCGTCAACTCAGTTAATGTTTTACGCAATTGTTTATTAGGCAATGACAATCATGTCATTAAGTACTTGACTGCTTGAAGACCTTACAGTTTAACGACTTCAAGTGAACTTGGAACTGGGTGACTTAATGCCTTGGCGACTTTGGCGATTTAAACATTAAAACATGTTACTTTAATGTTGCTTGAACTTGACTCGATTTTTTTGTCGGTTGTTTTATGAACTTGGTCTACTGCTCTATAAATTGTAATTACTCTGAAACAAAATGATGTTGATATTATTTTTGTTTTGTTTATAATTGCACATAATGAATAGTACGAAAGATATTTCTCATGCTTCCTTTTGCTTTCATTTATGTTTTGTTCGCATTGCAATCATGTTACTCATACGCCGCGTGTGTCCACTTTGTGCCACAGAATTCCTGACGTCTCTGTCTGTCTGTCTGCCTGTCTGCCCGTCTGTCTGTCTGACATTCTGCCACTGGCTCACACGCAATCAGACCGTATGATATTATTATTATTATTACTATTATTCTGCCAAGATATTTCCGCGGATTTCCCGCACTTTGCTCGCATTTTGTTTTCGCACGCCCAGGAAAACTTTGCCGCACTTGAGGGAAGCAATATAAATATATACTTATATATTTGTAATACATACATACGTATGTGATGTATGTATGTATGTGTATGTTTGGTTATTCATATAGATAGTTAGATGTATCTGCTGGCTATATTTCTTGGATTTGGGCCAACGAGTGTGTGAAAATAGAATATTTTGCTTAGCATTGGAATGTGCCATGTTCTTTTCGATGTTGTTCTTGTTGTTACTTGATTGTTGTTGTATTTGTATTTGTATTTGTTTGGTTTGTTTGTTGGCATTTTGCACTTTGTATTTTTAAACATTTTGCAAAATGCTCCCAACCTAAAGTTTGATAGCTGCAATTTGTGGCATGCACTCAAAATAGCAAGCGTATCTCATGGAATGGGGAAGTGGCAGCCCCGAAACGATGTAGGCACTGCAGTAGAGGGAGGAGGGTGGAGGGAGGTAGGTGCGGAGCAATATCGATGTTTGTGCTTTGGGGCGTGGCTGCCTAACGGTATTGTTGCCGCCTTGTTGCCAATCTAAAGTCGAAGTGTTTTTTTTTTGTTCGTAGAAGTTTCGCCATTAGCCTGGGCCACTTGCAAAACTTTTGGAACAGCATCTGATATGACCTATATATGTAGATGTATGTAGATATATCTAGGTATATATCGCAGCATGTGCACTCACAAATGTTTGCTCAATTGAATTTAATCGGATTAAAGCGACAGCGAGCAGCTTTTAATAGTCGCCCAATTGAATTAAATTGTGTTGCGTTTGCAATAAAAATTCAATGGTCAGCTAAAGTTTTGGACGTTTAAAATGCCGCTAAATGAAAATCAATTGAAAGACTATTAAATATTCAGACAGGCAGAACGAATAGCGTAATATATTTATGGATCATTGAGTACTAAGCGAAATATTTACATTTGAAACATTAAAGAAATTTCAAATGCATTTAATCGAATTGTGATTAATTACTCACAAACATAACATTATTTTTAAATGTTTAAATCAATTTAAATCCATCATGCAGAATTATTAAATGTTCGTATTTTAAATTTATTCGCATTCCTTCTAGCAATTTGATACAATTTCCATGGTTAGTGTTTATAATTTTTTTCATTTGCAGGTAATTCTTATTACTCCTTGTTTAGTTTTACACTTTTATTTATATAGAGCAAAATTACGTTCATATTCTCCGTATTCCTTTTAATGTCGATAACTCATAAGTAAGCCATAACTTTCTATTTTATTTCAATTTTATTTTTATTTTATGCTTCTCATATAAACTTAAACAATTTGTCTTCTATAATAACTTTATTAACGTTGTCTAGAATTTTAATTGTCTTTCTTGCATTTATTTTGTACATACATATATTCTATTCTACTTAAATATAATTTTGATTCTTAAATAGTTTCTCATTTGTATTTAACATTTTACGTTAAACCTTTCCTTAAATATTACATGTTATAATAATATCACTTATTTCATTATTCCTTTTCCCCACACAATAAGTCGACACTCATCCTTTTAGTTTTTCGCTCAAAAGGTAACAAAAAAACACAACGAACCTTTTCTGTTGATAAAATAAATTTGCATAAATTATTGAAAATTTCAAATTAAAGATTAGATTAATTTTTGCTGTTAATTATGTTTGCCAAGGCCAAAGTTAACAGGAAGCTTAAAACACTTTCATTGTAGTTTATCCTAACTCCAACCCAAGCTCCAACCTAATCCTCACTGACATTATTACAACTGCCTACGGGGTACCTGTCCAGCGACTGGTTACGAACCTATTCCAACAAAAGTATCTACAAAGTATCCCTTGAGGCGTATCCTACACACAATTTTAGAACTTGCCCACCCAACGATGAGATGGCAATTATTAATTTTAATAAACTTGAATGGCGCAGTTGGAGAATTGCGATGGAAGGATGAAGAGGCGCCAAACGCCTCCTTTCTGCCCTGCCAACCCTGTTCTGCCCACCCCTGGTTGTCTGCCTTTCCCCCCTTTTTTTTTAGCTAATGATATAATTTTTCTCAGTTAACTAATTGAATACATTTGCACCAAGGAGCTGCCCACGGATGGAGATGGGGATGCCTGAAACACATGGCGCAGCTCACAAAAGCGCCAACAAAGATTGTTAATAATGGGCAAACAAGCGAAACGAGCAAAGTAGAGAAAGAGGTGGAGAAAGAGGAGTGGAAGGAGGAGTAGTAGGTAGCACCCATCTAGATCTACAACTCTTCGTCTTCGATGCTGGCACTTGACTGGAAGCCATTGACAGCGAACAAGAAGAACAGAGGATGAAGTTACACCATGGAGAAGAAGGGCAGCCCACGAGGAAGTTAATTGTGTTGGTAGATGGGGAAACATGGAGTGAGGAAGAGAAAGAGAGGGAGAGTGTAACCAAGATAGAGACGAGCACACAAAACGACATTCCGCGGCAAGAACTTCAAGATGGTTTGAGCAACTCCGAGAGTTTCAGGTTAGGAACGGCAAACGCATTACAAATTCCATTACTTTGAGCAGCGAACATGACCTGATTTTTATGTAGATGTATGCGTGTGTGTCTGTGTGTGAGGGTGTGAGGATGTGCAGGGGTGTGAAGAAGATGCTACTGAGAAGGAAATAAGGCAAAAGACAAGAGAGAGAGAGAGAATGAGAATATGCCACTGTCAGACATCCTAAAGCTCACGCGCTGCCAGGCAATCTAAGTGTGTGTGGTGTGTGTATAAGTGTGTGTGTCTGAGTGTGTGCGTGCGCGGGTATTGAGCCACGTATTTGGCTAAATGCTCCCTTTCCCCTACTACCCCCGCACTTGTCGAGTCACGTAGCACAAAGTTTTAAGCATTGCCACTTGCGACGTGCAATGGTCGTCCTAGTCCCCCCCCCCCTTCCCTCATCACTCTTCCCCCTTCCCACTTAAGCTGTCTTGGCTATAAATTAACAAAAATGAATGGGGCCAGCTTTTCAAGAGGTGTGGGAGAGAGGGAGGGAGGAGCATCAAGGCAACATCAGTCTATACACGCCTTTTTATGTGTCTTAAAGTAAACTAGGCCTCCATGAGATGATATCTAACTAAGGATAAGGTTCACTTTTCGGGGTTATAAAGTGCAGTGGGTTATTGGCGCACTTTTATGACCAAAACTGCCCTTTCCCTCGTCCTGGCAGGACATTTCACAATGAAAGTGTGACAAGTTGAGCCAACACACAGAGAAAGGGATACAGATGGACCTCAGAATGCCTATGGGGGCCTCAAAGTGCACTTTATTCAATTAAAATTGTGGACTGAGGACATTGGACACTGGACAGTCGACAGAGAGAGGAAATCATGTAAAATGTTGTAAATGTAGCCCAAAAGGCAAATTGTGTGTCAGCTGCAATAATGAAACTAATTATGAGTGGGCAAATGGGAAAAGGACAATGGGTTTGGTTAATTTTAATGTTAAAGGTTGAGTGGGTTGATTGAAACAATAGAAAGCTAAAACAACTGACTTAGTTTTTCTTGTTATTTTAATGAAAGTTTAAAATTGGTTCTATTAAGTTAAAATACAGTTGTTTAACTAGCTAACTTAAAAATTTAGCTTAAATATTTGAAATGTAGTTTAAATAGAAGAATTATATAACTAAATTAAGAGATACATTTTAGAGATTTAATAAGGAATTTACTTGCATATAGTGATATATAGTAAGATTGAGTTATAAATATGTATTGAGATTATTATACAAATAAAGAAAGGGTCAGAGTCAGAGAACATGTAAACTATAAATTTAAATAAAACTTATATAGATAAATGTACAAAAAGATACACTAAATAGATTGAAATTGAAGCGAAAGAAAAATTTAAATAATAATTAAGGATTTAAGGAGCATTCAAGTACAAACCGCACGGTCCAATCTCAATAATCCAATAATCTCGAAATCAGGGTAATAACATAAATTTAGATAAATTTATGAAAGAATTAATTAAAATTTCAACAACAATATTCAAATTTGCGTCACCTAACGTTGTGAATATCTAAGGCTTGCTCAATTCTGTTTAAGAGTGTAAGCATTGTAACATCTTATTTAGAGCTAATCAGACTTAGATTAGATATCCATCTAAATATTTGTCAGCTATTTGCAATTGCATGTGTAATTATTAAACTTCAATAGAAACTGCATTTGAATGCTCATTAGAAGCAGCTTACATGCGCTTGCAACACTTGCAACTGATTGTTGTGGCATTCAACGTTATTGGATACCCTTGAGATGCTCTTCAAAATTCAAATTTCCGCAGGTGCCATGAGTTATGAGTGACAGAGTGACAGAGTGACAGAGTGACAGTAGCATCAGTGAGACAGCCGGCAATGAAAATCACTCGATCTATTACAGCAATTTGCAGTTATTAATCAAAGAGCAATGTGCACTTCATGTGTTTGTCTTGCCTCCAGTTGCAGTTGGTTGTCCATCAAATATGCAACACCAGCAACAATTACAACAATGCCAACAACAAGAGCATTAAGTGTGGAAGATTTACGACCTACTTTCATATGCATGACAGCTGGGAAGCAGCCAACTGACTAACTAACCAAGCACAAACAGGAAGCCAGTCAGGCGCAATCAGCACCAGACTCCGATTCCTTCTTGGCCTCCAAAATCCTTGTTGGCAGCAAAAACAAGAACAAAAACAAGAGCCACAAAAACAAATACTAGGTAAACTCACACTCAGGCACCCAAATTGCGTGTCATAATAAAGTAAAGCCTCGTAGTTAAAGTTTCTTCTACCATATGCCAGCTGACGACTGTCTGCACTGAAAGAAATGATTTAGCAATAAATCAAATGAGTTTGAGTGAACTAAAAGTATTTCAGTAAGGGTTAATGTCAAAATGTCATGTAAACTTTGGATTCATACATAATCTAAAATAGAATATATGTAAGCATTTCAATAAAGCGTGGCCAATAGACGTTTTTCTTAAAGCGTAGATAATGTCTGGCAATTCGAGTTTAATTATGTGAATTTTGTTTTTAGGAACTGTTTCAAATAGTTCCAAAACTTTAAATCTTTGTACAGAATCTACAATTAATTTTGATTAAGTCTCATCAATGAAGTTTTTGTATTAATATATAAAATATGTATGTACATATGTATATTAAATATGTCAAAATAAGTTTTGATGAAGGAGGCATTACTTTTACAGAATTATCTATGCCAAAATGTAAAAACGTCAGCTTATATGTGGCTGAAATAAGTCTGAGAAAACTTACAACAGTTTTTATCTGAGTGTAAAAAGAGTATTGATTTTAATATTTCCTAACTTTGGAGGATAAATTATAGCTGCTTAGTAATAACTATTGAAATATATAATAAGAAAATAAGGAGTTAAAAAAACGTTTTTTTTTTATAAATAGTATCCACTAAATTTGTTTTAATTGCAGTAATTTATGTGTATTTATGTATCAACATTATAATGTACTAGAATTTGAAATCATTCTCATACAAATGTTAATACTAAAGTATTTCTCTCAGTGCATAAGTAGCTACTGCTGTGTTCTCTTTTGTGCTCCAACTGTTTTGCATTACTCATTTGACACTTTGTCTATATATGAAACGTGGAAGAGTAGACAGCACCTGCTGCTGCTGCTACTGCTGCTGCAAACCTCAAGCCAAAACCAAGACGAAGTTGTAGCTAAAGTTGAAAACGAAGACGATGATGAAGCCGCAGACGAAGCTCCGATGAGAGTGAAGGGGTAAGAGACGTTGATGAACGACTGGGTAACTGTCTGGCATACAATTTAATCCTGTAGAGAAGCAGCAACTGGAAGACATGCAACTCATAGAGAGGAGAGAGAGAGGCAGAGGTATGCTCTACATATGCTTGATATAAATCTCAAGAGCTGCCTGCCATGCACAACATGAAACCACTAATTGAAGTGAAAGAAAAGACAGCTTGCAGAGCCCAGCAATGACGTTAGATGAGTTGGAGCTGGAGCTGGAGTTGGAGCTGGAATTGCAGCTAATGCTACAGTTAAAGCTACATTGATAAGCAAAGAATGCCACACTCTGAACTGTGCCTGTTTGTATGTGTGTGTGTGTGTGTGTTCAGTTTTAATTAACATGTGGCATGCCAGAGAAAAAGACTTTTCGGTTGCATCATCCATTGCAAGTTGCAAGTTGCAAGTTTGCCTCTTCGACACTCAATCAGCGTGGCATTCCGCAAAAAAGTTGCCAACACAAATGCATACTAATTGGGGTTAACAAGGCATGGATATCATGGATATCACACAATGTTCATCCGATCCAGAACTTGACTCTCTCTCGGACAATGCCGTAAAGATACTAATTTCGTTTTAACCCTGGCCGTATGTTGTTTGCTTAAACTTTGCTAAGTGGACAAGTTGAATACCCTAAATGAACCAATTGTGTGCTCAACAGTTGCTTAACTTGTTAATCATCTACTTTTTCTTTGTCAATCTTTGAGATATTTGATTTGATGCAATTCTTTGTTCTCTTTCGCTTAAATGACGTCAGTCTTAACCCGTAAGTTGTTGAATTTTTATAGCCTTAAGACTTTTATATTAGCACAAGTTTTGTAAACTCGCCTAACTGTTATAATAATAATAATAATATATCTATTTTTACCTTAAGAATCACTAATCATTTTATGTGTGATTAACATTGATTTGTTTAATCTTCCTATTATTTTATTTCTTATATGTGTTATTGTTTTGGTTTTTCTTAAAAGTTCCTTAAGGTTCTTCTAGTTTATACTGTTATTTTTTAATCAATATATTTTATTATTATTTAATATTTATTCACTGTGTTACTCACCATTCTCCCTTTAAATAGGTTACCCCATCCCATTTTAGAAAATATTTATTACAAATCATCGTACCATACCATTTTATCTTAGCACTTATATTTCAAATATCCTTGTCCAACGGATTATAGAATTCTATCTAATTAGTATGTTTAGTCTATTTTGCCTCTCTTAGCTAATTTCCTCAGTTTCTTAATATAATGGTAAACATGCATATTTGGGGTTTGAAAATAACCCCAATGGACTGCTAGTGGGTTAAGACTAGATTGTAACGCAAGCTCAACTCAATTATAATCCATTTCGAATGCAACACAAATCCAAACGGATGCCGCAGGCCTCGACAGACTGCGACAGCTGAGTCAACCTTGACATTAGCCTTGCCACAGGGCAAACAAAGCCAACTGAGGGGGGAATCTCCTCTCCGACTGACTCGACTGACTGGATGACTGACTGACTGACTCTGGCTGTGGCTCACTGACTCACTGTGGCAAAAACAGTCAGTCGGTCTGGGTTTCAGGAAGGGGCACGTAAATAAAATGCCAATGATAAAAGCGAGAAGAGGCGTGCCGAGAGCCGTCAACGTCAGACAACGAGCTGATTGAATGCGGCACACAAAGAGGCAGAGGCTGCACCAAAAGATATAAAGTGAAAGAGAGAGAGGAAGGGGTAGAGTTGCATGTTGTAAGATAGGCCAACAATTCACAATTATGATATGCAAATTTGCTGGCAAAATATTCATATAAACTGTATGTGCGAGGCGGTTGCTGTGGAAAATTTATTATGAGACTCGGACAGCAGACAAGATTTAAGACAGTCATACTCGAAATACATGAAATAAGGTACGGTTACTTATTTATGTGTGTACTTAAGCACACACACACATACATACATACATACATTCTCGTATGACTTGCAGCAGTTGGCTTTCAATTTATCGGTCTAATTAAAACCCCAAAAATATTCGAAATATCTGTCTGACTGCAGTTCTCCAATAGCATTGTAATTGCAATCTCTGGACTGACACTAATTGCATGATAAAGTTGTCGAATTGGGAAGGACATGCACATTGAAATCTAATATCTCTTCCTGCAGGGATAATTGGATAACGTTGATAAAAGCTTTTGTTGTTACATAAGCATGTATTTTAGTTACGTAAGCAACATTCATAAATCTACAATGAAATGTTGCACAAATTGATTTATATTTTGTTGAGATTGAAAGAAAAGTCTTTATTTTAACATAAATATAGAAAAATAAATGTAAAATTGATAAATATTTAGATTGACTTGTTGTTGAAAAGCAGTTTTATTTGTGGTAGGAATGCAAAGCTCAAAATTTACATTACAGAAATCAGGAAAAAGTTGTTTAAGACACTTCTAAAGTTTTAGGCTAACAGCAGAACAGTTGATTTACTAGAATTTCCTTGCTACTATGATTCTTCCTTAAAGTTAACTCCTTTTTTATTAGCAAGGCTACAATTTTCTATAATTATTTGTAATGCAGCATAAAGTGAGAAATTGAACATATTCTTCACTCTTGCCTTGTGCAATAGATTATTTTTAATGCTATATAAATTGTAATTTTAAATAAGTATATAAATAATATTTACGACTTTAAAATACATTTAAATGTGATATATATTTAAAATTAATCTTTGTTATCATATTATATTTACTATAAATTTTCTTTAATCTTTTCATTGCAGGTAAGTGACATTTGAAGCCAACAAAACTCAGTTCCAATTTCAAATGGAAGCCACAAACACAACCATCCCCCATTAAACACCCCCGCTAGAGGAAAAGCCTATGTGGCATGGTGACAATTTCGCAGCATTTTCAAGGACATATGCATTCATCATGATGTTGTTGAGTGAAAAACTGCTTCAAAACAGCCATAAAGCTTGGTCCTCAACAAGCCATAACCAAACCGAACCGTTACCAAAAAGACAGACAGACAGACAGACGGCACAGCGACCAGTCAACAAACCCATTAAACACCATTTATAACTCTGCCCATGATGATGATGAGGAGCAGGAGCAGGAGAAGCAGGTGGAAGAGCAGGAGAAACTGACTCTCTGGCTGCTCTTCAATGGCTTCAAAACTTTCATTATGGCATTTTATTGTCCTGTCGACCATTTTTGGCCTGCATGTGCGACAGTCTGACATTGTTGTTATTGTTTTTGTTATTGTTTCTGTTGGCATGGGATAGAAAATGGCAGCTTTGTTGGCCATCGGTGGCATCAGGCATCGGGCATCGCAATGTCAAACGCGCATTCAACATCGGTATGACTATGTGTGTGGGAGTTGCCAGATGCCACAACTCACAACAGCTGTAGGCGAGAGCAACAATAACAACAACACGTAGGAGAATTTTAGTTAAGGGTGCCCGAATACGATACACCCTGCGTTCAGGTCCTTAGATGTCCAAATATGATATGCCTTGCATACAGGTCCTTAGATACCCGTTGAATAAAGTAGCACAACACTTGAAATTTGATTATAGAGAGTTTTATTTTGTTGACTTCTAAAGCCAGTCCAGAGGGTTACCAAACTTTAAAGTTGCATAACTTTGTCAAAGCTTAACCGATTATAATGTGTTTTAGTCATGATTTGGTCTAAAGTTTGATTGTACTAGCTTGTTTAAGCTTGTTCTCGAAAATAACGTATATTTTATTTATTTTAGAAAATTTGATTAGATGAATATGTTGTCCGATCGAGCTAAACACAGACAGGTTCGGACTATAGTGTATATGATATGTAGTTCTTAATTCTACTTTGAAATTTGTTTTTTCTATTTCCGTGGGCGGAATGGGGCGTGACAAGATTGTAAAACGAACTTAATCAAGGCAATATCTAATTATATATTAAGTTTGGACTTACAGCTCTTATAGTTTGCGAGATTGCGGTGTTAAAAAAAGGGATAGACGGACAGACAGACAAGCGTACATCGGCTATTGATGCTGTTCAAATAATATATACATTATGATGCCTGCATTGCCTTCTGCCAACTGTTACATAAAGTTGCAAAATCTATGATACCCTTGGCGAGGGTATAAGTAGGCATGGTTAAAGGGGGAAAGAGTAAAAGGGAAGAACAACTCAGACAGCAGCCAAAACAAGGCGAAAACAATAACAAAATGGCAAAGTTTTGTTTTTTTTTGTTGTTTTCGTCCTCTTCAGCTGTCGCTCAATACATAAATACAGTTACACTCACTCTGTATCCATCTCGCTTTCTCCCCGCCCCACACATTTGCTGTCTCCTCTTTTGACTCTTGTTCTATGTTTTGGTTTTGGTTTTCCTTTCTGATGCCTTGACAATGGCGTTGATAATTATTATTAGTTTTATTATGTAACTTTACAGCTTTTGCGTTGTGTTGTTATTGTTGCTTTGTGTGGCTTCTGTTTACATGCGCTTTGTGTCACATTTCGGATAGTTACAGTTACGCGAGAGTGAGCTTTCACTCAGAGAGAATCTGTGTGTCGTTCTCCCCTCTCTTTCTCTCTCTCTCTCAGTTTGCAAGTCTCTTTGTTGCTGGCGTTGAGTGCAAATTATAAAGTTTATTGCTGACACATTTTGACATAACGAGCAAATGATTTGTTCACTTATTAGACATGTGCCTGTTAGCGAAAAAGAAGTGGAAAGCAAGGCGAAAAAAGATAAGTAGAATGAAGTAAGCTAATAAAGATGTAATAAGAAAGGATAAATGCGGAGTTTATCAGAGTTAGTTGGGAGTACAAATCAGGAAGTATGCGCAGTAATATTCTTAAAATGTGGCAAATTTGAAACTATAATATACCATATTAATATGTAATGCTTATTGGGCAATATCTATATCTAGTATCTAAATCCTGTTAGCTCAACATAGAAACGAAGTTTCTTATTGGTACTTTACTGCTTTTCCTTTGTTTTTTCATCTTTATTTTCCTTCTTACGTTTTTAAATACTTGGGTGAACCTGATTACCAATTATGATACCTGATTACTACTTCATTTTCATATTCAGAAAGAATGTTTTAACAATCAAAAATCTTAAATTTTATAAGAAATTATCTATCTCTTTATCCATATAGAGCTACTATACAGAACTTCTTCTACCTGGCTTTCTTTTCCTTATTCCTCTGTATTTTCTCTCTTCGGATTTAGATGCACTTGAGTTTATGAGTTAGTTTATTCTTTGATGTTGTTACTTTTGCTATTCTGGCAATAAATAGCTTGCAGCTCATACAATTTTCTTTCGTTTCTTTACTTTACTCTCTACTCTTTACTTTTATTTGGCTAACCTTTTCGCCAGTACCAACTCATTAATTTTAAGCCCTGTTCCGCCCTCAGTCCCATTTTAAGCCACATGATGTTGTAAATTGCGACAGCTCAATTATGTCAGAAATTTACTGGAGCTGAGTCGTTGCCATAAATGGTAGAAACTGCAGGCAGGGAATGCGATGGCCTACCAGGAGCAGCAATTGGGAGCTGAAGGAATAAATGGCCTGGCCTGGCCTAGTGGCTTCTGGCTGCAATCGCTCGGCAAGAAAATTAAAAGGCATCGCAATTGAGAGAATACACAAAGGGTTAAATGACTTAAACGATAAAGGGGAAGCGGGGAGTTGGGCGCAAGTAAAAAAGGAGGCAACATAGGGCGTGGCAAGTGGCCAATAAAAAACGTGAGTAATGTGGCGAGGGAGGAGACCAAACGAGCGTTGAGCAATAAATTGATTGTGGTGGAAAATGCGCGAGGAAGCAAAGAATGCAACAGACTGCAACATCCAACATGCAAAGGACAGCAAAAAAAGAGTAAGCAACAAGAAGAGAAATAATTGAAAAAGCTAAGCGAGAAGCAAGCAACACAATTCCACAACCGAAATCCCAAACCCAATATGTGTTCTAAACCCAAATCTCAGTTGCAATGCGGCCCACGTGGCGTATGATTGACGCGAATTTATGTTCGCTGTCCGAGACATGCAACTTGCCACACGTTCTAATCAGTGAATGCAACTTGGACTGAGTGTGTGTGTGCGTGTGTCTGCAGAGTGTGTGTGTGTGTGTGTGTGTGTCTGGAGTGAGTGGGCAACTGGTTAGAACCACATTGTTTTGTGCTGTGCTGAGAAAGTGTATGTGTAGACTAGTCAGTGTTGTCAGTTTAGCTAGTTTATTGCTACGTTGGTTTAATGTTCAAATGGAGGTGCACGTAAATTTTTACAGACAACTTAAGCCACAAATCTAACATAAGTAAAATATCATTTAACACTTTAAATTCATATGTCATGGTTTGAAATTTAAATGCTCACTTTCTTTTTGTCGAATGTTAAAGTTTGAAGTGTCTTCTGTCCAATAAATATAGTTAAAACCAAATTGCATATTATATCTTATTTAATAGCATAATTTGTAAATAAAGGTACGGAATTTCTTTATAAAATGCATTTCTGTTAAATTTCAAATAGTTTTCTTTTACATATTACATATATAGATTGCATAGACATATCAAATGTTGCACAGCTATCGTTTTTTAATTTTTATACAGAAAAAAGTATTAGAAATTTAATTTAAAATAGTCACTTAACTAAAAATAGTTTTTGAAGTTTAGACTTTGTTTTAGCATATACATTTTTATTTTAAGCATATTTAAGCAATTTTTATTTAAAATCTAGCTTACTTTGAATTTTAAGCTCTGTCAGCACTGATACCAGATGTGCCCCTGCCCAGCCTTTCTGCCACTCCCTTCTCCCCGCTCTTACCATCATAGTGAGTTGTTCACCTTCAACGTCCTTAAAGCCGGGCTGGAAAATCAACTAAGCATTCGAAGTAAATGCCACACAAAGCCCAAGAATGCATTGAAAATACAAGTGTGTGGAGTTGAATGTGGTGTGTGTGGTATAGAAAAGTGTGTGTGCGTGTGTGTGGCAAGTGTGTGGTGGCAAACCAGTTAAGACTTTGCCTTCGTTTTCGCCTGCTTCTTCGTCGGCAATTACAATTCAATTAATGCGCTTAGTGCAATTTTTTACAGTGTAGTAAACACGTGATAAGAAGCAGAAACAGAGCAATGGAAATGCAAGAGTCCAAGAATATTTCTGCGTTTAATCGCCGACTCAAAAGTTAAACGACCGCGCAAGTTTCTCATAATGATGTTCACCATAATGATGATGATAATGTTGATGATGATAAGAGTGGCTTTGGGAATGTAAGAGGGTTGGAAAAGGGGGAGGGGAACCCTTGTAATCAGCTCATGTGTGGTACGCCTTAAGACGACGTAGTCTAAAGAAAATGGCAGCGTCAGGCCCTTAACTTCCACTTCACATGCATCCTTATAGCTGCCTCTTCTTCTTTCTCTTGTTGTTGTTGCTATGGTTGTTCCTGTTGTTGTTGTTGTTGCTGTTGTTGTTGTTGCTGCACACACGTCATGGGTGTCGTTTTTCAGCCTTTAAATGTTGTGTGGGTGCGCAGATAAGCAAGAGAAGGTTATGGTTAGGGTGGCTGAAGAAGAGTCAGGGGTAGTTGTGGGTGGAGGGGGGTGAATGTGGCATTATCCAACTGCAAATAATACGACTTTTGAAAAGGCAACAACAACGACAACGACTACGACAATGAACGGTGTTGAATTGCATTTTATTTAATTAAACCCAAATGGCAAATATGAAACAAGTGCGAGAATTGCTCGTTGGCTTTTATTTCATTCTACAAAAAAACCTTAAATGCTCTTCAATAAATACTAACTATATAATTTGATTAAAATAGTGAGAGATTACAGCCAGTTTGGCTTTAAATGGTAAGGAAATATATCGCAAGCTTAATAAGTTTGAAATTTAATAACCTGGATGCTTAAGAATGAACTTCATACTCTTCTTTTATCTCACATTGCAGATAACTGCTTATAAAACATATGTAGTAGGAACTTTTGCAACAAAAGCTTACTTAATTGCTACTTCTATAACTAAAGATTATTTTACTATGATTTGTTGGCTTTACTTGTAGCTTCGGTTGTTGTGCTTCTTCTCCAAAGGCATCTTTTTAATGTAGAGTGGTTTAAAGCTCTATTTTCTTTAACTCAAACTTCTTATATAGTGATTTGCTTAGCTAGAATTTTTCGAACCTTGACAAAATATTTAAATATTGTCTTCATTAGAGTTTACCTAACTGGATTTTCACAAACTTATAAAATTCGATTTTCTTTTACTCAAACTTCTCATATAATGATTTCTTTAACAATATTCTAGAAATTCTTTAAGTTTTACAAAACTTTTAAATACCATAGAGATTGCCCAACTAGATCATCTCAATATTTCTTATCCTATTTAGTACTTCTCTAGCTCACATCTCCAATGAAAACTTCTGATTCAGATTTAATTATTGGCCTGACACTTCTCGCCAGAGGTAAATACTAATATGTTATTTATTTAAATTTTCTCAGTAACCTACACATTTTTCTTTTTTCTCACCATTATACAACCTGAATGCAGCATTTGATTAGTTTATTTCCATTCTATTAGCCGTGATCCTGTTATTTTGCACTACTTTCAACTGACCATGAACTGTTGATGCTGCTTCCGTTGGAATGAAACCCACAGCATTGGACGCCCACTCACAATTCAAATCACCGCTTAGAATCAGAGAAACACAAACTTCCGGTTTCGGTTTCAGTTTCATTCAATTTGCTGCACTTTATAGAAATTGTAAAACGCAAAGCAGAGGGAGAGAAAAAAATAAAACAGCAAATAAAATGCAAAATTGCCCCTCGACAAAGTCTATAAACATATTTTGAGTCATCAAACGGACGGACAAAGTCGTGAGAACGGGAACCAATTCAAGCGAAATGAACTCAAATTGAGAGAGAGTGTAAAAAAAATATGAACAAACAAATATCACGCACAACTGTTTAATGGAATATGCTCCCCTCGTAGAGGAGGGGTAAATTGGGGGAAACATGTGTGAGACTCATCCGAGGGGAGGGAGAGAAGCTCTTGCAATTTGCATAAAACGAAAATGAAACGGAAGTCATTTGCATACAGAATTGGAATGGGAACTGGAACTAGAATTTGAAGTGGAACTAGAACTGCTGTCCAGTTGCAACTTCCGATTTCACAAAAGTGTCAAATGGTGTCTCAAGTATTTTAATTGCCACGACGAAAATAGTTTAGTTTTCCCCTTCTCCCAATTTATTTAGACACTTTGCCAAAGGACAAAATAATTCTGGCTTAAACTCATTTCAGCCCTTAACTTGTTTGGCTTTCTAAATTCAATATAGTGAAAAGTGTAAAACTTTTGCCAGGGTCTCTCTTTTATGGAAGCCAGACAATTTTTGCATAATTAGACAATTAGCCAGGCCAAATTCAGTTGTTGATAAACGAACTTGGATGGTCCTGCTGGCAGTCCAAAAGAAGTCCACTTCAATGCACAAAACTCTCCTCTTCTTACCCCTTTTTAACTCCTTTTCAGTTGTTTATTTTCCTCTTGGTTGCAACTTTGCAACTCGTAAAAATGCAGCTCCCTTTCCTTTCTATTCGTTTTCCCTTCCCTTTACAATAAACCACAAATCTTTTTGTTCATCTTGGGCTAAAACTGTTTTTGAACTGAGGCTGTAACGTTGGTTTTGTCCTTATATCTTGTGCCTTTTGTCGGCGCTACAATACCCTGTAAATTAATATTTGATACGATTTCTAAGAATCTTCTATTTTATATCTTAGAAAAATGCACTTAAATGCTCTATGCTAATCTATAAATATTCTTTATTTCTAATTAAAAGCATTACAGTTTTAAACTATAAAAATAGTCAAAAATGTATATATTGTAGATAAATGAGACTATCAATCTAGCTACAGAGTATCTTAAAGTCTACTACATCTCTCAATTGTTGTAATTGTTTCTGTATTGTCTTCGGGCTGCACTCTCAGGCAAAAGAACATGAAAATAAATATCTCTGAATTTCGAGTTATGAAATTTATTAGCTGCAAATGTTATTTGTTGTTGTGTTTCTTGTTGTTGTTGTTGTTATAATTGTAGTTGTTGTTGTTGTTAGTTATCTTTGTGTTGGGTCACCCGCTCAGTTTTCTCAGTTCTTAACGGGAAGTGTTGCACATTAAAATTTTATTGTATACATAAGAGAATTACTGAGAATTTTCTGCCATTCGCCTTTTGCTTTTCAGTCGTTTGTTTGATTAATGAAGTTGTTGTTGAAGTTCTGTGTGTGTGTGTGTATGTGTGGAGATCTGAAGAAATAGGGGACTGGAGGAGTGATTTCAAATGTTGCTTAGATATCAACTCAATCGATTGGATTTGCAAGTTTATGAACTCTATTATAAAAGCATTATGAATTGTCTTCCACGGTGGCAGAAGATTAATTGACGCTGGGATTTGGTTATCTTATCACCTTGAGTGAAAAGGAGCTCGATGGCTAAGCTATACATATATATATCAAAAATAATTTCTATGTATACATTACATTTTTAGACCCAGTACTTTAAAAAAGTACAAATGGGTCTATTAAGTTTGTGCAAAAAAAATGTGCGTAACAGGCAGAAGGAGGCGTGGCAGACCCCATAAAGTATATATATTCTTGATCAGCATCAACAGCCGAGTCGATATAGCCATGTCCGTCTGTCCGTCTGTCCGTCTGTCTGTCCCTTTTTTGAACACCTATATCTCAGAGACTATAAGAGCTAGAGCCATCAAATTTGGCATGAAGGTTCATCTATATATTGCATTGATCAAGTTTGTTTTAAAATTTTGCCACGCCCATCCTCGCCCCCGTAAATTTGAAACAAAATTTCAAAGTCGAATAACGAAAGCACCTTTAATGCTAGCGATATGATTTTTGGCACACACGATAAACTTTATAGTCCAATCCTGTCCTGAAAGTTTTATCCGGATCGGATAATAAACGGATAGTATACGGCTGATCGAAATTTCGAAAATATGAACACCTAGATCTCAGAGACTATAAAAGCTAGAGACACCAAATTTGGTATGTAGGATCATCCATATCTCCCGTTGATCAAGTTTGTTTTAGATTTTCGCCACGCCCCTATCCGCCCCCGGAAATTGAAATACAAAATTTCGAAGTCAAATTAAAGAAGCCCCTTTGATGTTAGCGCCTTGATTGTTGGTACATATAATATACACTATGATCCAAACCAGTTCAGAAAATTTTATTCCAATCGGATGGTAAACACGGAAGTTATTCAACTAACAATGTTACAGGCAAAAGGAAGAAGAAGAGACGCTAGCGACCTCTGTGTTTATTAACTTCGTAGTGGCGCCATCTATTGTTTGGTACGCATTATTGAAGAACAATCAATAGTGAACGCTTTGCACTCAAAAAGTACTGGGTCTCCTACTGTCGAGCTTGCTCCACTGTAGCTTACTGTATTTTTTTGGTATAAGTTCCACTCTTCATATAGAAAGCATTTTAATACTTTTATTTTAATTGATAATATTCATAATAATTATTATTTGAATTTATTTGAATAAAGTTATACTAAATTATATTGGACAAAGACAACAATTAAACAATTGTCACAGCAAAATATGATAAAGATAATTATTTTTTAAAGTTTAATAATAATAAGAACCTGTTTTATTTATTAATCTATAACGAAAAATATTTAATTTTTGTTTAGTTATAAAAAAATGGTTAAAAACTAGGAACTTTTAAAAATTATTCACTTATTCGGATTGACATAAGTGTATAAAAAAAGTTTTCTATAAAATATTCGTCTCGTATTTCTCCGAATACAATTAAAACCACACACTACTTGGGTATTTTAATTTTGTATAAAACACGGATACCACAGGTCTTTGAAACTGAACCATTGATGACACAGAAAATTAAGGGATTTAGTTTTTCAAACATATTTTCGGAGTAACAAAAATTAGTTGCCATAAACGTAATTTAAATTTCAAACAAAATTGCAAGCTAGCGATATATTTTATTTAATAAATAAATTTATTTAAAATGTATGCCATTTTATTAATTAAAAAAAAATAATGTTATGTAATTCAATAAATATAGAGTTTTTATATTTTAATATTTGTGTCACCTTAAAACTGTTTGCTTTGGTTTTTAGTTGGATTTCGTGTGATTTGTTTAGCTGTGGCACCTCTAATGCAATTTATTTCATCAATAAGTTAATTATGGCTAATTAAAAAATAAAATAAATTTGTATTTAAGTTTTAACTCGGGTGTAACCTTGTATTGCTAGCTAGCATTTTACTAAAAGCTTATAGTATTTTATTCCCTTTATCTATTGTAAAACAAGTACTCGCAATTCCAATTAGGATGCACTCATGTTATCCCTTTCAATGAGAGCGCGTAATACGTTTAACCAGCTATTCATTTGCAAGCGGAAAATCTCATTAATTTTCCCCCATCCCAATGCTGCCCCAAACTGCATTTTCAAACAGCAACAACTTTTGCAGCTTACCACAAAAACCACAAACACACAAACTCACAAAACACATACATACATAAATACACATACTCGACACTCGCCCGCAGTTAAACATGAATTAAGCATATTGATTTAAGTGCATGAATTATGAGTGTGGTAAACATTTTGGTGTTGCCACATGGCCTTAAATGTTAGCAGGTCCGGCAACGCTGGCTGGCTTGATTTCTTGCCACACATGGTGACGGGGGGTAAACTTTTAATGGCAAGTTGAGCGGGCTTAATCCACATCATTAGCAAAAACGAATGCAGTCAGGTGGGAAGTGCTACAGGACGTGGCATGCCCCCACTAGACAGTCAAGTTTCATTAGTGTCACAATGTCCATGGGGCTCCAGGCATGTGGCATGTGGCATGAGACTCAATTACATGGATATTGCAGCAGCCTTGCTCTCTCTCTCTCTCTCACTCTCTCTGTAAATGAATGTGTGTGTGTGTGTGTGCTCCAATTTCAGTTATTTGTAGTTATTTGGGTTTATTGATTTTATGAGCAAACATTTTGTAAATGTTTTCATTATGCTCGGCTTGCAGGCAACTTTGATTACGACCTTCCAGCTTAATAAACTTTTGCCACATTTATTATTTAAACGCTTTTATCTCCATGTGTGTGTGTGTGTGTGTTGTGAAAAGAGGAAAATTTGGGGCAACTTTTTGGACCAAAGTCATCACTTCAAAAGTCAATTAAGTTGGACAACCTCCTCATCCCGTCCCCTAAAAGCCGAGCAGTGTCAATACAGTTGAGTGAGTGTGTTTCTCCCATTTTTTTCCCTTTATAGTTCATAGCATCTGCTTCGACTTCCTTTCAGTTGCGTTTTCTAATCCATTTCGATTTGCAATAAATTCATTTTGTTTATTCACATTTCGTATGTTCAGCATTCGATGTATAAAGTTTGAATATCCTGTAATGCTGAATGAACATATAGTAAGGAGTATTGTAAACGAATGCGGGACAAAAAAGAATTGAATTTGTTTTATTGAGAGATTTGTATCAAGTAAGAGAATCAACGATAGTTTTCTCGAAAGAAAACTATCTAAATCCACAATGTCCAAAATACTACTTGTAAAACGTTTAGGAATACAGCCCAAAACGGAATTGATAATGTTGGTTTTCAATACTCTACAAAAATAGTTACAACTGAAATGTGAAAGATTACAAACTCTAGCTGATTGAGAAAAATGCATAAATGCACTCAGCTTTGTTTAGCCTACGAGCCTTAAAACCTTTAACAAAAAAATAAAATACACATAATTCAGAAATATTTTCAAAATTATATTATTTCTGCTAGTTGTAAAACATTAGCGAATGTAGTACAAAACGGAATTAAAATAATTTAAAATCTTTTAGGCCCATTTTTTCAATGCCCATATAAGTTTTATTTGATAGATATCTTTGAATTTGACATTAGTTTCTATACACATTACGTAAGTTTATCATTTGGATAGTTAATTGATACCTTTTATAGACATTGAAAAAATGGGCCTAAACTTTCTCTAATAAAAGAGAACCGAACACTCTAAAATTGAGCAAATATTTTGCATGTGTTTACACTATTTTTAATTAACTGGGTATCTCTTAGTCCGCCATGCTGTGACCACAACACTTTTACCTGTTTGTTTTTGCTGGTAGGCGTGGCAAGTGTGGATTTCGACACACGTCGTTTTCCATTAAATTTGCCTGCAGATAAACGAAAAATGTCGAGCAAAAGTTTCTTTCTTTCTCTTCTTTTTGAACCCAAAACTCACATGAGATTTGCTCCCCGAGCTGCGACTTATCGTTTGTGGCAGGCAAGCGGTACAACTTGTGGCAGGTGGAGTGTAGTGGGGAATGTCTCGCACTCCTGTGCATATTTAAATAGACTTATACACACGCACGAACACTCACATTCAGATAGAGACTGGACCACGTGGCGTATGCGTAATGTGGCGTGCCAAACCCAAAGGACTCGCAATATTTCCCTTTTTGCGTTCCTTTTCGTGCTGTTGCACATTGAAGATAAAAAGCAAAAGTTAAAACCAATTCGCACGCAATTTTTTGCCTCACTGTTTGCTGTATGTAGTTGTTGTTGTTGTTGCTAGATTCGATGTTGTTGTTGTTGCTGTGGTCACCCGGGAGCTGCTTGAAGTCGAGTGCGTGTTTCCACCTGAGCCTCCTCACCTGAGCCTAAACAAATGCAACACTTTGTTTTAACAGGCGAGGCATGACTACAAATTTATTTGCTTACATACTTCTTCTATATATAAACAGGTACATTTATTTAGTAGACACTGTTCCAGGGAGCCCAGTTAGTAGCTTTCTTTGCGCAGGTGCGGTTTGCGGTTGCTTCCTGCCTTGGGCCAGCAGGGCGTTTAAAATGCAAAGTTGCCAAAAAAATACATATGTGCTAAGATATGCTACAGTTGAGCAAACTTGACTGGAACAGACCCTGTAGTTATACTGTAAGTGTTCTCCACTTTCCTTGGCTCTATGTGTTTCAAATTGACTAGTGAATAACTTCAGAGTTTTTATTACGATCGTGATGAATTTTTTGGAAAATATCCTAACTATAGCATAATTCATATTTTCAAATGGCTCTTGTAATTCTGAATGTTTCATCTAAGCTATAGAAGAGTCTACATACCAAGTTTGGTGTATCTAGCTCTTATGGCTGTTGGTACTGATCAAGTATATACATCTTTTATAGGGTCTGAAACGCCTTCTTCTGTCTGCTATCCACTTTTTTTTTAACAAGCTCAATAAACCCTTTCCAAGTATAGGGTCTAAAAATACATGGGAAAAGGTTGCATAATTGAAAGAAAACTTTGGGAGACTGACTGTGATTAGGGTGCTGATAATGGGATCGCAGGTCTGGGTTCAGAGGGTCAAGGGTCGGGAATTGAGTTTGTGGTTGACGAAAAGATTAATGACTTTTGAATAGAATACAAGTGCGTTCGTGTGTGTGAGTATTCGTGTTTGTGTGTGTGTGTGTGGCGCCTTAGGCACTTGTTTTTGTGGTTGGGGCAAGTTTGTGGCTTAACACTTGGTAGATTAAGTTCTCTTCATTGCGTATTCCGATTAATCTTCAATTAAGGTTTGACAGAGAATCAGATATTATTAGGTTGTGGCTCAAATTAAGTATTGTTTGTATCTGAGAGATACATAGAATACAAATATGTACATAAATAAATCAAATAAATGTAATAACATATCTAATACATAAGTAAATAAAATAATTTAAAATTTAAGCAAAATATATATAGCAAAAAAACGAAGTGTGAAATAGATTAATTTTCAATATTTGCTTTACATTTTATCAGAGTAAAACAATTCGGACGTTTAAATTAACTATTTATGACGTGAAACAAGTTAGATATGTTGAACTGAACTGGAAATCAATCAAAATTAAGTGAATTAACATATTGTTCATAACTAGTTAGGGAAGATAAAAGGAGTTGGTTTTGAAGTGCTTATTGGTTTATTTTTAATTTACCATAAATTGCAAAATAGGAATCAATTGAACTTTAGATAAATTCTTTTTGATGTCAATTTCAAAATGCTACCTGAACCAAAATGTGAGTAAAGCTGTTAATCAAAAGAGTTATTTATGAAGTCAGACATCCGTTAGCTAATAAGTAACACAAGTTGGAAGTGTTAACTATTTATTACATTACATAAGACCCTACATAAATTCATCTGAAGTCAGTTAATTATTTAATGACTTGCCTTTATTTGAGGTAGTACACATGAATTTCGCAGCCTTCGCACATCAGCAAATTGAGTTTTTATTTATATATATTTACGTTATTTTTGTATTTATTTGACAATTTTATGACCGCACTTACACTTGTAATAAAAATGAACCAGAACCCTAACCTAGCATACATGTACAGATATATGCATTATTTTAGCCAAGTTTACAGGTTTACGGTTCTAGGGGTCATATTATTTTATTGCCCAGCCACAATCAAATGCCGATTGCCCAGCAAAAGCAAAAGTAACCTTTAACCCAACAGGAGGTCGCCTAATCAAATTTGCGGAACTCGCTTCCTGCAGCTTGCCCCTATCCCAACCCACCTTACTGCCAACTCCAGTTCCAGTTTCAGTTAAAATTTCAGTACATCTACTCTCTTACACACCAGTGATGCCAATTAGTCGCAACAGAAACAGGACATGCTTGAAAAAATAATAATATGAATTTTTAAAGGAGGGCAGATAATTACATCTTATTATACATAATGTTATAGTATGAAAATAATAAGTGAAAGAGTTGACTTTTGGAAAATATTATTATACAGGAGCTATTTATATTGAATTTAATAATTATAGTTTATATATGTATGAGCCATTTGATCATACTATTCTTAAATGTTTCATCTCTTTCATTTCATAATAGAGTCTTTGCTTTGTTTATAGCCTAATGTTCAAAATTAAGACCAAATTTAAAATGTATAAAAAAGGTAGTTAGTGATAGGGAATATTTGATATTTTTCTCATTTGCAGAAGTTTCAAAAAGGACAGATCTATCCGCAAAAATTCAGAATTGACAACACTGTTACACACAGACACAAACACTCACACCTGGGGAGTTAACTGTGCACGTTTGGCAACATTTTTGTTGTGCTCTTTTTTGTTGTTATTCCCAAGCTTTTAATAACTGAACAAGCCGCTCATTAATAATTTAAAATAGAGCAAAAATATGCGCGCTCTTATTTTTGGCAGCTTCATTGTTCTCGTTCTTGTTGTTGCTCTGTTCAGCTGAAGCTTCAGCTTGTAGTCCCAATGGCAGCGTTGCCCCAGTGGCGTATGTTTGTTTGTGGTGAGTTTCGTATGATTGTGGATTGTGGATGACATTGCCAAGCACCCACAAAACAAAGAGAGAGAATCAAGCGCCTCTCTCTGGCACTCTCTTTTAGTCTTTGCATTGGCATTCGCGGCGCATTCCTCCAAACACACACACACGCATTGGACTCTATTGTGGATGCCTTCGCAGACAGCTTCAACCCCCCCCTTCTATACTCCTCTCCCACGCAAACTGCGTTCCACAGATGATTCATGCTTTCTGACTGCTGTTGTTCTCATTGTTGTTGTTGTACTCATTGCTGATGTTGTTGTTGTTGTAATGCCTAAGCAATTTATTTTGCCGACACTTCCTCATAAGCAATTGCTTTTGTTTTTGTTTTGTTGCTATTGTTGTTGAACGCATAGCTTTTATTTAGATTTTATTTGTTTACTTTTTGCTGCTCTCTTCTCTGCTGCTGACAGCGCTGCTGCAGTGACGTAAATAGCACACAAAGAGCACAACAACAACAAATAAGACTCTTGCCGGCTGCGCTTACTGAATGAAATACTTTTATAGTACAAGCTCAAAACTCACCACAGCAGCTCAGTCAGCGTCGCAGTCGGCAGCGATGCAAGCACTGCTGCTGCAACTGTTGTTCCGCTGTTGCTGCTGCTGCTTTTAGTTTTAGTTCAGTTCACAATTGAACGCTCGCCGTGTCTGACGCGTCGCGCTCTCTTCTAAATTCGCTTGTCTTATATTTATGACGTGAGCAATTCGCGTTCTCTCTCTTACGCACTCACTCACTCGACAAGTGACTCTCAAACCTATGTACGTCACAATGTGTTTTGTTACGTGCTTTCAAAACGCTTCCGTTGACTTTTTGCCGCAGCATCATAAATCAACACTAAATAACAGCAACAATAATAACAACAATGAACATTCATCTACAATCATATTTAATAATTTTGTGCGCTGTTTAGTTTCGCTCTGGTTTTTGTAGTCTTCTTCTTCTTCCGCTGCTTTATATTTGTTTTATTTATTTGCTTTGTGCTCGCGTGTGCTCTCTTTATTAGTGTGTGTGTGTGTGTTTGTGTTTTGTGTTTATTTATTTGTGCAGCCGGCCAAGCATCAGTTCCAATTAGAAACTACACCAAAACTTGTACTGCAAACCTAAGCTTCTCCAAACTTCCCCTTTCCCCTACCCCATCCTCTATTGTGCTCCACTCGAAA